>VXBI01014343.1:494796-748875 GCA_013397375.1 Toxostoma redivivum
GCCCGGCCCAGCCCCGGCCCGGCCCCCGGGCCCACCTGCGGGGGGAGGTCGCAGAGCAGCGGGTCCTGCACCAGCCGCGCCAGCGCCGCCTGGAACAGCTCCAGCACCTCGGCGTGCGCCAGCTCCTCGGGCGGCTCCTCCGCCGGCTCCTCGGCCGCCATCGCCGGAAGGGGCGGGCGGCGCGGCGGAACCGGCGATGCTGCTCTTCTGCCCGGCCTGCGGGAACGTGCTGGTGGCCGAGGAGGGGCCGCGCTGCCACCGCTTCGCCTGCACCACCTGTCCCTACGTGCGCAACGTCACGCGGAAGGTACCGGGGCGCGGGGGGCGCGGGGCCGGGCCGGGGGAACGCCGTGCTCGGGGCCCGGTGCCCGCTACTCCTTGCCCTGTCCCCGGTGACTGTTGCCCCGTGCCCCGTCCCGCAGGTGACGAGCAGGAAGTACCCGCGGCTGAAGGAGGTGGACGATGTGCTGGGCGGCGCCGCGGCGTGGGAGAACGTGGACTCCACGGCAGGTAGGGCCGGGCCGAGGGGCCGCCGGGGCTCGGGCTGCCCTGCCGGCCCCTCACGGCCTTTTCCCCGCAGAGCCGTGCCCCAAGTGCGAGCACCCCCGCGCCTACTTCATGCAGATCCAGACGCGCTCGGCCGACGAGCCCATGACCACGTTCTACAAGTGCTGCAACCCGCAGTGCGGGCACCGCTGGCGGGACTGAGGGGCAATAAACGCGGCCCTGCGGGCGAGCGAGCGAGCGGCTGCTGCGTGGTTGCTTTGGGGCTGGCAGGGATGGGAGGCTGGCTGCAGCACGGTCTGGGCCCCGGGGAGGGCGGCGTGCCCCTAATGCACACAGGGCAGGGGGGGTAGAGCCGTGCCCTGCACACTGTCTTCAAACACAGACAGGTCTGAAGGTACCGAGCTGAAGGATGTGAGGAAGCCCCAGCTCTGAAGCAGCTGCTGTGCCACGGCACAGAAGGCAAAGCAAAGGTGAAGTGTTACCACTGTGGCCTTACAGAGAGCCAAAAATGAAAAAGGGGACTTTGCTGTCACCTGCGGAAACTCTGTCAGTTAGAGCAGGAACTACAAACTATACACTGCTACTGATAAAAGCAGAATGTACTTCAAGTAGGATCACATCTTTCTTGTGTTTTAACGTCAAGCTTTAGTCTCAGTTTAAATACATTCAGAAGTAAAAAGGATAAATAACTTAATAAAAACATGACAGAGCACAAATTGTAACATTTAACCTGCATGAACACTCTTCCACAAGCTAAGCCAGTTTCATATGGCTCAGCTTTAGCCCTTCTATACAGGGATAATCTGCACCCATTTATTCCAATTCATGTCGCAGGGGAACACCCTCCCCAGCCTGAGAGTACAGTCTATGGTGGGCTCATAGTAGATGATTGGGCTTTCACTCAGTTTGGGATTCTGTAGTTGTTCTTCCACAACTGGCTGAGAAAAGAGTGACACTGGGGATGGCTTTTTCATGTAGAATCGTCTGATGCAACCAAGAGTTTCCAGACCCTGCAAAAAAAATCACATTAAAAAAAGAAAATGTTACCAGTGCTGCTCTAGCTACAGTGTTCTCAGAAATGTTGGACAATTTATACCAAAAGAGCCCATGGTTACAACACAAAGGTGAAAAGGATATACAGCTTAATAAAAACATACAAGCTCTGGCTATACCTGGATATATCTACTTATTTTCAAACACTTCAAGCACCAATACATGGTTACTGACACAGAAGGTGCTCAGCAAGGGATGTCAACATTTAGGACCAAATTAGTTACAAAAAAATCTAAGGCTGCTCTAGATGTCAATCCCAGAATTCTGTGCCAGTCCTTGTTAATACTTAATAGACAGATGACAAGCTCTGTCTGTGGTTTCAAAACCAGTTCTTAGTGAATTTATTGGTACAGAAGTTAGATTGAAGTTCTCCACTCTGTAAAATGTAGAGGTAATTGCTTGATTTTGTGGGTTTGAATTCACATTGCCCAGGAATCCATACTGGAACACCCAGAACAGGATATGCATGACTGGCAGCACTCCCAGCTGGCACTGCCACCACAGGGTACAAGCCCTGTGGAAGAAGTGGCACATGGACACTGGAAAATGGATTTCCAATTAGCAGGGAAGTCATGCTTTTGGGAAGGCCTGCAGGATTCCTGCTCTGCTTCAGATTCTGAATATTTACAGGAAAAAAAATAAAAATCCAAGTTCCATATCCAAAGTAGTGGCAACTGAATGTCAAGATGTGGGAACAAAATGATGAGAAACTCAAAATTTTCTTGCCACATTCTGTTTGCCATTAAGGACCTGTAGGCAGGTGTGTCAGGAAGATCTGAGTTACATAATGTCTAGCACAGACACATTTCACTTTGATTCTTGTGGCAGATTACCCATCTAGAAGGTATATAAGGAAAAAAAATTAGGAATACTTGGATTGTCTGTGGTGACTGGGGGCTGGAACTAGAGATCTTTAAGGTTTCTTCCAATCCTAACTTTCATGATGCTGTGATTACTACTGCATTAAACTAGTCATTAAACTAGTGGTGACAAGCCCCCACTCTTCAGCAGCTGCCTAGGCTTTCACCTCCCTGTACATCTATTTCAGCAGCAAGCTCAAAGTGTAAAATCAGTGACAACACAGGTAAATCAGGCTTCCCTCCTCCCTCCCTGTGAGAGTGGCTCTCTCTGGCTTTGGTTAGTTCACAGCAAAGGGAGAAGGTTGTTTTTGCCCATTTCCCTGGCCTGGCAGGGCTGTCCCTGCTGGCTGGCTGTACCTGCAGGATCTCCAGCACAGCCACGGGCTGCAGGACACCGCTGTAGTGCTGCAGCAGCCCTGCCTGTGTCACACCCGGCTTGGTCATCACGTGGTAGAGCACGGCCTCCATCATCCCCTTGCACACTGCCTTGTTCAGCTTCCCATCCACGATCCTCCAGGGCCTCCCAATGAAGCAAACGTTCTCACAGGCCCTGCCAAAGACAGGAAGAACTCAGCTGGCAGGAATTCTTCAGGACAGGTTTCTCATTGTTGCAATCTCTGCCTAATAGAAGTTCTCCCTGCATCCATTTTAACACAAATGTAAATCCTGTGGCTGCCCTGAGCAAGGGCTGGTGCTGCTTTACCACATCTGCATTTTTCACCAGGGGTTCACCCCTTTTAGCACCATTACAAACCCAGCAGCTGCCTTGGGTCTGGATGAGCAGGGAAGCTTTGTTTGGCATCAGCTCTAATATCCTCCAAAAGATATCCAAGACCTGCTCCATGCAGAAACAGTGCTCTGATGGGAAGAAAATGCCTCATTTTTAGCATTTTGGTGTCCAAAAGACAGTCCCTGCATGGAAATTCACATTTCTCACATTGCAGTTTCTCCAGGCCTTTCCTGGGAACTTAGAAGCTGGCACTGGGCTTATTTGTGCAGTAAAAACAGCTTTGCTCCTCTGATATTTGGAGCTCATTGCTTTTTGGGTAAAAATATCTATCAGAGACATTTTTTCAGCATGCACAGGAGCACAAGGAACATTAACAGGAACAATGGAGTGAGGTTTCTCCATCATCAATGCTCACTGCTCATCAGAGCATACAACTGAGGTTTCCAAACCACTGTTTCCAGTATTCTTTTGGCAGTGCCAAGTGTTTGGGATTCTGCAGAAATCTGTTACTCACCGGTCCCTGGCTGCCTGGGAGACATCTGGCATGGAGCTTCCTGGAAAGAAAAGGACACAAATTTTCTAATTAACTGAAACTCCTTATCTAATGAAGGAGAGTTAAAGGTGGCCAAGCTGTGAAATGCGAGAGCTTGCAAGGAAACCACAAAAGCAAACGACTCCACATGCTGCTCTCAGTTTTGGGGAGCTCTGAGCTGCCCCTCTGCCTGCCTGCAGCACACTCATCCCCCACCTCCTCCCACAACCACATCTCTTTACTCAACCCCACTTTTTGTGGTTCCTTTCCCCAATCCCAGCAGGTTTTATTCCTAAAAATCTGATGCTATGGCTGAAGCACGGTGATTGTATGGGCTGAAAGAACTGAGCTTCACAGAGCAGTGCAGGGTCTCAGCCCAGAGCTCTCCCAGGGGTCTGGGTAACCCAAACCTCCTGGAAATCAGAGGGAAGTTGGGCAGAACTCCAAGGAGCTGGAGACGTGAGTGCAAACTCAGGATTCCAGCAGGGCTCGGTTTCAAAGCAAAGGCTGTCTCTGCAACTCCCATTGCATTATGTCATGGGTTTTAATTAGACAATTACTTAACAAGGTATTCCTACCACACCCAGAGGGTAACAGCTTTGGCTTAAGCACATGTAAACATTCACTGGCCAGTGAGAGCTCTGTGTTTGATAACAAAACTCCTGTTTTTCCCCTCCTATGCCACAAACCAGTCAAGGATGTTAAATCCAGGAGAGTACTTGGGTAGTTTAAATTTAAGAACTGCTGAGGCCTCTGCTGTTTAGACAGCCCTAAGTCCATTTCCTGCAGGAAGGCTCCAGTTAAACAATCCCAGGCTGTGGGATGTTAGGGATCACCCTCTGGACCTGGGTTCTGGCAGGGCTTGGCAAGGTACCACAGGAGCAGTGAGCTTGTGGTTCAGTCTGAGATTAGAGGTCATAAAAACCAAACCAAAATGAAACCCCCAAGAACTACTAAATGTAAAGCTTGGCAAGAACTACTAGCTATTAGAATTCTAACTGGCAGTAAAAAGGAAAGGAAAATAAAGTCCAATTGGGTTACAAATGAGGCTGTTAAATCTCACTGGCATGTGCTGCTTCCTGGTGAACCGTTTAATGAGTTCAGGACTTTCAGCCACGGACATTCCAGCTAAATGCACACCAGCAGTGCTGTGTTTTCTAGGCTTAGAGATGCCTGACCTTTGGACTGAAGCCAGAGATGAGAAACTTCCAATCCAAATTATTCTGGAAAAGTTTAAGACATGGAAACAAGTTTCTAAGGAAAACACACTTCTGGACTAGTCATTCCAACCAAAGGCATAGGAAGGATGGCATGATGTATTTGAAAACTCTTGAGACCTTCCAGATGAATTAGTGTTAAGCCAATTTATCTGTGAGAGAAGACAATCTCTCTGGTACAGCTGCATAAAGAATCTAGGATTTGCTTATAAAGTGGAGCTACTGGTTTGGGATCAACTGCTGATGAGCTGGTTTGTATCTCAGGGATGCAGAGGGCTCTCCATACCTTTGGAGACTCCTGGGTTCTCCTGGAAGTAGGAAAGATCATCATCCTGCTCACTGGCTGATTGTTCAGGGATAGGGATCTGCTTGCTGTGCTCACTGCTGAGCTCATCGTCCTCTCCTTTGAGTTCCTTGTCCTCAGAAGGAGATTTATCTTGTTCCTTGTAAGTGTCCACATCCACTGCCTCTGGAGCAGGCTCTGGGAGTTCAGCTGGGGATTCTTCCTGCCCTCCCAGGGAGCCTGCTCCTGGAGCTTCTTCACTCCCAGTAACAGCTTCCTTCCTTGGGACAGGCTCAGGAACAGCTGCACCCAAGTTGCTGCCATCTGCACTTGCCAGAGGAGGCTGTGCATCCTGGCAGAGGTGACTGTCACCCTGAGGTTCATCAGTCTTACATCTCTTCCTCGGGGGCTCATCATCACTGGCACATTGTGTGTCTTTTCCCAGCTGCTCCTCCTCTCCCAGACATTTCTGTCCCTTCCCTGGCTCTGGGGGCAGGTGTTCCTGGGGCACATCTGGGACAGCAGTGTCTGCCCCTGCCTGCTCAGCATCCTCTGCTTTGCTCTTCAGGCACACTGAGCGGAGCAGCCAGGGCTTGGCAAACACTATTGCCACCAGCCTGACAGTGTGGCCTCCTACTTCTAAAACCTGCTGCATTTCAATGAGGTCCTGTAAAAAACAAACAAAAAACCCACAACAAATTATCTCAGGAGCTTTCACTGAAAAGTGTCACTTTAACCTGGTGTCATGGAATTGTCATGATTTAACTGGCAGCAAGGGAGGAGCAAGAGTTTAGTAGAATATTCAATTTAGCCCCCAGCTGCACTTGTTTCACCCCTTAAAGCTTCCTGAAATTACAGCCAGAGATGTTTTTCTTCAGCTTAAAGTAAGTTTAAAATATAACTGGGAACAAGTACTTTGCTTCCAAAGGTTGATGTCAGCACCTCTAGGTTTTTGAAACAGTTCGTCTCTATCTTTAATTAGGTGCTGCTTTAATTTCTGGCCTTCCTAACTTAGAGGCAAGATTGCTGTCAGGTGTGGTGTGTGATCTCCTGCCTAACATAAATAACTGTTCAATTTAAAGTTGCTTCTGACAGCCTGGAGCTCGTCCTGTTCAAGGGGAATACTAAGAATGCAAACATGAATGTATGGAAAGCAGCTGGCTGCAAACCCACCTGGATGTACTGCTCCAAGCTCCTGCTGCGTTCAGCTTCCACCTCTTCATAGCTGCAGAAATGTTTGCTCAGCTCAGCTTTGCAAATCCCAAAGTGGGAAGTGGCCTCTATGGCCTTCCTGATCTCCAGAACAGCTGCCACATCCCTGGGGTTGTACCCATAACGCTCTGTACACTCATGGAGAAATTTATCCACCTCATAGTTTTCTTCCTGGACTTTTATCAGCCTGGTGAAAGTTTCAGGGAGGCAGGAGATGCCCACAGCCATGTGATCCAGCAGGGAAGGAGCTGCAAAGCAAATAAACCATGGGAGTTTAAGCTGGGAAGCAGCAGTTACTGTGCAACACACTGCAGGAAGACAAACAGATTAGAAATGTTCTAGACCAATTAAAAACAGAGCTCAGCTTTCCCTCTTCATTGCTGCAGTTCTCTTTTTTCCTTCTGCCTGGCAGATCTGTCTGAAAAGGGAACAAACTGGTTTACAAGGGCTCACCCTCCCAGCAAAGTGAATTATGGCTGGAAAGCAGTGAGCACCTAGTGGTGTTCTCTCTAACACTGGGTCAGCTCAGCTCTCAGTTAATGAGGGAATCCTCTCCTTTTTTCTTGAAGAAGGTCAAGTGAAAATTCTAGGGCAAGGAAATGCTGTAGAGGACACTTTTAATAAAAAAATCCACAGCAGAAAGTTGTTGGCCAGATACAGTTTGAACTATCACTCAACAATGCTTTAGACAATTAATTCCACAAAGCATCTCTGTGTTCAGTGACAGGTCCAGCACTGCCCCAAGTGACCCCCCTGTAGAGAGTAGCTACAACTGAAGCCATGTAACCCCTATCCCAGTCCTGGCTGATGAGGGGGCAGCTCTGGCACTGCTCCTCCTGCTCCCTTCCCTTTTATCTGCGGGCTGCTCCATGTTTGCCTCTGGAACTTTCCAGACAGCTGCCAAGGAAAAATGGGCTCAGCTGTAATGAGCAGTCAGCTCAGCACAGCTGGAGGGCATGAGAGGCAGCAGAGACAGGAGACAGAATTTCTGTTTTCCCTCTGTCACAACAGCAATGGAAATGGGCAGGGGCAGCACTAGACATTCTGCTGAAGAGCTCAAGGCTCCGGATTCATTTGCATTACAGCTGAAAACAAGATGCTCTTTAAGAAGGGGCAGTGCTGATGAACTACAGACAGTCAAGCTCTAAATATTATAAAAATGTTTAAATTACTGAGGTAGGAGGTCAGACATAGGACACCACTATTTCAGGCATTTGTATGAGACAAGTTAAATGAGAATTTCCATTCAAGGAGCTCGGAAAAGATTTTCTTTTCTCTTTACAGAAGAGAAAGTCTGACTGTGACATCATATGGTATTTTAAGTTATTGAAGGGACTGAAAAACCTCCTGGAGAGGGGTAACAGAGCAGAGGACAGATTGCAGTAATAGGTTAACACAACATGAAACAGAGGGAAGGCCTTGTTACCAACAAAAGCCTAAGTCAGCCATCTGTTTTAAGTCAGGAGAGAAAGCCTTACAAACTTGATATGTAATGAAAACAGAATGTTCCTGCTAGGGGACTTTGTTTAAATCAATTCCTCAGCAGGTGAGTTCACCACCTCTCCTGCTCCAAGCTGCTTCTGTGCACTTTAGGCCAAACAGAACTAACCTGGAGAGCTGAGCCTTCCTGGGATGGGGGTACATCTGAGCCTGACCTTCACGTGGCAGGAGTTGACCACGATGTTGTCACTGGGGCTGAGGTTGCGTGTGCTGACAATGCCAGGGGAGTAGTAGCCTCTCATCAGTAAATAATTGGTGTGAGAGGCCTGGCGAGGCTTCACTTCGATTCTGCGTTTGCCTCCAGAGCTGTCGTCCAAGTCATCGTCGTCATCATCATCATCCTCCAGTCCTTCTTTTCCCAAGCTACAGCAAACACAGCAGGTTGGATTTGTTTGTTGGGTTTTTTCCCAAAAGAAGAAAGTGATTCATGACACTGAGCAGAGCAAGGACATGGTGCTCCTGTGCTCTGGGCTTTAGTTCTGCACAGCTGGGGCAGTGTCCACACCAGGCTGATTTAGAGAGCTGAGAACAAGAACTACAGAAAAGGAAACACACTAAAGGTCCCTGGGAAAGGAAACTCTCTCTTTTTCTCTGCAAATGTCTTGAAATGAACCCAAAATATTTCAGCTTCCAGTGTTGAAGCTCTTTGGTTCAGCAGATGCTTCATCTTGAGGGAACATCTGTCAGACACTGAGAGCACAAGGGATGCTGCAGGATGGGAAAGACTGTTTATTTTTCAGGGTGAAAACGAGTAGAGAGAGTTACAGATTTCAGCTACTTTCAAAAATAATAAATAAAATCCACCAAAACCAAGCTGCAGACATCCTCCAAGTAAAAAAAAGAATAGCAGTAGCAGCCAGGATAGATTTCCCAGAAACAAAAACTTAGTCACTATTTATTCCAGGACATGACAAGAGTCACTATGGATAAAGCTGAAAGCTCTGAATGACCTGATCTAACTCTGAAGTTGCCTCTGTTTTAAGCAGATTATGCCAGGGACAATGAAAGGTTCCTTCCAACCTTTTCTAAGATGAATTAGACCTTGAGTAACTTTTAAAACGTATTTGAAATCCAAAGGCAACACATAATTTAGAAAACATAGTGAGTGCACCACTCAAGATGCCCCTACTCAGCAGTGGGACCAGTCCAGGGTTCAGTGTATTTTTGTTAATGACCTGGCTGGTAAAACAGCCCATTCAGCTTGCACAGGATCACCCAACTGAGGCCACTGCAAGTGTATGAGAAGCTGGGATTTGCATTCAGGACATCTCCAGCACACTAGAGAGTCAGCCTGGAAAAGAGCAGGGAGCAAGTCTCTTTGACAAATGCATGTTATTTATATTACATTATTCTACATCTGTCCCTCCACACTGAGAGGGAACAATTAACCAGATAAAGGAAAAGAAGCTTGTTAGGTGAGTCACAAGAATCATAAGCTGTGCATGGATCACTGCACTGGGGGGGGTTGGCTGCTTTTTTTTTTTTGGCAAGGCCATGGCCCTTCAGAATCTTGGGAGGCATTAGCAGGTGTTTCATCTATCTAACAGGATGGAATTAGCACAGAGCTGCCAGCAAGAGCATGACATTTGTTTTTTGACATCACAATTCAGTGCAGAAAAAAATAATCAGAAAGACAGAGAACTGGGTAACATGAATAGAGTGAAGGAACTGAAGCTGCTCTTTTTAAAGAACAGCATGTTATGGGAGAGGGACCACTATAACAATCCTCAAGTAGATATTAAGCTGCTCTAAAAAGAAAAGGAACAAAGCATTTTCCATGTGTATTCACAATAGGAAGCACCAGGTCAAATTACTAAGAGATTTTAGTTGCACTTTTAAGAAAGCACATAATGACTGTAAGGAAAAGGGCTCACAGGCTCCCACTGCCTGGGGACAGTTTCAGTTTATGCTATTACTGCAGGCTTACAGGAAAATTAAATCCAAGAGGAGAGACAGTGCACAGAAGCACTGCTGTGGTGAGAGGTTCCACTGATAAAGCTGAAACCTTGTTACCAACCCTCTCAGTCTGTGACATGCCAAGGCACAATGCTGGTGAAAATGCTCCTGCAGCACCCAGTGCTGTCCTTTCCATGTCAGCTCTGATGGCACTGAAGTGCCAAGCAATTGAAACGTTGCATGTGAAGGCAAATGCAGCCCAGGGCTATAATGACAGGCACTGACTTAAGAGCCATTAAGTCTTCAGAGCACCTCCTCAGAAATAAAAATCTAAACAATAGCACAGTCAAAATGCCACAGTGCAGTACAGGAAATGCCAATTCCTGTACAATTTCATCCAAGTTATCCCCAAACTGTATTCTCTAATAGGAATAACAGCATTTACCTTTTTATCACTTCATTTTCCACCATGGAGCTGTCCACCACGATGATCTGCTCTGGGATTCTCACATTCACAGACACCAGTCCCAGGGAGAACAGGGAAAGCATGGCCACACACTGGCCACCAGGGCCATCCATGGGAAATGCCACCATGCCTTCTGATGATGCATTTTCTTCATCTTTAAATGAGAAATTGTGTGGCTGGTCTGATTTTTCAGCATCCTTGAGCTTCTCCAGGAACTGGAAGGACTCTGTACAAATGGTACTGGGGAAGCGCCACGTAAAAACTCTGCACAAAAACACAAAGAAGCACAAATCCTTCCAAATCTGCTCTGAGAATGAGCTTTACAATTATGGTAGCACAAAGAAGCCAAACAGTTGAAGTTCCATGCTAGAGCTGGTGACCAAGACCTTCCACACCTGCTTTCTCAGTCCTTTTACTAGTTCCAGAACATTAGGTGTTTATGTACTGTGTAAAGGTCAGGTAGCATACAGCAAATAAGAAGCAAAGGTATCATCTTCTGCTTCACAGGAGTGCTAAAGAAATATTCCCACTACATCTGTAACTGTGGTGCTGCATCTCCTTCCCTCTCCATGGGTCTCTGAAGTCCTGCCCAGCACCCTTGGCTCTATTCCCTCAGTGCCCTGCCTGCTCCCCACGTAATGACTGACTGACATGGTATCAGCTTCACCTTCCTCTGCATCCTCAGCTGAAGGTTCCCTGTTCTGGACACTTCTTGTGTGTTGTCACCTCCATGCCACACTTGGGTAGATTTTTGCTCTAGTAATTATGTTGAGATGGACTGGACTGGCATCATCACCAGTCCTTTATGAAAAACCTTTTGTGTCTCTTTCAGTGGACTTCTCTCAAGCAACTCTGACTCCTTCCCTCACAGGCAGCTCCACACAGCACTGAGTCCTTTCCTCATTAGCTGCTTCACACAGTACTGACTCTTTTTCTTACAGGCAGCTCCACACAGCTCTGACTCCTTCTCTCCTCTCTACATGACTGGATAAACCCAAGCTGTCCTTTATCCAGACACCTGTCTGTCCCTCTCACAGCATCTTCTCACCTTGTCTGTCCCTTGCACAGTCACATATCCCTTCCTCCCCACAGCACAGCCAGCAGAGCCCATCCCAAACAGCAGCACACTCTGGATTCCAACTCCAACTAACTCTTGACCAGCTAACCCACTGTTTTATAACACCCAAACTCATTGGGCAGGCCAGGCTGTTTCTACTCCTTGGTAATCAGTACAGCTGTAATTCACTGGGAAAGACTGCCTCCTGCACTATGCTCCCAACCTATCTTCCCACAGGTTTCCTTTGCTCCAAGGCCAGCAGTGCCCCTGGCACCCACCTGTAGTAGCTCTGGGACAGCTGGTAGGACATGGGTGCAAAGGGCAGGGCACGGCTCTTCTTGGGCCCCAGTGTGTGGTTCACCCTGCGCCGGTTCACCAGGCTCCTCCTCTGGCACTCCAGGAAAGCCTTCACCAGGATGTCATCCCTGTACTCCTGGTACAGCCTGAATGTCTGCAAGACACCCTCAGTGACAGCTCTGCAGCACCTGCTCCAGCTCACAGGCACTCACACAAGCCAGAGTGAAAATTATCCATACAAATTCACTTTACTCCTCTGATCTTTTTATGGCCTTCAAGCCTTGCCATGGTAAATGCCAATTAAATTAACTAAATGCTACAGAACACTTGATATTCAAAATGGGATCAGGCTCCCCAGAGATGTGAAAAATGCTTCTCTGCCACACATCTTGGTAAATTCTTCCCCTCATTTCAGCAGGAACACTTGATTCTGAGAGTTTGGCTGTCCAGGTTCTTGCTTATGAGCTGTTAAACTCCCTTTGAACTTTGACCTTCCTTAAGCACTTGACTGGTTGATGATCTTTTCTTGTAGTCCCCAACATTGAAGGAGAGACTCCCAAGACCAGTGCCAGCTGGGTATTAGGATTGTTTTTGTGATATCTCCTCCAGACCATTTTAGCTGCTCTGGTGGGCACTGAAGCTTGACCCACTGGAAGTGATGTGGGGCTTACTTCATGTAGTTTTAGGAGATTGCTTCAACCTCACATCTTGCAATCTCATCCTCAGAGAGAAAACAACAAACTGAAAATCTTCCTACAATATATAATTTCCTAGCAGAATACTCCCCACAGAATAGATACAAATCCAAATTTCTGGGTTTCTTTTTGCCCATTTGAAAAAGGAATGTGCCAAGGGAGGGAGGAGAAACCTTAAGGTTGTATGGCCACATGTAGAAGTGGCCCTTGGACATGGTTAAGTGGTAGCCTTGGCAGTGCTGGGCTGATGCTTGGACTTGATGATCTTTAAGATTTCCAACCTAAACAACTCCATGATTCTGTGAGCAGTAAAGTTTGGTGCAGACACTGTACCTGAAATGACTGGCAAGATTCCATCTGGTGATCTGACAGTGCCAGTGTGCTCTGAATCAGATTCTGCAGCACTAGAAAATGAATATCATAAATACTGAAAGAAAAAAGAAAAAATATTTATTCTTGGTGATTTTTGAACATGAGGTACCCATTAAAGCAGCACAAAAATCTACAAACTCTATCACCTGCTTCTGAAATAGAAGCATAGAGGCATGAGATCCTACAGCTGAGGATCATTCAATCTGCTGTTTTCCCTCATCTTCCCTCACCTCAAATTTTTGGATCAGTCCAAATAATCTGACACAAAGTTCTCCCTGACAACATCTCTTCCTCTTAAGATACAACACCCACATAGAAAATGTACACTGTTGTCCCAGTGATAAAATCATATTGAGGTTCATCTCTGTTATCATTTTATCTACCAAATCTGTGTCACAGGTCCCTACAGTCCTGCCAAAGTATTTTTCTGTTAATAAATTTATACACTGCAACAAACAGATGAAAACACTGAGTTAGGACACTTCCTATGTGACTTCCACAAATGGGAGGGGCTGATGTGGCCTGCTCCTAATGAGGAAAATGGTGCTACTGCTGCTCACCTGCTCAGATTATCTTCTTTTGTGCCTTGATTTGTGTCTTCTCCAATTGCCAGCACTCGAAACCTAGTTAAGGGAAGAGAAAGGAGAACACTGGAACCAGATTTTCTGTGCTTTTGCATCAGCCATGAAGCCCAGAGGCTGATGAGCACAACTGCTAATGAGGCAAGTGCTGGGTCAGTGCAAGGGACTGCCTGCTCCAGCAGCCCTCAGCACATGGGTCAGACAGGAAAAGAACTGTCCAGATCCATCTCCACTCAAATATCTGTCAACAAGGAGACAAAACAAAGGACAGGAGAGAGTTCCAGCCCTGAAAGGATTTGTCACTTTATGGAGATTTTGGACTCCCAGTTACTGCCAGCAGCTGTAATGCACAGCTCTTCCCAAAATAAGAAAAATTACAAAGGTACTACATTTATTATCAAAAAATGGTCGGAGACAGAATTTTTCCACACTGCTCTTCAAGTGTTAATCATCATGAAAAAACTTAACGACCTGGAGCTGGAGAATGCTGTACAAGGCTGAGTGCTCTTCCTTATCAATACTTTTAGCAGCACTGAGATGATTCAGCTGAGCAACCAGCTACAAATTGTGATAGAAAATGGGGCCACTTCATCTGGAAAATGCTAGATTTCTATTGCAATGAAAAGTTACATCTGAGTAGCAACATCTCTAATGCTAAGGTTGAGGACTTGACAATTCAGGAAAATCTGCTGTAGTGAATTTTTGGTTTAAAAGTCTTATTTATCAATAAGAATGGTTTGAAATCAGCAAAATTGTGCAAATAACTGAAAATCACTTATATGTATTTAGAAAGTGTGGATATGCAAGAAACACTGCTGGTTGTATTTAGTAAAACTTCTTTTCTTACTAAGGGTACAAGTACAGAGGGTGTAAATCATGCCCAGAGACCTGCTCTGAATTGCTGGCCCCTCTCACTGCCTCACCCCATGTGCAGAGCCAAAAGCACCATGATTAAAATACCTGGAAAAGAGTTCCTCCAGAGTGTCAGGAATCTCCAGTTTGGGATTCCCCAGGGTTGAACTGAATTTCTCTTTCAGTCTTTCCACAAACTCCTTAAACTCCTGTGCACAAACCTTCGAAAAGAGGAGACAGAAATGTTATCAACCTCAATTTCTTAGAGTGAGAAAAACCCCTCTACTTTTAAAGTGTGCATGAAAATTCTTGTGGCAACAGCTGAGTTCTGAAGTCAGAAGCAGTCCAACAGCCAAGGCAAGGCAGGGAAAAGCTCGTGCAGTTTGTGTTTGCTGATTCAGTGAACAGTTGCAGGTTCCATCTGTAATCAGCCTCACAGCTACAAGCCAAGCACCACGAACATATGTTCTAAGACAATTTCCTGAATTAACAGCAAGATCTCTTGCTAGAGCTATGTTTAAGCTTCTGCTCAAGCCCTGCAGGCTTTTCCATGTTCTCCAAGAAGTTTGTTTGCACAATCATGGCTTGGAGAACACCTGTTACATGAGAGGAATGTTCTCTGGAAACAAGTTTTTATTTGCTTCCAAGACAGACATTGAGGATGGAGACACATATTTATTTTAGTGATGTCTCATCAATGAACAACTGCTCTTCCTTTAAGCAACATGAATCTAACAACAGAACTGATGGGCTTTTCTGACAATGGTATGAATTGTCATTCCTGGATAAAAATGATCTTGCTGTGACACTGTCCCAGTTCTGAGAAAATTCAGAAATTCAAAATGGAATTGTTTGCAAGTGTAGACAACTTTTCAAATTGAAATTATGGTTCATTTAAATGAAAAAAAAAAAAGAAATTAAATCTTTTGGCTGCTCAAGTCAAGTCTTATAAAATTTGCTTGTGTTCCTACATTCATCCACAGAAGCTAAGGTGACAGTTCAACACACAACTGGAATAAAAATTAGAAATTACAGAGAAAAAATGTTTTCTTGCTCAGATAACAATGTTGCTGAAAGGATAAAAAAAAGAATCAGCAGATACAGATGTTTAGTCATGGATGTTTATAAACAAGCACATTGAAAACACAGTGGTTGTTGCACAGCTGTTTCTGTGCCTCTGGAAAGCTGCCCTGTGTCCACTTTGCTCCCAAACCAGCAATGATGCTGCATTTTTACAATGATGCTATTTTTAAAATAGCTAAAGGTTCAAAGACATGAAATCACAGTGCAAGTACTCAGAAATCCAAACAGCAGAAAGTACTCCATGAACTTTTGGAATACTTCCCTCCTACCTGTGGATCTTCATAATTATTTTCTCTATTCATGAAATCATCAATGAGGGCTTTATCTTGATAAACCTCAGCAAGGCAAACTCTGCAAGAGATACAATTGAAAGTGTTGCTCAGAGCTGAAATTTTCCCAGCTCTAAACAGATCTGACAGCAGCAGGGTGCAAAGAAGATGAAATTTTCAAGTGACATGAAACAAAAGAAATATGTAGGAGGACCATGTCCCTTCAGGAGAATTTAGCCTGCATCTAGAACACAGAACACTTCTTACTTGTAATTGAGGTAGGTCTGTGGGTTTCTCACAATGTAGCGGGCTCTCCGTCCCACGGAATGGGAGGTTTTATCCAGGGACTCCTCGAAGCTGGAGTGCATGAGGTCCCTCACCACCTGCCAGGGCACAAAGGGCCCCTTCACCTGCGGGAGGAGCACAAGAGTCTGCAGTGAAACCTCGCTGTGTGTGAGAGCAGCAGGAGGCCCTGGCTGCTGCAGTGTGTGTGCAGCAGGCAGCAGCTCCGTGCTCGGGGTGTGCTGAGCACCTTGGCATTGAGCACGTGGCTGGCAATCCTGCAGAGCATGAGCAGGCTGTCCTCCTGCACCGTCCAGGTCACGCGCAGCCGCGTCATCCTCAGCAGGGCGCTCTGGTCAGCCTTGTCGTGGTAGCGCAGCCGCTTGCTTTTGTCTGCACAATCCTCTTCTGACAAATCCAGGCAAACAAAAAAAGACATTTATCTCAGCACTTGAACTTCTATCACAGGCTCAGCACCAGTTCAAATGTGTAAGAATGAGAGATGAGCAGGGAAGGAAGGTGCAATCTAAAAGTGAAATGCAGCAATAGCTCTCCCAGGCATGAGAAAATAAACACTTTAATTGGCAAATTGACCACCTAGAGTATCATTCCATGAGGAACCTCTAAGCCAGCTATCAAGAGCTGATAATGGATTGCAGGGAGCTGCTCTGGCACAGACTCCATGAGGATTCCTCCAGCCTGCAGTGGCACACAGCTCATGGGCACACCGTGCTGCTGCTTCTCCCCAGGACACCTGAGCCTCCTCCCTGACTGAGGCCACCCACAGCCACGGCCACAGAGCTGTCCTGTCCTGTCCCACACTCTCCTTTCCAAAGCAGCTTCCTGCAGGCCCAGGCATAGTAAAGAATGCAGCTTTCTCCTGTTTCTTACCTTTCTTTTTCTTCTTTGTCTTCTTTCCAACATCCTTCCTAAGCCTCTTCCTCTTTTGGCTTTTTCCACCCTTCACTCGTTTTGTTCGATCCTGGGTTGGTTCTTTAGTTATTTCAATACATTCCCCTTTCTGGATAAGTGACTCTGATCCTACCTTTGCTTCTCCCAAAATATTAATTTTGTTGCCTAAAATGACACATATTTACAGCATTGGAGCTTTATAGCAATGACATTCTACAACGTTAAGGTATAGAGATCAAATGACAAATTTCAGTAAATTAAAAGACAGATACCCTCACAGAATTGCTCTTTGTTAGTCTTGTCATTTCATGCCCCTTCTCAGCAGCTCACAGAATAAATTCCTACATTAATGAGGAATCATCAAGTAATTAAGTCTAGTTTACAGTGCACAAACACAAGGGAACAGACCTGAAGTTTTACATTCAACCTGAAGCATTTTCTCCTCCTTAGCTCAAACATTAGGCTGGATAACAGTGCTACAAAACATTGGTCCCTCTGGACTTTCTGCAAACTGCACATCAGAAATTAAAAAGGATAGAAATTATTGTTCTATAAGAAGTTATTTACACATCTATTTTACAGCCCCAGAAGCATCCTAGATCATTGTAAGGAAACAGGACCAGCCCCTGTCATCAATACTAGATAAAAAATTACTGTTCCATATAGCCACTAATAGGGAATGAAATAATTTATCTGTTTTAATACCCCAGGAGCATCCCAGATTACTGGAAGGAGACAGGAACAATTCACACCCTTCATGCTGGGTTTGATAAAGGCAGAAGGAGCTGTGGCACAGCCTCAGTCCTTACCTCCAGTACTGAGTGGCAGGGGGTGTTTGGTGAGGAAGGTCTGGAGTCTTGCTGTCAGTCCATTTTCAGGAGCTGTATTTTCCTAAGACAACACAACTTTAAAAATGGTGACATACAAAAGGGGTGCACTGGTTTTAATAACAATCTACTTTTATAATCTGAATAGTGTCAGAAATAAATTTTCAGTTTAAAGATCCCTGGCTGTAACCAAGAACTCATTTGTATTATTACTACCACACATTAGAATGGCTCCAGAGCTTAAATCCCACTGGAATGACCACTAGACTGTGAAGGTTAGAAACCTCCTCAAGTTTAAAAGCAGTAATTACTGAAAAATAAATGCTCAATTCTTTCGTTGCTACAGAGGCCGAGCAGAGTTTGCTCTAAAACAGTGTTTTTCCAAAGCATTTTACATTGCAAAGGAACTTCTGAAAAGCACAAAACCAAAATGCAAACACAAACACTGAGTAAATGCCTCCTTTAGCATATTCTGCCCATCCTAAATCTGAGCCTGAACCAACCTCAATGTATTGGGAGTTTTGCCATTCTCTGCTAAACCCATTTCTCTTGTGTGGACTTCACTGGGGCAGAAGTTTGTCACAAGATGTGAAGAGGAAATCAGAGACCAAAGAGGTTGTTTTACTGCTCAACAGTGAAGTGACTGAACAGCAGACAGAATTAAAACTGAAATGATCGTGCCTGAGGGAAATAAATTAGCAACTTTAATTTTACATGCACTGATAGGCTCTGATTTGTGCATTGCTTAGGGGAGAGTAATTACAGGCAATTCTCTGAAAGCCCCTGCTCAATGCTTGGTGATGGTGAAAATGCAAAGGAAATGTATGGAATTCTTAGAGAAGTAAAGCAACACTAAGCAGATGTAAAAATCTGTGCTTGGCCACAATCTTAAAGCATCTTAAACTCTCAGATTGTGTTTCCACCTTAAAAAGGACAGGTGAAACTATCACAGGTTAAAATAAAGGCAACAAGGATGATTAAAGACAGGACAGTTCCATGCTGGGAATAACAGATGTCAGTCTTAAAAAAAGGAGATGAACACGAGAGACATGAGAGATGTGAAAAAAAAAATCCAGTGAAACAGTAACAATAACAAAGAATGTATTTTTCACAGCTTCCCTTGGTTCTACAATTACTGAGGAGCTTAAAGCATCAAAAGGAAGTGGTGGCACATAGCAGGAATTTGAAACACTTTGCTACAGGAGGCTGGGGATAGTAAAGACTTCTATATGCTCAAAAACCAGACAAATGAATGCTAAAAGAAAAAAGCTATTACTGCTTTGAAATATCAGCCCCGGATTTAGAAGGGCCTTAAGCCAAAACTGCAGACAGCTGGGAGAGCATTCTGAGGAAATATCCCTTGCTCTTACAAGCTTCTATCAGAGATAGGACATTAGCCAGAATTCTGATTTGCATGTGTTGGGCTCCCTGGCTTTTTTTTTTTTTGTTTTGTTTTGTTTGTTTGTTTGTTGTTGTTGTTGTTGTTGTTTTTATTTCTTCCTTGAGTATTTCCTTGTTTTGGATATTTTGCTTTTTGTCTGACAACATCTACATTCCAGAAAGGCAAGAGGAACCACTAAGTAATGTGAACTGCCTGCTCATTGAAGTATTTCTCCTTTGGTTGAATGTACTAAGAAATTCATTGTCAAATTCAGTTTTCAAATAAAATTTATGTCCAATTCTTTCATTCACTTCAGCACCAAGATTTCTGAACATGTGGCACTCATTTTGTTCCAGTGCTGCAAACTCTTACTGAGAGCACGCAAACAGTAAGATTTTGGTGACACTACCTCAATCTTAAGAACATTAAAACCTGGAGAAATTACTAAAGTGCATAAATTTTAAAATACTCACCTTCCTGGTCTTGTTGATGATGTAGCTTGTCCAGATCCAATTGCGTTTCAGGTGCCCATAAAAGCTGGAATCCAGACCTGCAGCTCCCAGCCCATCTCCAGGGATGGATCCATCATCAACCACTTCTCTGCTGCCTCTACCAGCAAGAGGAACAAAACCCACAGGAATTATTTTGTAGATTCCTTCTCAGTGCTCTTCACTGGTGTGTGTGCAATGTGCAGAACTCTCCCCTTGCCCTCCCAGTTTAGGGGGTAATATTACACCATCAATTACATCCCAAAACTGTTTCTTTCTTAAAGATGTCACAGTCATCCCCAGCCTAACTGCAAATAAAAACCAGATATCCAATTTAAAAGATTTACTGCCACACAAAGACACCATATGCAGAAGTTCAAGCAAGGATCAGTGGAATTGGGTCCCTCAACTCCATTACTTTTTTAAAGATAACTTGATCTATCTACCTGCAACATGGAACTAACTGAAAATACTTCTAAACAGACTGTTTATTGAAACAGAATAGAATATTGACAGAGCTAAACCACAGTGCACAACACAATATAAAAAATTTAGCTTGGGTTCTGCACAGTTGTCACAGATCGTGGGCATGCAACTCTCCCAGGTATTGTGGGTGTGATTAGGCAGAAGATTAAATGCTCCAGAGATCACCTCCAGATCACAGTGCACATTAGAAATTAATCTGCAACCAATTACAGCCAAGTGCAGCACAAAGGGACAGGATTCAGAATGTGGCACTGGGGAGCTGCTGAAGCTACTTAAGATATGATATAAAGCATAGGAACAGAAAACCTTTAAATTTGTTATTCCTGGCATTAGCTATACTTGAGAAGCATTCCCTCCCTCCCTCCCAACTCTGCTCTCATCAGAACTCTTGCAACACACATCTGCACTGCTCTGGAAGAAATCCCAATCTGTTTATCCCATCCCTCCCGCACAACCACCTGCTTGGCAGCCAAGTTATTGGGAACATGAAACAGAACTACATCTCCTTTGACTCAGTTCACCTCTGAACTCCTCACAACACCCAGCTGAGATGCCTCTCTTGCCTGCCCTGCTCAAGCAGCTCTCAGGGGCCAAGGTGACCTACGTGGTGTATTCCAGCATGGCACACTTTCGTTCCAGGTTGTGTTTGTTCACTGCTGACTCCTGCTCCTTTTCCACATCCAGGGCACTCTCCTCCCCTGCAAGGTTGCTCCTCTTTGTCCGAGGACAGCGGACAACTCCTGGACAGACAAAGGGGTTTCACCCTCAGCATGACAACTCAGAATTCAACTTATCTTCCAATCCACTCTGCTCTGGCAAACTACTGCTCCCACATAGTACTGCCACTTTTACCCCTTCTCAGTACAACATGCCTGCTTCTCACAGAGAAGTGCTACTGCCAACTTTGACACTTCCAAAAGGGCAGCAATGCTTTGCCATGAACACAAGTGGATCACAACTTCATAGAACTATATGGTCACAGCTCCCAACTTCTTTTTTTTGTGATGCACAGGACAACATTTCAAAACAGTGGAAGTGAAAAAACAGAGGCTGGCTCAAGTTTTAGGAAGGGAAGAGGAGTTGTGTGTGCCCAGGAGGGGCAGTGAGGGTGCTCAGGAGGTCCAGGTGTGCCATACCCAGGGGTGTGTTCAGGCAGACACACTGCAGATCAAACCAGAAGTTCTCCACGTCCTGCAGGGTGTTGAGGACGTACCAGCGCCGCTCAAAGGGGCGGCTGCTCTGGGCCAGGTTGTAGTGCAGGTCACAGATGGTGGTGTCCACAATCACAGCATTTCTCTTCATGTACACAAACACCTGCCAGACACAGCACAGCTCAGGCTGTAAACATCACTGAAACTGCCTGATTAGCAGGGCACACCAGCAAGATTAGGGCTGGACAGTTTCTGTCTTTGCTGTTCTTAGCCACTGCTCTGACATAAGCCACACCCTCACTATTGCACTGTGCTCCCAAATTCCCTTGACAGCAATCCAGAAACTTCCTTTCTAGATTTAGAACAGTTTCTTTTCACCCTTGTGCACAGGATATTCCAAGTTTCCACAGAGTGGTTATTTCCTGCAAGTCCTCACTTGGGATTTGCATGGATGAGTCTGGGGGCCTCATTACCTTTCTTATCCTCATAAAGTCTTGTCTGCTTTCTCCTTTGCAGGTGCTCTCTATATAAAAAGATGCATATGAATCTCATTATTTTACTCTGATCAGTGCCTTTATTCTGTGTCAGACATCCAAGCTTAACACCTTGATGTGTTAAAAGAATGTGCCATACTCATTTTTCATTAAGTCTTGCCAGTCTGGGACCTCCTGGATCATTATTGTGTGCAGTGTTCAGCATTATACATTTGAATAGTTCCCTTCCAGACAAAGAGGTGAAATATTATCTGCACAACTTACAGTATCACATGGATCTGGAGGTTTGCACATACACCTGAAACATCAGTACTTCATTTAAAGTAATCATGAATCCCAGATATTGAAAAATTCATGAAGAGTAACTGTCTTTTAAATTTTTTTTTACTTACCTGGTCTTTGTCTTGAAACTTCTCTGTTGGGCCAAACTGCAGCAGTCCCATGTAACACAATCTCTGAAGGTTTTCTACCACTGAGAAGATGTACCTCCTGTAGCAATGGTAGGAGTGTTACAATTAGCACTCATGAAAACAGAAAAGTGATACCAGAAAATCCAACATTTTCATGCAGCAACCTGAGCTTTTAGCAAACCAGTAAGTTATAGAATTTCTGAAGTGGTATTTTTGCTTGAATTATCAGCCTATGGAAAACATGTAATACCCCAAGGGTCCAAATTTCCTTTCCTAAAATCACAAACCCAATATTCCAGCCAAATATTATGCAAAATTTTGCTAGTAAAAAAGAAAAATTAGCCAGAAATAACATATGTAAAAATGAATTAAATATGAATTAAACAGCAGACAATTCTGCTGACAATTTCATGTTATATAAAGAAGACAGGAGTAAGAAAACATGACTGCTAAACACAGCCCTTCATATGTGTATGTGTGAAGAACTGGGCAATGATTCTTGGAGTTCAGGTTGTTTAAAATTACTGCTCCAAGAAACTGCTTTCAGTTGCTCAAAGCTTTGCAGCATTTTCCATCCTGCATACCTACATCTATGGCAAAATTCTGGCAGTTGCAGGAACCGCCTGCAAGATTTTGTTTCTGAGACAGTTTGTAAAAAAATTAGCTTTGCCCACATTTAACTTCACTAATTAAATGCAGTTAAATGGGAGTTGGATTTTGGCAAGAGTTTTCTCTTGGGGTCAGAAAGATCAAGCCTAGAAATTTGGCTCAGTTTTAGTGAACGGAGGCTGAAGTGACAGCTTGGTTATGTGTCACATTGTTTTGCATCAACCCATCAGATGGAGCCTGCAGATTTCAGAAAATGCCATCAATCCAGTTTCTAATTTCTAAGAGTTAGCAAAAGGTTTGGAACTGCAAACCTGGGCTCCCCATGAGCCTTGGCTGCTGATACTGCCCAGCTCTGTTCCCTCAACAAAGGCACATTTGCAGGGTTGGAAAATGTCATATAAACCTCCAACCATTCACAAACTGTCAGCGGTGACTTTCTGGGGAAAACTAACATGGTGCTCTTGATTCCACACATTCAAATCACTTTCCTTTTTTCAGTCCAATCACAAGTTTTAAATCTTCTGGAAGAGAAATGGCCAACCATGGCAGACATGCCATGGAGAGTATGAGGAAAAACTGAATGTGTAAGAGGCAGGAGCTGGGAAATGTGGCACCTCTGGAAAGATTTATGAAGGACAGCAACACTTAGACCCTATTAAATTCTGAATTTAGCAGCAGTCAGGAGTGTGTTTTATACAGGAGCAACATCCTGCTGATGAGTTATGAAGGACAGAACCTCCCAGCTCTCAAGCACTGCCTGACAGCATACATGAATATTGTTTATTAGTTTCTTATTACCTTCTATTTGGGAGAGAAAAATGCAGTTTGGCACACTATCCTTTGAGGATTGATGATCCTTGTCTTAAGTGCCACAGTTCCCTTTGACACAAACAGGAAATAACTGAGAAAACAATCAGCCACTGCTGGTTCCTCTCTAGAGCCACGTATTTTGACTCATCTGCTTACCTTTTGTAGAGGAGCTGCTGTCGGACTGGCCTTGGAAGAAATCTGATCAGAGTGTGCTTTTTTAGTGGATCATTTAAAAAATCTTCCAGACCTTCAACCTAGAATTATTTTAGAAGTTAATCAAAATGCAAAATGTAACTATCCCCTCAAGTATAAAGCTTTGCTACCAGAATTGCCTACTAAAATATTTTCTAAGCAAACCTTACTGCTTTTGTAAAATACTTAAACATTATTCTGGTTAATCAATGAGGCAGAGGATTCAGTGAGATTGTAAAAAGCTCCTGGCAAAATAGTAGCTTAAGAATTTGCAGTATTACAGGGCTATACATTTTTTTTAAGTGAGCCTGTGAAAGTAACAACTTTTCTGTAAAAGACTGAAGTGTCTCCTCTCCTCTCCAGGGTCTAGTTTTGCTAAAACAGATTAAGGGGATATTTGTTCCAGCCTATAGGTAGAGCTGACATTGTCAGACTTTGAAGGAAAACAAAAGAGCACAGTACCTTGTAGCTGACTTGTACAATCTGAACAAAGACTGAGAGAGGCAAGCAGAGAAGAATGTCACTGACAAGAGCCCATCCAAAGCCAAACTCCCTGTGCACGGGGAGGGGAGGGATGTAGCGCATCCAGGACGAGTCGTCCACGTACACTGTGAACAAGAACTGGCTCAGACACACCAAACCCAGCACTTACACCAAGAGCTTCACTCTGAGTGCTCAAGCACAACATAACTGGCAGTTCACAGTCTGAAAATCTAAAATGACCTGAAAATTCTCTAAACCCTTGATTTTCAAACCTTTACCTGCTTTTCAGCATTGAACCATGGTAAGGTCTGTAGTAAAGTCAGGGTGTGCCACTTCTTACCTGTTTGATTAGACAGATCTACTTCAGACTCCTGTGCAGAGGTCTCAGGATTCACCACAGTTGTCACAATTTCTAAGGTCCCATCTGGCTGTGCTTCAATTACAGCTGCATTCTCATCCAGCCCTTGTGTTTTCTCACCATCACTACCTCCTTTTTGCTGTGTCTCATTTAAAGGGTGTCCATAAATTAAGTACCAGAGGAACATGTGGACCATTCTTAAACGGGGCATTTTGGGAAGAAAGCCAAGAGAACGTCCAAGTCCTGGAACTGGGAGGGAAGATTAAAGATCAAATAGAAATAAAAAGAGGATTAGAGCAGGAGAAACAGCTCCCTGTGCAAAAATATTGTGAAGGAAACTGGAAGGAAAGATAGGCAGTTGAAAATAAATACAAGTTACAAATAGTAAAGAAGTGGTAGTAAATACAAATGCTCCAGTTCACAATCGTAAATAACACAAGCAGCTAAGAGAACATTGGATAAGCTGGACAGGTTTAACATAAATCAAATTTTATTTCTACAGGAGGAGAAAAACTCCATTTGTATTTTAGGAGGCATCTGAAAATTATTATTAATAATTAATGGGAAGGTGAAGGATGACAGAAACCCCAAAGTTGGCTGTACCTGTAACAGGGTGATAATTCTTTAGCTGCGTTATGCCCATTTTTTCATCAGTTTTTCCTGGCCGACTATTATCAGCTTTACATGAGCTTTCTTGCATTTTTCCTGAATCAGGAACTGCCTCTTGCCCCTGGTTTTCTTCTTCACCATGGTCCTGGGATGTTGGTGTCTGGGGGACTTTAATCCTGTAGTAAAACCACACAGCACTTAGGTACAAAATAAGCAGAGTTCAATTCCTGTTCTTCCCTGACTTCAGGAGGTATCAGCGTGTTGCCTCAGCTTTGTGCTTCCATTTCTCTGCTGCTAAAGAAGAGGTTGTTTGTTTGGGGATTTTTGCTTACCTTGTGCTTATTTCCTCTGCATATTTTTGCACATCCAAGATAAGCCAAGCTCCCCCAAGCCATCCCAGCACCCCTGACTTGCCTGTTTGCAGTGCTGGAGTTGGAGATGCGGAACCGCACCTGCTCGATGGCGCTTTTCACCAGGGGATCACTGGGACTCACTGAGGGGTGCACAACGAACTCCACCTGTTCACAGCAGCACAGCACAAACAAAAGGTGTTCATGGAGATATGGTTCTTCATCAGCTGCACAAATTATCTGAGATTAACAATTAATTAGCAGTAGCTGCAATGGATGAATCCTAGGATGGTTTTAATAATTCACAGAACAGCAACACTTTTGGATGAAAACTCCTGTTGCTACTTTGTATTAAACAAGAGGTCAAGGTACATGGTCTCCAGACCAATAAACTGCTAATGACATTTCTACAAACCCTGGATTTTGGGTTTTTAAAAGCTGAAATATTTGAGAAACAAATACTTTGACTTGTAAATACTAGGCTGAGAGGGATAAATGAAAAGTCACAGCTCATTAGGTGCAGGGCCAAGCTAACACACATTGCTGCTGAAAGCACACACACAATTCAGATTGGTAAGATTTCATACGTGCTCTACACTAATTATGCAGCAGGTAATTTTCAGTAGGTTCAACTCCTTGCTTATGAGCATTTCACACTAGAGTGAGAAGTCTCAGCTCTACAACCACAGACATCTGACTTCCATAAACCTCACTAACAGTGAATTTTTGTTTTAAAATAAAAAATCACAGTCTATAAATTTCAACTCAGAAGCTCACTTAGGATTTTTCATACACTCTTGGCTTTCAAAAGGGGTTTAAATAGAATTTTGGTGCAGCCTGCCAGTGCAGGGAGAGAACCATGAATCACAGAACTGATAAGCAGCAGAACCTCTCAAAAGGGAGATTCAGAGACTTTGATCTCTGGCCTATTCCTTGATCTCAATTATCTGCAGCCCAATAATGGAAAGCAGTGATCTGGTTCTCACAGTGGCTTAGTTCAACATGAAGCCTCTGGGTAGCTCCACTGTGGGTTCTGCTACAAGAGGTGAAGTCAGCCAAGCATTCCAGCAGAAAGGCCCAGGGCAGTGTGAGCAATGGGAAGAAGGCTGTGTGTGTGCTGTCACCTTTTTGCTGATGCCATCCTGGATGACGGTGGTGCGGTAGAGCCTGAGGAGCCCGTCCCGCGCCAGCCTCTGCACCAGCCGCACGATGGACTTCTTGCAGCACTTGGTGGAGACACCTTCTTGCTTCTCTTGATCCATGACCATCTTCTGAAGTCTAAAAGATGCCAAAGATACCCTGCATTTTAAGGCCAGCAATGCTCCAAACTACCTAAGTGGTTTGCTAGAGGATGTGGGGTAAATGGCCTTTTCTTTCCCTACTTCTAACAGTCCCGCTCCCTATTCCCTTTTGCTGGAGACAACTGGGAACTTTGCTTCACATTTCAGCTCTATTTTCTTTGTACCCAAGCTTTTCATTGTTAGGGGAGAACTGCTGCTCTGACAACAGCAAATTCTCACTGCCTGATTCCCCTGTGCATGGCTACAGTGCAATTATGAATGCAGCCTCTCTAAGGTCAGAAGAGCCTACAGCTTTTTCAGGTGGTGATTTAACAAATGCAGTCAGTTGTTACAGTTTGTGAGCTCAGTTCAGCTTGAGGCAGAAACGGTTTATTGAGTGGTATCAGAGCAAGAAACAACTCCTGCATTCACAACATAGATGCAGAACACACATATCCCACCACATGAAGCCAGCTCTCTTCCTTCTTCCCTTGCCACAGTTGGCAGGGGTGTGCTCACACCTTACTCTCCCCATGCCTGTTCCCATGCACTTTCCCACAAATGTTCCAGGCCCTAATTCTGGGCACTTTCAGTCCTGGGGAATCAATTCTGAAAAAGACCTGGAAGATAATAAGGGAATGAAGCAATAACTGAACGTACACATGGACTTCAACTGTCCCAAAGGATTACCACATCCTGGTAATTAACAAATGGAAGGCAAACACCAGTAAATTTCCTTAGCAGAGACTGAGGAGGGACAGAACTTCCACTGATTCTGAGGAACCTGTGAGCAACCTGTTGGCAGCACTGAAGAGACAGCAGGGACCTGAAATATCTTCCAAGCCTGTGCTTGGATGTGACTCAATCAATCACTGATGAGGCTGGTGCCAGATGAGGCTCTAATTTTATAGCACTCTGTAATTAAACAAGGTGACAGAAGGTTTCAAAATTCTCAGACCAGAGGAGAGAAAGGCCCTGATTTCTGACTAAACTCCTACAGAAAGCAGCCCTGGGTATACTGACATGCCAGCATCTTCTGTGCTGACACAGAAGATGGATAGTGCAATCCTATTTGTGACAACACATTACTGTCAATTTAGGATTCAGCAGAATTTCCATTTCTTTTTGGAGGTGAAATTTTAAAGGGCTGAAAGACATTATAACACTTAGGGAAGTATCTCCAGCTCAGATAAGGTGTCAGGAGAAGACATATAACCACACCATGTAAAACTGCACTGAAAAACAAACTTTGAGAGCCCTGCTTGGATGCCAGTAACCAGTGATGAGTGACATGAAGACCTGAGTCTCTCCAGTCCACACAGAATAACACATGAAGTTTTGAAACCATGCAAAGACAAAACTGATGCAGATGCAAGAATCCTGCAGCTGTGCTGTACCTAAGAATGTGACCCCAAGTCTGGCATACTGTGAATGGACAAATAAGTTCTTTGGTCTGTATTTATGAGACATGTTATGAATGAAAGCACTCTTGTGTAATTATCTGCATGGAACTATTGTTGCTTCCAAACAGCTGATGGAGATTCAAGAAAGGCAGAAAGGACCAAGCCCCATGGTCCCAGCAGCCCAAAGGCCCGGCCTCCCCCGCGCTGTGCCCTGCTCACGTGAAGAGGCTCTCGATGAGGCGCAGGTTCCGCACGGCCTCCACGATGAGGTTGCGGCGCTTCAGCAGCCTGTAGGTCTCGTGGGGCCTCTCCACTGCTGCGGCCTTGGAACGCTTCTCCTTCCTGAGCCCACAGGGCTTCTGGGGACAGCACACCACAGCAAAAAGGGACATCAACCAGCAGCCTAACAGGGGCTCCTCACACAGCAACAGCCGAGCAATTCCCAGCTTGCATGGATTTATTCATAGCAAACTACTCAGATGAAGATTCTCTCTTATCTCCCCTTCCCAGGAAGGCAGACAGTGGATGATAAGCAGCACTTGTGTGCTACATCAAGCTATGACATGCATTCAGTCATCAGAGAATTTGGAGAGCACCAGGGAACTAACCCAGAACTGTATTTGGACATCTACTCTCCTATCTCCTGGAAAATTTTTCACTTACACCTACAATGCAGTGCAGCCAAAATACAAATGTACTTTTGAAATTAATTTTAAAACCCCCCAAACAATTTGATAAATAAATAAATACAAAAACTCTAGTTCTAAGAGCACAAAACTTAGCTCAGACAGCTGTACCAACAAGAAGGTATTAAGACATATGGTCTTGCCTTAGGATCTTCAAGTCTGACTTCCTCCACCTCAGCCACATCTCCATCTTCATCCGTGGGATGAGCACAGGTAGAAACACTGGACTCCTCCTTTAGGGTTCCCACAGTAGAACTATCCCCTGAAATGTTGTCTGGGAGCTCCTCAGGATCTTCAACAATTTGAGGGGAAGGCTGCTTCTTCCCCTGAGACTTCACAGCTGTTGGCTTTGAGCCTGGTTTGAGAGCAAAGAGCCCTTGTAATTGTTGTGCTCTCCCTGTTCAGCTTTCTCTCTAAGAGGCATTCTCCCATTCACCCAGGTAGCTGCACTTAAAAGCATTCTGCTACACTTTTCACATATTCTGCCCTGCTGGAAGCAGTGGTTTGACCATGAAAGACTGCACTCAGCCTCCAAAAGTCAAGTTAAAAAAAAAGTGAACTCTTTGTCATCAAATAATTCTCTCCACACAGCAACCTTTTCACAGCTTGGAAAGTCATGAAGGGCTTATCCAGAAACTGCTGTCTGAAGAAAGGAGAGTTTCTGGCTCAAAGATTCTCAAGTTCTGCCAGAAACATAACTCTTCTGACTCAAAGCAGAATAAGAATTTATAATTACTCCAAAGATAATCTACATAGAAAAACAGAGATCTCTTTTCCATTGCAGTTTATCAGAGAAGTTGTAGGAACACCAAATAGGTAAAAAAAATTAAGTAAAAAAACCCCCACCGTATTTTTTTAAAAAATATGTTCCCCAAAGGCTGGTAGCTTTCACACTAAGATGTTCCAAATAACTAAAGAAGCTGAGATAACTAACTTCAGGGGACAAGACATTTTTGTTACAAAATGCTCAGGTGAGTAAGGATGTGGGTCAAGTCATCCCAACCCTGAATATCCAAGAAGCACAGTGTGTGAGCTGAGGGAAAAGGGGAGACATGGCACTGGATCAGGAGAGGCAACACAAACACTGGGACACAGACACCACGCCACACTTCAGCCCTGAGAATCTCCAGAGGTTGCCACCCTTGGTCTTCCAAACCATAACAGTTTGGGGGGAAGCAGGGAAATAACCAAACAAGCAGGGATATAACCAAATAGAAATACTTGTTCTTTAACAAAATGATCCATAAGAAAAATGCAGTTTTTTCTCCAGATTTCCAAATCCCAAGTTACCTTTGGCTGGTGGTGTCTGATGGACATCATCTTGGACACAAGATTTCAGTGGAGAACCAGAGTTGGCCTTTTGACCTTTTCCTCTCTTCTTCCTGTCCTTCCCTTCTTCCTCATTGTCAGACTCTGAGGCCACGGTCTCCTCTTCTCCAGGAGATGCATCTTCCACAGGTGGGGAATCTTCTGGCACCAGAGCCAAAGTAACTGTAGCCAACTGCTCACTCCTGGCCTTCTCCCTCTCAAACTGACGGTTTAAATCACTCTGCTCTGCAAAAATGTAGGAAATGTATTTTGTTGTCCTTTGCCGACCTTCATCCTCCATAAAACCCTAAGGAAACAGTTGGAATGTTATTTTACCACCTTGCTTCTCCATTCTGTCAGTGTTCCCCAGCATCAACAGTTGGAAAATGTTCTCAATGTTATTCCCCCCCATTCAAAAGATATCATGTTATTCTTTTTTTCTAAATAACAAAACGTCCCTAACCTTCACATACAGAAATCAAAAGGAATCCTGTGCCTGAAAAATAAAACAAATCTGCATTATCAGTGTATTAGAATGAAACTCCTACGGTATGTGGGATGGAGAAAAATCTGAGGAACAACAAACAGTGTGTATTTAGAGTAGAAATCAATTTTTTTCAGAACAAAAATGTTTGTGAAATAAGGGCACTGCAGCTCGCTGAGTGACTCAGACTTCAGTGGAAGTGCTGATGCCCTGTCTGCTCCAACAGGAGCTTTCAAGGATCTACAAACTCACACACTCCATCAATCAATAAGGGAAGATTTCATTTCCACAGCTGACCGGGGAAAAATATGTATAGATATTTCAGTGGTTTATATAGTTTGTTTTTAATTCCACAGAACTTTTTATTGAATGACAAGATTTTTCTAAAAAGATTCCCCATTGAGGGAAGATGGCAATTATCCTGCCTTTGTGGAAAGGGACTGTTGGGTGCATGCAAGATGTACTAGTTAGATTTGTCTGTTGAAATAAAAAGTTCAATCATCATAACTCCTAACTGTTTGTTTCGAATTTCCTGGTATTTTTAAAAGGCAAGTAGATTAATGATTTTACATGGACAGAGGGTCCTTGAGAAGATCCTTCAGTGCTCTGGTTACAGCAGGTTTCAAATCTTATAGTGAACCCTTGCCTCACACCCTTTACTCAATTGAATTAATTATCTTTTCAATCTTCCCAGGACTCTCCCACTGTCATTCTCAAATCTCTGATGTTTTTAATGTTTGAGGTTAACAATGTTATTCCCAGAGTTACCAAAATTGTACCCTCAGTTTCAATAAGTATCTGAATTATTTTACTTTAGCCTTACCTTGACAACTTTGTACCTCTCCAGAAGACGACAGAGCATCCTGGCTTCCAGTTTCCCCACATTCATAGCCAGGCGAAGTTCTGCCTGAGAAATACCTTTGGTTCCTCTACTTTCAACTGTTGAAGAAAGAAAAACAAAAAAAATCTCAGGGAAACAATGTGACTGAATTTTATATATATTTATATATATAAAAATATATATACATTAACATTTCCCCCAACAACAGTATATGCCAGAATATTAAATTTAAGATTCCCCATTAACTAAAGACATTTTTACAGACACATAAAATATTCAGCCAAATACTGTCATAAACCACAATTTTACATGAAGCAGTGCCCAGCAGAATGAAGTATGGAGGTGGCAGCTTCAAATTAGAAGCATGAATGATTTTTTTCCCCTGGCAGTTTTCCAGTTAGATATTAATTCCTCCATTTGGAAAGGAAAAGAGATAGGAGAATAAGAAACACTGTTTGCTTCATCTTTTCTCATCCCATCATAACATCCTGTTTGTGCTGGGTGGTACTGAATAGCTGCTAAGCTTCCAGAAGGGCAAACAGGTGGCAGCACCTCCAGTCTGATCTGGACATAAAGCTCATTTTGCTATGAAAAATTGACACTTTCTGATACAAAAGCAACCAGAATGTAAATACACCTGCAATATACACATTGCTTTTATACTACAAGGTGTAAGGAGGTAATGGGAAAAGTCTTCAGATGTCTTAAATCACCTACTTAGCTGATAAGCCTGGGTGAGCATATCCCTTTCACAAACAATATCCACAGGCTGAACAACTTTGGTGATGATCTCTTCATCATCATCATGATAATCTTCCATTTTCTTCCGAAATTCCTTCAGCAGTTTAAGGCAACGGACCATGACATCAGTCCCTGTGAAAAATGAGTGTCAGTAACAACTCCTAACAAAGTGCAGGGGGTGTGCACAGCTTTCAACAATTTTATTTCCTTCAGTAACATAAAGAAGTAGCAGTGCAACAGGGAACAAATGGCTAAAGAGAGCTGGGTAGTTCTAGGAAAGGTTTGAAACAGCTTTTCCCTTTGTATGAATCTAGCAATCAGGTGAATTTTTGAGGTGCTCCAGACCTTCACATCTATGCCAATGCTAGGACTGTCCAGTAGGAGAAACTTCCCCAGCATAAATGAATCAATGGAGGGATCAAGTGCTGATCCCCAGAATTACACCTGGAGAACACATATTTGACTGGGAGATGACTTACTGGGTATAAACCCATTCCTTTTTACTAGGACAGAGCACATTGCTGCCCACAAGATTCTTGTAGATGATTTAATTCCACATTTTAGTATGTTCCTGTCCATCAGCTGTGCTGTGTGGTACCTCTGCACTCACTGGGACCTCCCAGCAAAGGGTAGAGTGGACAGATAGCTGGAGGAGAGCTGAGATCCTGCTCTCCTCAGTGTCACTGAGCTCCTGCTGGACCACTTCACACCAGTGGTAACTCGAACTGGGTTACTGGACACTGCAAGTTGCAGTGGTTCAGCAGCTGCTGCAGCAGCAGCCAGTTCATCCTGCAGCAGTGGGGAGAACAACTCCAGCCACCCCTGCTCCTCTGCTCCACACTGCTGTGAAAAGGCCAGGTGAATGCTTTACCTGGAATCACTAAGGTTTCAGCTGATAATTTGATCTTGTGTTTATATATCTGAGCAGCTACTGATGCCCACCTGACACAAAGTCAGCCCACAGTCACTTCAGCATGTGACTGTGCTCTGGGCCATATGATTCCATTATTTTTCCTCAAGCTGAATCCTTTCCCTAGGATTCTGCTTAGGATTTAAGTGCTGACATTTTGGTAGGGTTGCAAACACTGTTATTATATCCTTTGTATTTCTACAACACATTAATTTTCACTGGAAGCAGTATTTGAAAACACAAACAAAAAAACTCCCCATAGAAAAGAAAAACCCTAAAACAAACCAATGCCTTTTCCTCTAGCTCCTACTGTCCAATAATGTTCTTCCCATAGCAGATGCTCTGGCTTCATCCTCAGTGTGTCCCACATATTTCTATCTTCTTTCCTGTATAACTCCAGAGATTAAACTATCTTGATCTCTGCTGAAAACCAGCTACTATTAATTCATCCTCCTTTAATACCTAGCATTTTTGTGGATTCTCAGCTTTTACATCTGTAAGATGGAATTATCATTCAAGTGAAAGATTCATCAAGTGGTATTTTTCCCAACAAACTTAAGCAGTAAATGCAGCTGCTGTTCTGCCAATCTCTGACAGAGCATAAAACACCGCTGCCTTGGGGGCTGCCACCAGGTTCATAAATGGACTTGTATTTTCTTGTCTTCTAAGTAAAAACCTTAATTGGAATTTAAATGCTTTTACTACTGCCTATAAACTGTTTTTTAGGAGTGCTGTCTAGTCTTTTGGGTTTTATTTCCTAGTGTTTGCAGCTCATTAGAACACCCCAAAAGACCTGAGTAATTTCTCTCAGCCATGCTTGATGCTGTACCCACTTATGCCTCTGCTTCTCTTTGTTCAGAATGCACTTTCCTTACAGAGAATTTCCCTTCCCCAGACTTAAAAGATTTGAAGGAATTTGTCTTATCAAGAGCCTTAATCCAACTCCACGTAATCAGCACTCTTTTTTGCCTTCTGGAATTTTTCATGGTTTTATTAGCTCTTTCACTTGCTCCTTTAAGTTCACTCCTATTCACAAAGACTATGTAATTTACAATGTTTAGTTCATATCAGATTTATGTTCTTTTTCTCACAAGCAGTTCATTATATCTCTAAAATAGACACTGTTCATCTTTCAGAACTATTTTCTTTTTAACCCTGCAAATCTGCCTCTTAGGATTTTCTGTGATTAAGGATTTAGCTTAGATTTCCTTCAGAAATTGCATTCATTCCATTGGTGGGACTATCCTTCCTCATACTTCCCATTATTATTTCTTGTACTTTTTTCCCTGTGCAGGTTTTATCTGGATTTTTTTCTGAGAACAGTTGCTTTCTTTGGTTCCCTTTCCTCATGCAGTCCTGCTCTTCTTTGCCTTTCCACTACATGTTTGGAAGTCATCAGCAGTTCTTGTGAGCCAATTAAATTGGCATCCAAAGCTGGTTATGCATTAAACCACCCCTCAGCAGACTGGTTTTTTGGATAGCAGTTTTTGAGTATCTCACTTACCCCAACCCTTATCAGCTCAGCTGGTGAGAGCTATTAATGCCAAGGGTGTGGGTTTGACCCCTGTATAAGCCATTCACTTAAGAGTTGGGCTCAATGATGCTTGGAGGTCCCTTCAAGCCCAGAATATTCTGTGTTCTTGGAACTCCAAGTGCTGTAAGACCTTACTTCCATAATTTGATAGGAAACTTTTTAAAGGAGCTTTGCATTCTCATGGCTTTCAGGAAAAGTCATAACCAAGAATGGTCTAGTTTTTAACTGATTTCATAAAGAGCCTTCTTTTCAACATAACTTTTTGCACTTTTTTTGTCAACCTGAAAGGTCAGTGGATTGCTTTGTTCGTACTCTCTGAGCCTGGGTCTCATCAGGTCCCAAGACCACAGCTTACACTGATATCCAACAAACTTGATGACCTTCATTCCTTAAAAATCTGTAACAAGTGCTTAATTCAAGTGAGGTGCGGCATTTTAACTTTAGTAGCACATTCATCTACATAATTGCATGGAAAGATTTTTTACTTACACCTCTTTTCATTTGAGATATGAAGCTCATAGACAGAATGGCATCAATGTAATCACACAAAAAGAGAGCAAAGCCATTGTTCCAGTCACCTTTCTTTGTCTTGTAGGGTCCTCCACTGGGGTTCATGTCTTGCAAGGGGACAGACACGACCTTGGCCAGGCCAGCATTCATCATGTACTGATAGAGACGTTTGAAGGTTCTCTCACAAAGGCCCTGATGCAAAGAGAAATAGCAAAAGTCACTGCAGCCCAAAAGCTTCATCTGCTGCTGACTGGTATCAAAGGCATTCATACCACCTGCTCTTATAACAGTGTTTTGGAGTAGGATATCCATAAGAAACTTAAAAGCCTTTTAGTGCAGAACCTGAGATGTTCCTGAGTGTGTTGTAACCCTCCAGCTCTGCCATCCACACAAACAGCAGCAGTGGGAAAGTAAGAACTGCATGATGACATCCAGTGACAAAATATTTCTGAGGCTGTGGTTAGAACAGAACTGCTTCCCTATGACAAACACCACCAGCAGCTCCATCTGGTAAGTTTTTAAGATCCTTCTTTTGATATCCTAGCCCAGAATTTTGTTCAACTTTAGAAGCAGGTAGTATGACTGAGTGCCTTTGATACTCAGCATCTAGATCCTACTGAGTGAGAATTTGAAAGAGTAATGAATCTCACCAATTCTTCCCTCAAGTTTCCTAATGTTTCCATCTGGTTTGAACGAGCACTTAGCATACTTGAGAGCTTCTCCATCAGAATATCATATTTGCTCCTCCTAACCAAAAAAGAGAATTATTTTACATGTAAGTTTGCATATAACTTCATAAACATGAGTTGTAGCTTTAGAAACTGTCAGTCACTAGAGAAAGTATGCTAAGTGTTCTCAGATTGGTTTAGGAATTCTAGTGTTCTTTTCCTCCTGTGAATAGCATATGAGATAATTTGTCTCTAAGGAAAGACCTCAATGAGGAAACAATGACTAAGCACAAGCTGTTACTTCACTGGCAACCCACAGAAGCACAAGTTCTAACCATAAACAAGATAGGAAAACAAAACAAAAAATATAATAGAAATGTGTTTGAGCGAAAACAGTAAAAATTAACTGAATAATTAGTGCTACAAAAAGAAGAGTTATGTTTATGTAGGCAGGTGACAGGCACTAGAAGAACCTGTTGTTTACAGCTTCAAGACAAGTTTTAAAGTGTCCAACATTTGGAAGAGGAGTTAATAAATTGGAAACTTTGATGGTTCTGTGAGAAGAGAACAATCCCTCATTACAGTAAAAGGTCAAAGTGTACCCAGGAGACCCCTAAAGCATACCTATCAACATGGAAGCGAGTCAGGAGTAACAGAATTGAGTACTGCTGTGCTCCACTCGGCAGCCGGATGACGTGGGACTGCATCGTTATCAGACCACTTCTGTCCAGTACTCTCCTGTGATAATGAAGCTTTCCAGCATCCACTCTAAAGAAAAGATGGCAAGATATCTATAGGAATAGGAACTTCTGCAAACAAATTCTAATTATCCAGTAGCTAGAACATTTTACCTACATTACCTTAGTGACACATGCTAATTTTCAAACTGACTCAAAACTCAAAGTTAGGAAGTGCCACAATTATGAAAACCTGTGAAATTTATTTTCATAGTTAATCCAATTAAACAGAGAAATACCTCTGACTTTAACCTAGAGCCTTTAGGCACAGAGTGTCATGATGTGGTTTGGTGAGGGGGTTTAATCAGCATTGTATCTCTATGTTCTTCTTTTCCATCCCCTCTTTTTAACTCATGGCTATGCTGCAGTCACTGCTCTCCTTGGAACAGTTCTGGGATTCATTTCCCTCCTTGGTGAGCTGGCTTGGGCCACCAAACTGACAGAAAAGCATCCATAAAGGTCTTTCCCTCTGTCCCCATCATCCTAGTTACCTACAAGAACTTCCTAAGTGGCAAAAAAAACCCCAATGCCAGGTTGTGTGCAAGCTACAATCCACTCATGTCCTAAAAGTGAATCCTTAGATCAACACTGACAGTCTCCAGAACCTTAGGACAAAACCAGAAGTTCTCTAAGGAGGTATGTAGTGTTCCTCCATCAGTAAAATACATGGAGTTTGGGAGCTGGTAACTTAGGCTCCCACTCAGTGGAGGAGATGTCACACAGGGAAATGCTGTGGACAAAAAGTGGCCATCCAAGAATCCCTTCAGAACTTGGTAAGATACTTAGACAGCAATTTAGAAAAGGAAATGAAAATCATTCTTCGATCCCAAATTTGAAGAAAAAGTTATTTAGAAAAAAAAAGTACAAACTTTCACAAATTAGAAGCCTGTGTATTGACCCACCAGAGAAATTTCTGACTCTCTGAGAAAATATCAGGAAGGATAATGAACTCAAGGATGAGACCAGTACAGTTCTACCAAACAGGCTCCCAGAACCAAGCATGCCTGGTAGTAAGAAGGAAACAGTACAGTATAGATGAAAGTTCAAATACTCACAGGAACACTTAAAAACAACCTTGGATTTAATTCTCAGAGCAAGATACAAACTTACTTGAAAGCCCCACTGTGAAGGTCCCTCTGAAGCTCTCCCTGCCACCGAGCTCGGCCCAAACGCTCCAGGATGCAGTAGGAAAAGTCAGGGAGTTTCAAGTCAGGGTCCCCCTCCCAGCCTATTAAAGCTCTGTAACGCTGCTCTTGGGAAGCAACAATGACTAATTTCTCTCCCCATCTAAGAAACAGAAGGAAAAGTAATGTATTGTTATTGGCTCCATAAAAACAGAGACAGCAATCCCTTTCTCTCCACAAACACCATTCTTGATATTATCTGTACAAACTGAGCAAGGACTAAATTTTAGAACTTGAAAGTATTTTAATGCCAGATATAAGGATTTCACTCACTTTTCAACAGCTTCTTTGTAAGTATAACAAGGTTGCAAATCCTTCTTCCTTATTTGATCAGTGATATCTACTCTCTCTTTAAAATACTGGCAGGAACCTTGTATGCCGTCTTTGTTATCCAAAATCATGTGGATAGGATAAATATCATCTGAAGAAACAGGATCTCTTTTGGTTTCCAATATTCCTGTTTCAAGGTCTATTTCTTCATATCTGAAATAAAACCAAAGAGCCAATATTCAACCAAGCAAGGAGAAATACAAGATTGCCACAAACAATGCTGATACCTCTAGGAAGTATCTTGGAAATATGAAGCTCCTTTAAAACCTCCAAACTGGAAAAACATGAAGAGCAGAGCTGCACTCAAGCATGACCAATCCTTTTCAACAAGCAGAGTGCAGAAGGCAGAAGGAGGGAGGTGCATTATTTAATCTTTGAAAAGTCAAAGACATGGTGGGAATAAGAAAAGTAGTGGGAATAAGAGAAATGTATAATTCAAAGCTAAAGAAAATGACAGGTACATCCACCCTGCTGACCAGGACATATAAAATCTGCGTGTACCTTAGTATCAAGCAGTCATTTGAATGGAAATCAAGTCAGGACTCATATACAGGTCTCATAAACCACAGAAGCATCAAAATTGGAAGAGAGTGTTAAGATTATCCAGCCATCCACCAGCACTACTGCTGTGACTCCTAAAACCCATCACCCAGTGCCAGATCTTAAATACCTCCAGGCATGGTGCCTCTACCACCTCCCTGGGCAACCTATTCCAATGCCTGACAGTGAAAACAGCGAAAATTCCTTTTATAACACCTAAACAGCGGCTGAGAGCCAGGCTCGGCCCCGCCTGCTGTCAGCGGCTACCGAAGGGCTGCTGCAGCAAAGCCTGGGCGAGAACGGGCAGCGCGGCAACCGGGCCGGGTTTAGCCTGGTAATCGGACCGGGTTTAGCCGGCAATGAGTCCGGGTTTAGCCCCTCAACAAGCCGGGTCTAGCCTGGTAATCGGGCCGGGTTTAGCCCGGCCACCAAGGCCATGTTTCGCCCAGTAACGAGGCGCGGGTTCTCCGGCGAGAGGGGCCGGGGCCGGGGCCGGGGCCGGGGCTGGGCGGTCGCTGCCCTCACCGGTCGTGCAGGCGGAGCGGCGGGCGCGGCCGGGGCAGGAGGTAGAAGCGCACGTCGGGCTGGGCGCTGAGCGCGGCCCAGAGCAGCTGCTGCGTGTCGGGCTCCAGCGGCAGCGGGAAGGGCGGCGAGCGGGCGGCCAGGCGCTGCCAGAGCGCGGTCGCGGTGATGCCGTCCAGCCCCTCCAGGGCCACCTCGTCCAGCAGCGCCCACAGCGGCTCCATGGCCTCCATCCCCGCCGCCGCTTCCGGGCCCGCGGCGCGCAGGAACTGACGGCAGCGGCGGCGCGACCGTCGCCAGGGAGACCGAGCAACAGGCGCGGCCCGGCCCGGCCCGGCCCGTGCTGCCGGGGCTGTGTCTGTCCGGGGCCCGCGTCTGCCCGGGTCCGTGTCTGCCCGGGTTTCGCGTCCGAGGACTCTGCCCCGGGATCTGCGTCCGTCCGGGATCTCTTTCCCCGGTCCGTATCCGTCCGGGAGCTCTGTCCGGGGGTCGGTGTCCGTCCCGGGTCCGTGTCCATCTGGGGGCTCAGTCTGTGGTTATTGTCCTCTGCGGCTCTGTCCCGGTCCGTGTCCATCCGGGGCTGTGTCCGGGGCTCTGTCCCGGGTGTCTGTCCCGGTCCGTGTCCATCCGGGGCTGTGTCCGGGGCTCTGTCCCGGGTGTCTGTCCCGGTCCGTGTCCATCCGGGGCTGTGTCCGGGGCTCTGTCCCGGGTGTCTGTCCCGGTCCGTGTCCATCTGCGGGACCGGCTCCAGGCTGTGGCAGAGCTGCCCTGCTGTCGGTAAGAGACAAAACCCGCGGTTTGTCTTTGGCACAGAGCTCACCGGAACGTGCTGGTGGCACACTGAAACTTCGGAGAGTGTGAGAGCACACCCCGGCACAGCTCGGCGCGGTGAGGATTGCTGGAAAAATTCAGGTTTCCTGAATGGCAAGCCAGGTAAAGTCTTTAATGAAACACTTCAAATCTATACAGCCTCAGCAGCGAATAAGCTGTAGGATGAACTGGCCTAAGGAGTAGTAGCAGCTCAGAGAATTCTTTCCACAGCTAGGCTTTGGGCACAGCTCTGAGCTGTGCCCCAGGGTTGTCCTGCTTGCCAGGGCTGGCATTATAAACTTGTTACAGCATGTGCCTTCTACTTTTAGAGTTCTTTGGTTCTTCAGTGGATTGTGAGGGGTTCTGCAAAACAAGTAAAACAACTACTGTTTCCTCTGTTCTTCAGGAGCTTTATTTACAGCCCTGACAGCTTTATGCATGGTTAAAGGAGGAATGTTTTTCAGTTTATTGCCTTCTCATCTATTGAGGGTGCAAAACCAGTGGTACTCCATAATAAATCATTCAGTGTGACCATTATATTCTCATTTCAGGTTTATGTTAAGACATGGTGACTGACTTTGATGAAAAACATGACGAATATTTAATATCCCTTCAGCAGAGAAACCGGTAAGATTCGCATTTGTTACCACTTTGGGGATGAAATATTTGTTGTATTATATCAAATATCAGCAGCTGTGATGCAAAGTCTGACTTCCTGTGCCTTAAAACATTCAGGTGTTTCTTCTTCCCTTTGTTTGCTAAAACTTCTTATTTCTAGAGGAGATCACAATGTTTCTTCAGCATTTAAAATATAAATACATTTATTAATAAAATATTTACTTTTTCCACAGCTGACAGGGAAGACTTTTGTTTATAGAGCAAGAGGTTGTAGATTCAGAAGTAACTGGCAGCTCACACTGTGTGAGGATGTAGTTATGAGGCACAGTTGTTATGTTGTCAGAAATACAGAAAAGTGGGAAATAAGGAAAGCCAGGTTGCTTTTGCAAACTCCAGTGTTTTTCAGACAAGTTTCAAACATTTCTTTTCCTCTTTGTTCATGTGTTCCTGTCACAATACCCTGGACAGATGAACTCCATAGCTTAATTTAAGAGTCTCCAGAACTTTCTTGCTAGATTCCTTCCTTTAACACAAGCCATAAGATTTCTAATCAAATTCTATAACAAATTGGTTTGGTAAAAAGGCCTTGAAGGTCACAATTATGTTAAAAGACCAGCCAATTTTTGTGACCACAGGTTTCTTTCCTATGTAATATGCTAAAGCAGTTTTAGAAAAGATACAAACAGTTTCTTTAATGGTTAAACCAACTTGCATCCTTGGTATCAGAGCTCTGACTGCTGGGGACATGCTCGTGGGAAATGGTTGTTTGTGTCACAGCACAGACACGTGGCGGGTTTTGGCTGGTGGATTGACCCATCCTGGAGTCAGAGGGAAAGCAGGTGGTGCAGGGGAATGCACAGATTGTCACCCACATGATGCCAAACTCCTGGCCTGCATGTCACCTCACCAAAGGAATTAGCATGGACTGGGTATAACCCATGGTGAAAGGAGGGAAGATGAGAGTTGGAAGAGGGAGAGCAGCTGCTTCACTCAGGCCATGGAAGGGCATTATTTTGATATTATTTTAACCAGTATTTAATTTTCTGATATCTCTAACTGCAGTATTGGCTGGGGGCTTTCCACTTACAGTTTCAAAAGACAAATCATTTTTTTTTCTTGAAAGAGGCCAAGAGTTTTTAAGCTTTTTGAAATTCTAAGTGAAATTCTTTAAAATTCTTAAGAAGAAAGGTTAAATATGCAAATTACCAAATGGAAAAAATAACGTGAAATACGAAATAACATGGAAAAAGCCTCAGAAAGGAAAAGCTTGGTCAAATTTCATCTGTCACAGCATGTGGGTGCTCATACACACGTTACAGAACAGGAACAGACCCTGGAAGATGTATTCTGAAAGGGTTCCTTGAACTGGGAACATATTTTTCAGCTTTGTGACGTGGTGTGCTGTTGTATTTCTTGATGATCTGACCATCTGTGTATGCACTGTGCAAGGATGAATTATTGGCCTTTCTCCTTCAGGCTGCAGGAACGGTTAAAAAGAAAAGATCCCATGCAAGTCAGACTGGAGCAGCTGGAAAAAGGATTTTCTCTGTACGTGAATGGAGCTAACTCTGAGCTGAGGAAGTACCGCAGGAAAATCACCCCAAACAGCTGCCTGAGAAACAGATCCAAACCCACCAGGACCAAGGGTGAGTCCCATGGGAGCCTGGCAGAGGTCACTGTGATGCAGGGACAGCACCACTGGAGCCTGGGGATGAAAATCCATGGAAATCAGAGTGCTTAAGCTGGTTGTGTGTAAGGAATAGTCTCTGCAATACCCAATCAATTTTTCACTGTATCCCTCTTTAATCCCAACATTTAACTTCCCTGCCTCTTCATTTGTTAAACAGCTCTAACTAAAAGTAGGAGATTAGAAATGTGTATAAATTGTCAGTGGAAAATAATGGTATACCTTTGACACATAACACCATTAAGAGGATTTAAGATCTGATGGACTTCAGTGTTATCCAAGTCTCGTGTCCTGAGGACAAATTACATTTGATGACATAGACTGTAATCAAATTATATCCAGTAATAGCTTCATTAAGCTCATAAATTATGTTTAAGCTATAATAGTTGTCTTAAAAAGATAGCTAATCTTTATTTAAATATTTGAAGTGAAGAAAATCAACCATTTTTTCCCAGTGATTAGCTGGCTTTATGGAAAAATGGGTATTTTGTTTCTAATTTAAGTCTGTCTGTCATCAAGAGCAGTGCGGTGACAGGAATAATTTTGCATACATGAAAGTATAAAGTATGAGCTTACTGGCCTTCTAATCTATTTAGCATAATGAAAAGAAAGTTGATTTTACTAAATCCCTGTGTAAAGCAGTTTACCAGCCTTAGTCAGTTATGTTCACACTTTCTACAACTTGAGAGTGTTTTTTTTTTTTAATGTGTGGTAGCCTGCTTAAGCTTAAGTTTCACCTAAAAAATGAAGACAAAGAGTTAAAAAACTTGCCTAGTAAGATAATTTCTTGATTGAAAATTTATTAATCTCAATGATACTGGAAACCAACTTTTCCTTCAATAACCAACCATGGCTCTAACTTCATCTCCTTCATTTGTTTTCCTGCTACACTGGGCACATACTTCTGTTTGCAGGCTTAGGTGTGTTCAGCTTGTGCAATTTCCTGCAGGTTGTGTGGGTTAGTGATGAGGAATCAGCTTTTCACCTGGCTCCACTGTTCCCTGTGAAAGTGAAACCTCCTCTATAAGGATGTAAAAATGCTTATGTTCTTGGGTACTGGGAAATGGTGGAAACTGGATGCTCTTTCACACAGATACATCTTCAGGTAGCTAAAGAGGGTGTAAATCAATATTTTGGACTTTCTGCTCCAAAAATTGTGAAGGAATATTGTGGCAGCAGCTCTAGTAGAACTCTGTCAAGGGAAATTTCTTCTTAAAGTTCTGCTGTGCAGCTGTTAGGTCTCAGCTTAACTAAAATTCTTTATGGTCCCTTAAAGACATTTGCCTCAGCCAAAGTAGAATACATACTTAGAGATCTCTGAAGACTCCAGTTGCAGTCTCTGTTCCTTTCCTCAACTCCATCAATCAGAGATTGTAGCATCAGCTCTGCAGAAGATAACTCAGTTTTGCTGTTTCTTAACTCGCCAGTGGTGTTGTTTTAAACACATGAAGCTGCAGTGAAAGATACCAGCTGAACCATCATCCTGTCATTTTTCCTCTTCTATTTGGTTTTGCTGCTGGAGTCCAGAATGGGATTCACTGCTGGTCTGTGTGAACTTCTGGCCTGGGGGTTCTACCTTAGCAATTTTGTGGTCTCTTTCATTTTTAGGCATTTCTTCTCAATGATTGAATATGATTTTACTTACAGGAATGATTCCTAGCTGAGATACAGCACTGAGTTTTCTTCCCTATCCATCTCCCATGAGAGTTATTGCATCATTTATTATTTCTAAAGCATCCATCTATAGGATTAGTCTTCACTGAAAAATTGGGAATGGGTGGTACTTAATAATCCAGAACGGGCATAAATCCCTCTTTCTGATTCCTGAAAGTGTCATCATAAATCTATTTGTCAGGACTGTTTTCTTTGTGTTCCCTAGGAGTAATTACTGATAATAGTGATTGATAAAGTTTTTATGCTTAGGATTGGTAATTAATTAAAGTAAATGATGGGTTGGAGGGGAGTGAAGCTGGGCTCTAGGTGGGCTGGCATTTCTTTGGGTCTATAACCCACACATGGTTTCACAACTCTGTTGTTCCAGTGAATATCTGTGTGGTCACAAATATGTGGTTTGAGGGTAGTGTGGGGTCTCCTTGGATTAGGATTAATATTTTGAGGATATCCTTGCCTAGTCAAATATGCACTGACAAATCTCTGAGGGAATGACACCAGTGGAGCTGTTCTGTGTGCCCAAACAGGTACTAGTTGGTATTCACATCCCATCCATCCCATGGGAAGGATATTTTTGTTCCAAAGTAATGTTTGTTGCACAGATGACTTGTTCAGCTGCATCAGCCTCTGCCTGGGATTTCAATTACTGTTTTTACTGGCATAGAAAGACCTGGTCATGTGAATCCATCACTAAGTAGAGTCATGGAATCACATAACTGGGAGGGACCTTAAAACTCATCTTGTTCCACCCCCTGCCATGGGCAGGGACACCTTCCACTGTCCCAGGCTGCTCCAAGCCCTGTCCAGCCTGGCCTTGGACACCTCCAGGGATCCAGGGGCAGCCACAGCTGCTCTGGAACCTGTGCCAGGGCCTCCCCACCCTCCCAGGGAACAATTTTTTTCTAGTATGCAATCTAACCCTGCTCTCTGGCAGTGGGAAGCCATTCCCTCTTGTCCTGTCACTCTGTGACTTGAAAAGAGTCTCTTCAGACACTCAAGCAGTTCTGAGGATGAAGTACTCAGCAGTGTAGCATGAGTCCTGCCATCTCCCCCTTTCCTACTGACATTGGCAGCACACTTGAGGGGCTACTGAGCAGTTGCTTTGCAGAGGTGGATTCTCAGAGAGTGCAAGGGAAAGGTGTTTCCATTCTCTGCCAAAGCAGTGACTGAATCTAGCCTTGCTTCTCACAGTGTAAGCTGAAGACACTTCACCCTCAGTGCCAGCAGAGCAATCAGCACCAATGCTGGCTCAAAGGATTTCTGGTGTTCCTTGGGAATAGCTTGCTGGAGTAGCAGGAACTCTGCTTGGAAGGGCTGTTTCTCTTCCTTGGAGCAGTCCATCCCTTTTTCTCTCTGTGTTAATCCTGTTTTGGACCTCTGAGACTCCAAACTTTGTGCTGGAGCAATAGAACAACATCCTGCAATGCTGTGATCCCTCCAAATGGACATAAGCAAACACTGTTCCCCCAGAATGGTTATACCCTGGACCCTTCCCTCCTGTTTGCTTGGAGCAGCTTTTGTGTAGTCTCCTGGTGAACCAGATTGCCCAAGGGCCTGTAACTAAAAGGAATTTTTTATGTTTTCCCACAGTCAAAGCTTGCCATATCAGTTCTCTGAGCAAGTCACTGCACAGGTGCCTGTAGGGTTGTCCAACCTCCCAAAAAGAAAATATGGTATTGAGAGCTGTAATGAGCAACCTGATCTAATTCTGAAGTAAGCCCTGCTTTGAGTGGAAAGCTGGACTTGGTAACCCCCAGAGTTTCCTTCCAAATGAATTCTTTCTGTGATTCTATGACCTTTGTAGGACAATAGCTTCTTTTATTGGTAGTGCCAGTTCCTGCAGCCTTAGGGTGACCATTAAATTATGGCTTAAAGAAAAAAGGTTTTGCATCAGCTGTTTTTCTTCACTGAGATGAAATGGAAGCTGTAAATCTGTCTTGGCCATAGGAAATGAGATGCCTTTATTTAGGATGCTACTGAGAGTGTTGGTGATGCCTTTGCTCCATTGAGGACGCTGATGTGACCTGCAAGTTGTTTGTCTCTTTCTCTCAGTCAAGGCATCTTCTCAAAAATCCATTGTTCCACTCTAAGTTGGGGCCATTTCCAGCACAGAGACCCTTAGTTCTCCTTGACCATACAGAGATTTTTTTGCAGAAGTTCCTGAACCAACTCTTCCTTGCCTTAGAAATGAAGGATAATGGTTGGTTGTCCTTAGTTTATGGTTTCTACATGAAGAATCTTTCCTCTGCACAGTATGTTAAAGTACCCAATACACACTGTTTAATCTGAAAATACCTTATATTTCCTTAATTTTGAGAGTAAATACACACAATTCCTTTGTAAACCCAGCATATCACCTGATGTTCACCAGAGTCCTGTTTGTCAGTCTGCCTTTGGTAGTTGGGTTCTGGGCTCAGTTGGCTTCCTCAGACAGGTTACTTTCTACCCAACTAGGGGTCAGAATGATGTGTACCCCTGTTCTAGAATGTATTTCTGTATTTTCATATCAAAAAGGGTGGGGCTTCCCCTGCTGTTAAGCTATTGTATGTTAAAAGAATTTATTATTTTAAAAACTCTTGATGATAACTGTCCCTGAAGAGTTCCAAACTCCTGCTGCTAGAACTGGCCAGGATCTGATGTGGGATGTCTTTGCAATTGTTGATTCCATTCATGTGTCAGGTTTACTCTTCTGTCCTCTGGGAGGAAAACAAAATCCCACAAACCCATGAATGAAGGTGTCTGCTTATTGTCTAATATTGTGTTTCTGATTTTTCTCTCCTGTCTTCTAATCCATGTATATTCCTGCTGAAGAAGCAGCCCAGCTAGAAGAGAGTGCCCAGCTAGTGCCAGAACACAGCACTCAGACTGCCCCAAGCAAGATACAGCGCAAGAATTGGCTTCAGGTATGGGGCAGCTGGAAGAAATGGGGCTTTGAACTAATTCTTAGGTGCAAATAACTTTAGGGGAAATTGGGTGCAAGTGAACAGAGTGGGCAGCTGGGACTCTCTGAGTGGCTTGGTCTGGATACTGACAACATGAAATGCTACCCTGCCCACATTTGTGTCTGCTTGGAAGTCTAAAGAGGCAAATCTCATTGAAGGGGATTGGTTTCAGTGACATTCATCACAGAAACCTTTGTAGCCTGGACATCAGTGGCTCAATGTGTCCTTCAGCAGAATAGCTGCTGCTGATGGCACCCTAGGGAATTTATCTAGTGCAAAAAATGGAGAAACTCATTTTGGAGAGACATCCCTGCTGCCTGTTACTGCTGTTGTCCACCCTGCAGCAGGATTAAGGGACAAAGAAATGTAATTTGCATAATTTGAGTAATAATTTGTCATAAATTCTTGTAGATCATAAGAGAGAGAAATGCATATAAATCAAAATATGCTATCTATAAGAAATTTGGAGCCATCAGCCTCATAGGTGTTGGTTCACCAGAGAAATCTCAGAAGAGAAACCTATTTTCTTTTAGCCTAAAGAAGGATCTGAGCTAACCCGTCAAGGACTTAATTAAAAGAATAAATGTGAATTCAGAACAATGGAGACATATCACCCAAGTAATTACACTACTTGATTAGCCATTGGCCTGGCTGTATGTCCAGTTTGTGCTTGAGCGATGGGATCAGAACTCTTTGGCACTGTGGATCAAGTGTTTGTGCTATGCAGGATTTCTTTTCTTTAAGAAAGTACTGCACATTCAAGCTTTAAGGCTGCATTACTTAATTTACCACCCTTATTGCTTAGTTGAATTCATTTTCTCAACTTCCATTATGGCCTGTCAGGACTTCCTTGCTGAATTTGCCAGATGTGTGACTCTGTACTAAAACCTGGTTGCTTCTTGGGATTAGCTTAGGATGATTCCTTTTATCCAGTTGGATAGGAGGATAGGAGTTATTATATCCTTATGAACAACTGAAATTATTTGGCTAAGGAAAAATGCAACCACAGACTGAGAAGGAGGTTGAGCCAGAGAGCAGTTTCCTTTCCCAGTGATTTTCTATGGGGATTTTTTTGATAACTACAGGGCCCAGCAATTCCTGGCCAAACCTGTCAGACTTGGGCTGTGCTAAGGGATGCTGTGAGGGGGAAAGATAGACTCACTGAAAGAATTCACCCAAGTTGTCTTAGGATATTCCCTCTGGGACATCTCTGGCACTTAGAAAATGCTAGAGGAGTGTAGGAACAAGAGAGAGTAGGGTTTAATAGCAGCAGCAGCAGGTGGGGAGTTTGACCAGAGCTGTTAAACCACAACTCAGGGGCCCAAAGGTGAGCTCAGAAACCTTCTGTGAAAAAGAGGGTAAAACAGTGCTTGATCATGCTATTGTTATATATAGTGTGATGGTTACTCTTTTTTGTGCTGCTGATACACAGAAGAAATCTAATTTCTTTGAATGCTTCTTTTGACAGAAAACTGTGGCAATTAAAACAGAAAGAGGGGGTAAACTCTACATTGAACCATCTCTGGTGTACTCTGATGATTTTGAGCCTTATGAAAGCTTGGCTGTGGAGAGCAGCACTGATGATGATGGTCCTCTCTCCCAGGTACAATTGGCAGTTGCCTTTTGTTGTTCGTGGCAGTGTCATTTGAAATGTGATCATGCCCAGGTGTCAGCCTTGACTGGAGCACACAAACCCAGTCTGTAGTGGTGTCTTCATTAGAGAATTTTGCTTTGATGAGATGTCACAAAAAGAAGGAAAAAAATGAAAAGTAAAGCTGCTTGAAAAATCAAGTCTCAATCAGCAACACTACAAAATGTTAAATCTTTTTTAGGAGGTGGAATATTGTCTCAGTTGGGTTGAATTGAGCTATTTCCTGCAAGGAGCCTCTTTCAGTTCACTTAATGATTGTGCAAGTGAACATCACTCCTGGGTGTCAGGTTAGAGAAAGCTGAAACAACAGCTTTTGGTGGTGCCTTTAGGTTGGTCTTTAAATAATGATGCTAAATTGTTGCATGTTAATGTTTTACCTAACTAAAGTCAGGCTATTTGAAAATGTTATAATCAATGCAGTTGTTTTGCATCAAGGATTGTTGTTATATTGACTGTGCAGCCTTCCATTTGATCACTAATTGCAGTTTGTTCTAGCACACTTCACAAATGTGAAAGAAAACAAATCAATGAACAAAAATTTATGAATATTTTTCTGCCTAATCAATTAATGACATAAATAAAGCTTTTCTGGGTAGTGGAGTAGCATCTCTATATGAAGCTGTTTAGAGATCTCACCACTGACATCAGACAAAATTCCCATGCATATTTTCCTAGCTTGCATCTTTCTCTCGTCTCTATATTGCTCTTGCATTGATGATTATTTTTTTGCTCTACAAATTGGTGACTTGTTTACACTGATGGATATTTATATCTTTTATGTTTTTTTAATAGGAAGCCAATAATTTCAAAACAACCCCTCACTTTTCTTTTTAGTCAAGATGGAAATAATTTTGATTTTTCTGGGGCTATAATGTGTTTTTTTTAATGTCTTGTTACAAGGCAGATGCAGATGTTTCAAAGGAAAAGAAAGCTTGTACAATTTCCTGTCAAAGAGCTGGAAATATTAGTTTTGACTGTCATAAGGACATGCTTGATATCAAGGCTCAGGTTGCTTATAAACCCTCTTTTGAACCTGACTTTGTCTGCTCTTTGTAATATATTTCTGTCAACACGGATTTCCTAACAAGTATAATCTGTAGGAGCTTGAAGGTTTCATTGCAAACTGAATATAGACTGTCACAGTTCATTTGTACCTAAGGTAGCTTCAGGTTTTCATTTTATACAGTTTGCTTACCTATATTTATCTCAAAACTCTTACATCAACAAAGAGGGGGTGGGGGAGGGAAAAAGCAAAAAGCATTTTAAGAGATGCAAGGTATTTTACTTTTACATTCATGGAAGCTCTCAGCTCTCCAGCATCATCTGGGCTTTGTGGTGTGTGGTGAGAGAGGCAGGGCAGTTTTTTCCACAGTAAATTTCAAAATAGGTTATTTTTTGTATAAAATCCTGTTACAGTGTGTCCACTTCAAAAAACTCCTGCAAACTGGGAGCTTAGCCCATTAGACCTCAACTCTTTTTCTGCTGGTTTTTGAAGTACAGATGTGTACAAGGCAGGACTGTTACCATCTATCACATGCTTTAAAAGGAGTTGCTGCTACACGAGCCTGACAGTCTTGTGAGGGCATTTGGAGATTCTGGATTGCAGCTACTCTTCAAATAGCAAGGCACAACTGTGAGACTGCACAAATATATGCCTTTGCTTTCCCTCTTACTTGCTTTTTGTAACTTACTCCTAAAAAATGGTTTTGTACATCAAAACTCCTTGGCCTGCAGAATGTTCCTGCTGGATACTGATGAGAAGGAGCACAGGAGTTGTAGGATGATTTTTCTTAACAAGCCCTCATCAAAGAGGCAAGACATGACATAGGAATGGGAATATTTTTAGCTGCATCACAGCTCTGAGTTCATCAGAAGAATTTTCTTTCTCCTGGGGAGGAAGAGGCAGCCACTTTGGTTTATTTCAAAATCCAAGTTTGAGCTTTTCTGACAGATGTGTTTATATTGTAGCAGGAATTGAGCAGCAGCTTGCAGTGCAGCGTGGACAAGGAGAGGATGGAAGAAGCCTCCCTTAGTGATGATTATGACTCTGTTGAAGAGGATGTGTCTTCAGAACCATCTCCCACTGAGGAAGCAATTACAGGCTTTGAAGGCCTTCAGTTGGATAGCAGTGGGGCACTGCAGAAGGAAGGTTCTGAACCTCAGGATGGTGGGAGATGCTCTAGCCTTGAGTCTGGTGCCTTGACTGTGCTGGAGTTCAGCCAGGATCAGAGCAGTAAGTCTGTGTCCTCCACACTACTACAGTGCTACAATTCTCATTCTGTGAGGGAATTACTTTCAAGGTTGATCATTAGGAGTTACTCTATACCCTCCTAAGTTCTCATGCTCTTCAGCAAACCTGTTGTTTTGATCTCCTGATTTGGGACACTTGCATCCTCTTGTACTTCATGAAGAATTTTTTGGCAAATCCAAAGATGCAGACCTGGTTACTGCACCTGCATCACCAGCTCTAGACACTTGAACTAAGATTGTCTCAGACTGTCTGTGAGATTTCTCAAGAAATTACCATGGTTTTAGATATATTTTGGAACTGTTTTTGCAGTAATTCAAGCAGCCAAACCTTCCCAGTCTCACCTTTATTTCACATCCTGGGTGCTGGATACTTGTCCCAGTGTGTGCTGTTCATCCCTGGTGGTTGACATTGGCCTCTTCTTTTTGTCTCTTTCTGTCTCCTTTGGAGACCTCAGTGTCAAATCCACAACCAGTCATTAGGTCCCAAAGAAGATTTAACAAAGAGTGGAGAGTTCAGGCAGAAACCTGACCTAGACCTACCTTCAGTATTTCTCAAAATTCCCTCCATTCTCATTTCCAGTACAGTAATTGATTCTGGTTTTGTGATTTTGTTTATTTTACTACTTCCTTTGTTTTTTCTTTCCCTAATCTATAGTTATATTCCTCTAAGTTATAGAGGAATAATCTTGTAATCAATTAAGTAGAGGAGTGTTCCTTTCATTATTATAGGTGTGAGTGGAGTGTGAATGGGGAGAGGGGCAGAAGAAGAGACAGGAGCAAAGGATGAAAATGCAGTGAGAACAAAATCTCTGGGAGAGTGCAAGACTTTTTGTCCACAGAGAAATTTCAGAGCTGTGATAGAAGCAATAGAGGCATCAATAATTCCCAAACCAAAAAGTGAGGAAGTACTTGTATGAGCTATTCTAGGCAACCCTCTCCCACTTTGAAATTTCTAAACAAGACAACATTTGTGTCTGTATTTTAAGAATTTTCTTTGGTGTAACTGTGTTAACAAATAACTCGGGACTTCTTTTTTATTTTTGCTTTTCTTGCCAGTAATGCAGGTAAATATCTGGCAGAGATGAGATGTCTTGGTACATTATAATGCTATTTTAATTCTGTTTCACTGAGTTAGTGCCAGCCCTCCATATGTGCTTCTACATCAATAGAGCAGTGTCAGTGAAAGGGAGGGAAATGATCACTTTTAACTATACCAACATAATTAAAGTGGCAAAACTTTAGCATTTAAAATCCAATTAATTTTTCCTGGGCTGGCTGCTTCCACGTAACTAAAGTTTATTATTTCTTTTTCCTTTTCATCTTGCAGAAGTGAAGCCAGTGCAAGTCCTCTCAGCCAAAAGAAAGGACAGTGCTGAAGTGTACATTCCTGTCAAACCAGTCATGCTGAAAAACAAAGGCACTCGGCCACTCTCTGCTGAGTTCTTGCACCAGGACAGACATGAAACAATTTGTTCTAGTAAGAAATAAGAATATATGATGTCAATAAGGAGAGTTTTCATGCATTTTCCCCCTCTGGCTCAGATGCAATTTAAGCACACATCTATCATCATGTGATTTTTTTAGCTGTCACTCCCCTGCCTGTTTTTCTTTAAAGTGGGATTTTCTGTGCTTTTGTTGTTGTTTTTAACACCTCAAATGTTCTGACTTCAATGAAATTGTGATAAAGTCTAAAAGCCTGTATACTTTAATCTTCTGCCACATCTTTACTATCTTCCTTCTCTTTTTGCTTCCACAGCACAAGATTTTGTCTCTCCCTTTCAGTCCTTGTTCAGTACTTGCTCTGTGTTTTCCACTTTCCTTGTGGAGGTTTGTTCCCTGTGGTATTAATGGAAATGTGTGTTCTCCCAATCAGCAGCTGATGTTTGGTGGAAGAGTTTAACACAACACGTTTGTAGCAATGCAAAATGCAGAGTTCTCTACCACAATAAAAGCACAGTTTTTCACAGCATGGCAAAAGAGCCCTGTGGCTGCTTGGGACTGTACTTGAATTACACCTTGAACACTGAGATCAGTCTGCAGTGCTGGGCAGATATGCCAGTATCTAGGACCATAATGGAAAATATTTTTCTTGGACTGGAGAATATAATTTGAAGTCACTGCTACTTATTCTAAAAATCTGCTGCTAAGGTGTGGTCTTTACCTGGGGAAAAAACCCCAACAAAACACAGCAAACCCCGAATGTAGGGGCTGAAATTGTGACTGTAGTTGTGGTTCAGTGCAACTGAACAAGGCTGATCAGCTTGAGTTTTGAGGTGAAGTTTTTAGACCTCCCATACTCTGTGGTCAAGCTGCTCTTTTCAAAAAAGCAGAATCCAGATGTGTCCCAAGAAAGCACTAAGGCCAGTGGTTTTGAAAAAGCCAAATAAGTAGTTTCTTAATTAGAAGAAAACTAGAGAAAAAGAAGATAAGTCTTTTTGGCTCCAGAATAAATCCCCTTCTGAGACCCTCACCCACCATCTGCTGAAGCAGATGTTGCTTTGACTTCCCAGAGATGTGTGCAGCATTTCTCAGGTTATAATAGTGCTGGTTGGAACTGTTTCTGTCCAACTACTGTGATAAATCCTAAATTAATTTCATTTCAAGGCGATGATACAGTACAGAAGAGTAAGCAGGTCTTTATTCTGTTTTTGCAGAGATGCTTGTTGGAAGTTTTCATGGGTGCATGTGCAAAGAGTGAATGCACACAAATCTCAGCTCAGTTTGAACTTCTTGTCTTTTCAAGGTGGCCTTTGTGTTACTTGCACTGTGCTCTCCTCCCTGCAGCATTGAGAGCACTCTGGCACTTCAGTTATTTCCCCTCACTCTAAATGTCTGTACAACTTCAGTCTCTTCTCTTCCCTTGACTTTTAAAGCCCTCAGATATAACCACTGTGATTCTCTTTTAGTCCAATCTCACAGCATCTGTTGTTAAATTTGATTTCCTTTCTTTCAAACCTGTTTCTAGGCTTTCTGTTTCTCCATTAAGTTTGGAAAGATTGGGATTCATGTGGGCATTGTGATGACTGCTTAAATGATAAGGTCATTTATTTTGCCTTGTAAATAGCACCTCATGACTCCCCTTGTTTTGCTAGAAGTCTCTGGGGATTCCTCCAAAATAGCTGAACACCCCAATTGCAAATTTCTGCTGTGATTAAATTATATATACTTCTTTTCAATGAACTTTCACAAGGCATTTCCACTAAATTCCGGAACGAAGCAATCTAAAAACATAAAAATTATGTTTCTCATTTGTCGGTTTTCCTCTTCTTAAATGCTGTTTTAACTGTTGCTGAAAGAAGATGTGACTTGGAATGTTAACATAAAACCAAATTGGGGGAATTCAACTTCATTTGGGATGGTTATAGACTGCTTGCAAAGCCCTGTGACAGTAATAGAATGGGAAGTTTCAGGTGTTGGAATGTTCCATACTTGTATGTCCTGAACAAATCAGTATTTCTTCCCTTTTTTTTTTTTTTTTGGTCCCAGAGCCCTTAAGTCGACCAGAAACATCCCTTTCAGTAACTAGAAAGAGTGTGTGTGAGAAGGATCCTGACCTCTCTGTTTCAGCTGTTGTTCAAGCAGTGCAGATTGAGAATGAATTCTTGCAGGGAGATCTGCAAAGGCAAGCAGTTGCCACAAACCCCCAAAAGGTATGGCAAAAAAAAAGAGAGCTGTTTGTTCAAGTAGCAAAACCCCCATGAGTTACAATCTCTTACACATTAGGATTGTGTATGAATGAGTGATGATGCCCCTAAGTGTCATTTAATTTGTGTTATTCTTCCAAAGAGTTGTTTCCTTTAATCTGCTTCCTCAGGATGGCATCCCACAGCTCCCTCTTGATTACAGGGATCACTGAGCAGCTGATAGAGCAGCCATATGATGTGTCTATACATCAGCTGCACAGCTGCAGGCCCACTTGAGCCATTTTCATCCTGCAAGCTTCTCAAACAAGGCAATGTGTGATTTCCATCCCAATAAATCCTGCCTTCCTCCAGGACTCATTAATATGGGCACTGCTCCCTGTTAGTGCCAGCTCTGCCTTTGGAGCAGAGTTGTGCTGTGCACTGCTAGATCTCACTGAGGATGAGCTGGGGAGAGTTTTCTGCCCCAATGTGTGTTCATCTCCTACCTCCAGAAACCATGTTTAAAAGCAATTAAAAACTCATAAGCAAGGAAGTCAACAAAATCAACAAAAAAGTTGAGTGAGAAAGTCCAGGTCATTATAAGAATGCAGCACTTTTCCTCTATTTTGTCTTAGGTATCTTACTGATAGCTCGTCATTAAAAAAATAAATAATCATTTTATGCTAAGAGAAATGAGGGATTTAGGGATTTTATGATTTTGGAGGAGAAAGTCTAGTAGACCTGTGCCAAAGCTTTGGCCAACCCTTAGTCCTACCAAATGTATACAATGAGATTTTGTATATATATATATGTGTGTGTGTGTATTTTCTAGTCCTCACAGTTTGCTTCTATGTTTTCCAAGCTCCAGGCCCATCTCTTTCAATGTAAATCAAGACCAATTGCATTAAGTGTGCTTTAACTTTGTATAGTTACAGATGAGCTGGGCCCAAACTCTTACTTGTTCCAAAGATTCTGTATGTTCTTACTTGTTCCAGATTGATGCTGTTTGGTCAGAACAATCTGAATGAAACATGTTCATCTTTTTCTTACTTAGGAGAAATTTTCTGTTTCACCTATTCTTTCTGCAAAGACTGAACCTGCAGAAAAACGCCAGACAAGGACTGCAGTCACCAAAGCTGTGGAGAGATTCTGCCCTTTTGGAAGCAGGTATATATTTATATATATTTGCTTTAGGATAACTGCCTTTTTTGAAGAGAGATTTAATGCCACCAGTCCAATTACTGCACCTGGTAATCTTCAAATACTTGAGATACCATGCAAGTAGCAAATCAGGCAGTGCAGCCTTGGAGCAGGATCTGCCAACATCTCACTTTATTGTCTTCAGATCACCTCTGCAATCTCTTCTCACACTGTCTCAGAACCAGCTGGGAACTGGACCTCAGCTTTTTAACCCAACTCTGTATATCTAAGGTGAAATGCTGCAAAAGTTGTTATTCAGTGTGTGGGTACATTTTCCTGCAGGGTTCATCCTGTCATCTCTTCACCTTTGCACCAACTATTTCTTAAAAATGCAGGAATTATGAGGAAATAACCCAGAATATGTTGTTTCAGACAAAAGAAGAGACTCCTGAAAACCTTCACGGAGTGTGGGAGCCATTCTGCCTGTGACAGTGACAGATCCCTGGCTGGTGGCAAAGCTGGAGGAGATTCCATGTGGAGAGAGAAGGTTTGTGCATATGTGCACATAATTGTGCACACTGGGTGCTTCCTAGTGATGTTGAAATAAAAGTACATTGAATGAGCTGTATCCCTCAGTTCTCCTCTACATCAAGTAATAACCTATGGCAGGGTAAGAAAAGAGAATTTATCACTGTTCATCAGAATGACAAAGGAATCAAAGAACAGAGAGTTAGTTGCCTTCAGGCTTTTTAAGAGTGTTGATGTGTTGCAAAATTGGTGTAACCCAAAATGATTGATTGAATGTCATACAAATAGCCTTGACTTTGCAATCTTTTTGCTTCTGACCCATCAGTTTTGCAGTCTGAACAATCTTCTGTTTCACATTCTATTGTTGGTCACTAATTTTTTTACCATATTTCATTTTGGTCCAGATGACAGCCAGTATGGAAGTACATGATGCCATTTATGTGACTATGGAACTTCTTTCCAACTGGGGCAATCCAGCAAATGTGGGCCTGAGCCAGGTGGAATTCTTTGATTTACACAACAAGAGGATCTTTGTGTCTCCTCATGACGTGGACATTCGAAATGCTGACAACCCAGGGGATTTGTGCTGCCTGGTCAATAAGAACTTAAATGTAAGACAGCTTAGTGCTGGATGTTAAAATCTCTCACATAATATTCCTATAATACTCCAGGTTTTTTGTTCAGAAACATTTTGAGCCTGACTGCATAACAATTATCTGATAATTTAAAAAATCTACAAATACTGCTTCTTATTAACAAATCCAGCTCTCCTGTTCAAGATGTTGGTGTTCAGTTATAACTTTGTTTTAGAATTGAAGTAATTCTTGTGGTCTCAAGGTACAGGAGCTTCACTGCTAATTTTTTTCAGATGGATAATACAAATTTAAGTAAATTTATAAAGAAAACGTGCCTGTTTTCTCTTGTTATCTTTCTACCTAGGGAAGAATCATTGAAATGTAAGACTGTGTAGGTAGTTTTGAACAAGAGATTATGAAAACTATATGGCAGGTAAAAGTCTTTCATGGTTCTTGTGTGAGATAGTAAGATGAGGAGATCCAAGGTGCTCCCCCACTAATGACAATGGTAAAAGACAGTGACTGGTGTGAAAGAACTAGCAAATGTCCACAGCCCTTCCTACAGCCAGAGTTTCATTTGTGCTGCACATTCACTCTGTGCCATTTTCATGGGCCTTCAGAGCAAGGATTCTAGTAAAAATTAGTATGATTTTAGTGGGTGAGGATACTGAAGGACTTAGCCTATTAAAAGCATAAATTACATTTCATGCTAATGGTGCTTTTCTGCTTGCAAGGTAGATGAGATTTGACAGAGGACAAATATGCAGTATTTTGAAATTTAGTTGAAACTCCTTATGGATTATTATTTCCAGACAAATACTTTTACCTGAAGCATATTCCTTACATTTCCTTAAAATTGTAGTTTGGATCTCATAAATACCCATTCTCCTTTTTAGGCTGTGCTGGGTGGCAGGTGACACTCAGTAGTAGGGGCAATAGTAGTAGTTGCAGTAGTGATTCTCAGACTCTCTAGATATTTATAAATTATGTAGTAATGCATTCATTAAGCCATTGTGAACCTGTTACTCTCAGTATTACTCATACATTTACAGATCTCATTATTCTGAAGTAATGAACTTTTATATTTCATTGATTAATATATTCCCTTGATTTGTGACTCTGTAATCTCCTCTCCTGAGGCATCCAAGATGCAATCTGGGCAGGGAATATGCTCTTAGGCTGTGGGTATGGGGTGCCTGAACTGCAGATTCCTTCAGAAGGCAGAGCAGCATTTCCAGTTTGTGTACATTTCAGGTCATACAGGAAAGCTTTAGGGTACATTAAAAACCCAATAAATTAATCGATCTCCAAGCAACAAACATTTGCAACAGAACAAAAACTTGAAATAAAAACTTACTGAGTGGAAAACTCATTTTACCACTTCCATCTTTGATCATTTAGGTGTACTTTTGTCTTTGAGAATACTCTTATTGAAGATGAGGGATTTTATTTTATTAGTTTATTTATTACCCTTGCAGACTTTTAAGAAGAGCACTTAAACTGCCTCCTTCCTTGTGTTTTGTGATATACTGTGAAAGAAAAAAATGCCTGACAGAATTAGGTGCTCTCAACTTTTTAGGAAGGAATTGTTCCCTGTGAGAGTGGTAAGGCCCTGGCACAGGGTGCCCAGAGAAGCTGTGGCTGCCCCTGGATCCCTGGCAGTGTCCAAGGCCAGGTTGGACAGGGCTTGGAGCAGCCTGGGACAGTGGAAGGTGTCCCTGCCCATGGCAGGGGGTTGGAACTGGATTATTTTTAAGGTCCCTTCCAACCCAAACCCTTCTGGGATTCTGTGATAATATTTAGTAAGTCATAGATTAGATATTTTATTGAAATTATTTTCCACAAACCTTTTTGATTCTTATACACATACAGAAGTCTTTTAAACCTCAGAATAACAAGGACAGGTGAATATCTAACAAAGGTGTTTTTCCCCATGGAGAACTCTTAGACTTGTGTCATTCCTCTTCACAGTGCTTGGGGCTTTCCTTTCTGTCCATCATTTACATCTTCAGTGCCCACAAGAAGCAGTGCCAATCTCCCACAAAATCTTAAAAGTTTCCACTCTCCCCTTTGTGCTTGGACCAGTTCAAGTGTAATTCTGACTCCTTAACATACCAGGTTCACCCTGATAGTTCAAAGAATTTTTGGGTTAGATTTTCCAGCTCCAAGGCAGTAACCCCAGGCTCAAGTACCTCTTGTGGAGGCAAAGACATGACATCACTCTTTGGGATAAAACGTGAGAGTCCTCCACAGTCTCTTGAGTTTTGGCATGGATCCATCAAGGTGCCTTGAATTTCTGGTGTCAGATCTTTGACACTCTGACAGGGACTGTAACACTGTGAGGTAGTGTAACCTCAGCCCTATCAGTTATGATAATCAAAATGAACTCCATGGCTGCCTCTCACTCAAGACACATCACTCAGGATGGCTCTGATAAGCCTCTGTTTTTTGGAACTAGTGTGCAGTTTTACAGACAAGCAGGAAAAGGTCATTTTGGTGCTGAATCAGAGCACCAAATCAGGTACCCTCCTGTGAAGGCACCTCTGGCTCTCAGTACGCACCAGAACCTATTGATTTCTGGGGAATCAGCTCCTGACTTGAGAGGTCTGCAGATGGATTGCTTATCAGATGTTGTCTGCAGTTGGGAAATTGTTTTTTAACCATTCTTGTTCATAGTATGGCTTCAAAAACATGATGCAGCTTTGAAGTTGACCCCAGAATTGGGTTAGCAGTGATTTGAGGGCTGTCCTTCATTTCTTTGATGTCAAGAGGCTTTTTTCTTTTTAAGTAGAAGGGATAAAACCTGTCTGGCACTCTTATGTCTGTTTGTGCTCCAAACTGGTGTTAAAAGCAGAAACAGTCTCCCAAAACTTTTTGACAGGCTCTGGGGCAGAGACCCATCAGAGTCTGGAGAAGTGGAGAGATGACCATGGTGAGAAGTGGATCAATTCATGATGGCTCTGAACAGGCTCCAGGGGCTGTCCTTACCATTTTTAGTCAGACAGCTAAAGGGCTCTGCAGGAAAGTTCTGTGCTTATTGCCTTCAGAAAAAAACTGAAACACTCACTTCAGAGAGAAAGGTGTAGAAAAAGACTGCCTGTTATCTTCTGTGTATGTATCTGTGTGCTGAGTGTCCCTGAGAACAGAAGGGGAACTGATTTATCAGCTACTTTCAGATCACTGGTGTGTTACCTGCATGTGTATTCACTGTGTGCTCTTGTTCATCTCTGTTTTGGGGTAACACTGGACATCAAATATATTAATATTCAGCACTTTGATGCTGAAACTTCCTTCTTTCTGAGCTGCCACGTGTCCTTTTCTTACATTCTGAACATGTAGAGGTAGCAGTTCTTATCAATATCCAGAATTAGGCATTTTTTGGTACTTTCCAAATCTCTTGATTGCCAGTTGTATGTAAAATTCACGTAGGGAATTCTGTGATATCCTGGAAAATTTCCATTGTAGTGCCCAGTATAACTCTGAGGAACAGACCTGTAAGGGAAGCTGATTATCTGCAAACCTTGATTAAAATAGAGGCAGGCAGTAAAGTAAAATTCTCTGAGATTCCCCTCCTTTGGGGATGAACGAGAAGCGAAGAAATTGTAAAATGATTGTAGAGTGTCCATTGTGCTCAGTGATCCCCCCTAGTGCCAGCAAAGCTGATTAATTTGATAAAAATAAACTGGGCTTGCTCTGCCTGTGCTCTGAGCGTGCAGATGTCTCCCTGGGACAGCAGGCAGCTGACCTTTAGCTCACTGCCAGGTTGTTGGGAGCTGTCTGGCAGGCAGGAGAGTGGGATTTACCCTTGGGAAATGAGGCTGAGCTTTTGCTCTTTGCGTAGCACATTTTCTGAAACGTTTACTTTTCTAATGGCTGCCTGTTCTGCTGGGGGGTGGGGAGTTAATTAAAACACCCTGCTCCAGGAGAAGGAGCATTAGTGACAGTGTGCTTGTCCGTGTTTTTAGGTCCCCAAGGACAGCTGCCTTTGGATGTGCCCTTTCCACCCACCCGTCCAACTTTACTTTGTTATCCGCAATCCCACCCGCTCACGTGACTTTGGTATATCCAAGATCAAGATTTGGAATTACAACACAACAACTCCCAGTGTAAGTAGTCTTTTCTCAACTCCTCTGTATATTTGCTCTTGCCTTGCCTAGGGAAATTCAGTGTGATCTTCTTTCTAAAAGCATGAAATAAAAGTAGATACAATTTCCTGTAATAAAGCAGGAGCTATGAGGTGTCCCTGTCTGCTGTGAAATTTGCTTTTGTCTTAATTGTAAGTGGTAACAATGTAGTGGTAATCTTTTCATGGGCACAAAGAGCATTTGTTTTCAAAGCTGTTAAAGATTGCTAAAGACCTAATAAAAGGCTTGCAAGTCCTGTCATTAATCCTTTACTGTGGTGAGAAATAAAGATACAAAGGTAAGTGCATCTCAATATTCAAGGCTTTCAGCTGTTTAATCACAATGTAAATAAATAAGTGTTTAAATCCGTCTTTTCTTGTATCTATAAATATAAACAGACTGACTGTTGCTCAGTTTGGGGTTTGTCACTTTAATGAGAATCATAAAATGGTTTGGGTTGGAAGGACCTTAAAGATCATTGAGTTCCAGCCCCCCTCCCTGGGCAGGGACAATTAAAAAGTCCACTACTGTGTGCTCATAATAAAACCAGCAATCTACTGTTACAAGAGAGACATATCATGGCAGATGGCAGATGGTCTCTTGTCTCTGTGCTTGAATGTCACCATGATATTATTCTTGTTTGTACACTGCAGTGTTAAGAAAAAAAAAATCTCAGGTACTGGATCAAAGAGGATTTGCTGTCCTGGATTATAAATAAGAAGCTTTATCCCTCTGGTTTTGCTCTCATCCATGTTCTTATATAAGCACATATGGTAATTTATACATACAGAAATGGCCGTGGAAGGGACAGCTAAAAACAAATTTACTACAACATGATTAATATTTCTTTTCCTGGAATTTTAATAGCTTTTCTTACTAAAATGTGGTCTACAGGATGTTCCATCATCATTAGAGTGTGGGAAAGGGCTGCTGTTCTTGGAGGTAATGGTATGATTTGTTACCAAATCTACTGAATAGAATGAAGGAAGCACACAGAAATGTTTGTCTGTGTTTCCAGGCTCTGCTTCTTTAATAACCTGCTATGAGGTAATGTGTATAATCCATTGGGGGTATAATCCTATGGATTTGGGTGGAAATGCAGCAGTTTACTCTTGCTGACGAAATGTCTCGTTATCCTTAAGATGAAAAAATAATACAAAGCAGTTCTGCCTAAGTCTGTAATTTATCATGAGGAAGTTTTGTCTAAGAAGTATAAAACCCCAAAATAGAATGAATGAACCATTTTCTAATGTAAATCCAGAGCCAGATTTCTGTGTGGATTTTGGGAATCATTCTAACTGTCTTCTTTCTCTCAAAAACCACATAAGTGAGAGTTGTCCAAGTACTGCTTCCAAAAATAGGCTAAAAATTAAGTCAGCCCAGTACTTTTGTATATTTGAATTTCAGAACTTGAGCCTGGAAGGAGAAAAAATATGTCTGAAGGAAGCTGTAAAAGTCAGATGACATCATTGTCATAGATTCCTTGATTTATTGAATTACAAGGAAAGTCTCAGAGGATGCTTCATCTTGCCTTTTTTTACTTCTGATGAGACCTGCAAAAAAAGGAGGTGATTTTTGGTCTGTAGGAAGGGAACAAGTATAAGGGCAGCCAGTTGTTTTCACCTTTATTTGCAACAGTCAGACATTTTGTAACTACTTGATACAGCCTTGAAATTACATGGTTACTTGGTGCTATTAAAACTTTTTTCAAAGATCTGGTCTAATGTCTCTTGTATGTCTTTACAGAAGTGGGAATGGAATCAATACCTAAATGCATTAAGGTCTTAGTTGCTTTCCAGCTGAATAATTCACTTCTTCAGGTGGTTGCCTGTGTGTTTGTTCCTTCTGTGCCTGTGTTCCTGTCCATTGTCTTGGGTACATTGTCTGTAAGGATGCAGCAGCTTTCTTCCAGCACAGTCAGTTTTGTAGAAGAATTTTCTTTGGTTCTTGACTTCTTTTCTACTCCTTCTTTTCCACGCTTTTCTGAAAAGTCAGGCAAAAGCAATTTCAGGTCCTCTGTGAAGGAGGAATTCTCAGAAAAGTGCCTCTGGTTTTAAGCTCTGTCCTTTGTGCACAAATATCACAGAAATGGCCAGAAATACCATCCTTATTTTCTCCTTGGGAGGCACTATCCCAGCAGACATCCTGGGAGGGCTGAGGGTACAAGCTGAGAAAGAACATCAAAAGGAACCAGAATTATTTTCACAAAATCTTTTTTCTTTCTGACAATGCTCATACCTACTTGCTTTTCTGAGACATTGTGCCCTTTTAATTACTCTTCCAGGAGGGAAAAGCCCTGCCTTGGTATGAAGTATTGAGTGTTTGTTTACAGGCTGGGATTACTCCTGAGGAAGGGATTTTTCAGCCTCCTCACACTTGAGGAAGCTGAGCAGTGGTACTGGGGAAGCTAAACTGTCAATCTTTTCCACCAGAACAGATCACTAAGCAACTGGAAACTCAGAAGAGGGGTGGGAGGGAATGAAAAAGAGCAGTTCCTAGTCTTGTGCCTGCATATGTTTGTTCTTGGAGTCTTTCAGATCTGTTCAGATTTTTCCTCCCTGAGGCTCAGTCTGCTCAGGATTTGGGTGCAGATTTTCATGAGCTCTTCTGAGCTCTCAGCTGTTGGACTGTCTGCCCCAGTCCAGTCTGTCTCTGTTATCCTAGAAATACCTGCCTGCTTCAGCTTGCTACAGTTCAGACACCTTTCCTGCTTCCTAAAATACTTATCCCAGACATTCCAAAGCATCAGAGAACTGACTGGAAAAGCAGGTTTGAAGTGAGTGGCCCTTTTTTGGGCTTGACTGGCCCTTTTTCAGGGAGAATGAACTCCACGATCTCATTTTGTAGTGTTTTCTCTGTCTATCTGACCTCCTCTGCTGGTGGTGAGTGCAGTGGGATTCATTTCAAAACAAGTTGTTCTTAAGGAGTTGCTGATTTTAATTTAAAAAGATGACATTGACAAATACTTTTCAAATGCATATCTGTATTTTTGTGGTCCCCTTCAGTTTATACCTATTTCCAGGTAAAAATGCAGAACTAAGGGCTGGATATTCCTAACAGCAGTAGAGCTGGAATATTATTGAGAAATGTTCCAGTTATCCCAAATTCAAAATGTGACTATTCAATATCTCTGGCATTTAAGGAGGACATTGGCAGTTTAGACATACAGAAATTTTAAAAATAGCATTATTGGGACATCCTGGTAGTCTTTTTCTTCCCCATCATAATTCCAGGCAAAGCCATGCAGGTAGTTTTCAACAGATGTAATTATTGAAATGTTTTGATCCCCAGTTAGATCAATCTAGCAGTGTCCTTATTCAAGGGGAAGAAATACCCTGTTTTATGGCTGACTGCATCAGCACAGAAATACAGCACTTTATGATCCTACAGGAGTTCCAGGCCATAATGGCCAATTAAACTGGATTTACAGCTATTCACTGGGAACTCAGTGAAGGTTATCTTTTTCCTATCAGGAATGTGTCCTGCATTCCTGCACCCACTCCCCTCCCTCACCTGTAGCTTTCTTGTCATGCATCTTCTGTTTTTCCTCTGGCTTGGTCCATATTGCATGTTTTGGCCTCAGAGATGTTATTGTTGGGAAGGCAACAGGATGGAAGTGATGAAAACTTGTAAGGCTTAAACCATGTGTTCAGGAATGAAGAACCAGAGAGTTTTGTGCTTGGAAGGGAAGGAGTGACTGGTTTAGTCTGGGAGCAGGGGAAAATTTAAATCAATATTCGAGGAGAACTGACAGGCTGGAGTTGAGCAAGAGGGGTGGAACTGAAACTTCTTACTTTCACAAAAAGCTCCTTAGTTTTCTCAAAAAGCAGGAAAGAACAGAGAGTCTTGGAAAGACTCCACAAGATGGACAAGTTAGAGAACAGAAAGGAGATGGATTGTGTCTCATCTTCTATATTTTCTTTGAAGATAATGATATTTTTATCAGGAGGGAGAAAAGGTTATATTGAAATGGTGAAGAGAATAGAAAGAACACTAGTTCTAAATTCAATGGAATAAAAAAATCAGGTATTGGTGAGTGCCACAGAGAAGGAGAACATAGAGATAAAGCTGTGAGTGGCAGAATTGTGTCTGAGATAAAGGCCTGCTGTTTAAAGGCTAGTTAAGTGTTGGAACAGGCTATCAAGGCAGATTAGTTGAAAACTGTTGAAACCAGATTTCTTCACAATGGTGTAGGTTATTTTACATTCTTCAGTAAAAAGAGATGGACTGGATGATTTTTTTCTCGCTGTACTTTCTAGCTCTGCATTTCTGTAACTCTCTGTAACTCTTTTTAACTCTGATGCCTTTGATCTGGCTGGTTGTTCATTGTGGAACATGTCGTGGAAGTGGTGAATCTTAGGGGTGCTGAAGAAAAATGTGCCTCTGGAATTTATATCCTGATCAAATATAATTGTACTTAATCTAGGCTCTTTCCCTCAAGCTTTTCTAAGTAATCAAACCTTGTCAGACAAAGTGGATCATAGTACTGTCTAGCAGGGTTTTCAGTCCTTTAAAAAATTTTTATGTATTTCACAGTATTTTTAGTCATATTTTTCAGCTTTAGGTTAAAAAGCAGTCATAAGCACATACTGACACAGGGCTTAATTCTTTTCATCTGTCTATTGATTAAGTGTTCAAATGTCAGAGTCCCAGAGCTGTGATATCTAATGCTTGAAATCTTGATTGAAATCTTCATACCTTTTTTTTGTAGGACCTGGATGTTGGAGCAAAGAAGGTGAAGTTGTATGTTGATGAGAACCTTGTATTTGATGGAGAATTAGAGAGAGGCTCTGGAGATCTCCTTGCTGCCCAGAACACAACAATTGACCTTACAGATCACAAGCAAGATACCTCAGCATCTCCCTCAGCTGAGAGGAAGGAAGGGAATGCATCTGCAGGCCCAGACAAGAAAACAGACCTACACTTTAAATGCTCAGAATCAAACAGTGCTTCACTGAACTGGAAAGCTCTGCCAGAAGAAAATCTTCTTGAGCCTCAGATGAACTCAATCAGCTTTACAAAGAAAAATTTGTCTCAGTTAGAGGATGATCTAAAAGTGTTCCCATCTCAAGTTTGTATAAAAGATGCCAAAGAAGAGGCAGCAGCAGCAGCAGCAGTTGCAGAGAACGTTCAGTCTGATGATGAGCTTTCTTTGAGTGAGCAAATGGAAAAGTTAACAGGAAGAAAACTGACTGATTCTGCAGGTGCAGTTCCTTCTTGGCTGCAGTCATCTTCCCAGGTAACACAGAATAATCCAGTTACTCCCAGTAAGCAGAAGCCTTCGTGGCTTGCTACAGAACAGAACTTCAACTCAAGATTTCAATCACAGCCAGATGAAAACATGAAAAACTTCTCAGATCTGAGAAATGAGGATGTCAAATGTCAGAGGCATGAACTGGGAGGACCCAGTAGTAGAACTACAGCTGGAGATGGGAGATCACAAACTCTGACCAGAAAGGATGCTGGTGTGAACTTGGACATTTTTGACCACGTTTCTAACAAGAACTGCTGCAGTTTGCAGCACCCTGTGAGTGGAAGGAGAAGTGTCATGTCTGGTAAAAAGCTGGAACTAAACACTACAAACCTTGGAGAGGGTGATTCTGCTCTCAAAGGTAAGAGGTCACAATAGCAACCTTAGTACAAGTGCTGACATGTTCTCCATTTTGCAGAAGCACAAACTCATTTTAGGTGGGAAGGGACATCTTGAGATTCCTGGAAGTTTAGACAGGGGATATTAGTTTTCTATTTGTGATTTTCCTCATGAGAATACTCAGTCTCTCTCCTGGCTGTACACCTGATATGAAACACTCCTCAGAAAAATTTACATTCTGATTTAGGGGCTTTTAGTTTATTTGGAGCAGCTGGAAGACTAAATTTCATTAAATTATATTCTAAAAATTGACAGTCCTGCAGACAGCAAATGTTTGCTAATATCAATTAAAATCTGCAGAAAGATAAAGAAGATTACATCCCAAATTTGCAGTGTTTATTTGTGTAGTAGCTTTGTGTCTTTCTCAGTGAGAAAATATGCTCAATATATTTATTCAGAGTGAATGGAAAACTACCCTTATTTTTCTTCTCTGCTCATAACTTTACAAACCTCTCCCTCAGACATCTTGCTTATTTATGAGGAGTTTTCTAATACATTTAGCTGTTATCTTCTCTGTGCTGTTGATTGTCCTCGTCCTCCTTCCCCAAACCTCCTGTTGGAGGTGGAGGATCCAGCTGTGTGCAGTTGTGTTCTGCCTCTGGCAGGATCCAGCAGTGTGTCCCCAGGGAACAGCAGGACAATTGTGCAACTTCCCAAGTTCCCCTCTATCCCAACATCTGGCAATTCATGGCTATGAAATTTTCAGGGCATGAGATAATATTTTTGTCTTTAACAAGTGTAAATAGCAGAAAAGTAGAATTTCTTACCCTCAGGTTCTGCTTTGTCTCTCTTCCACCCAACTTGCCATTGCTTGGGATAGATTTTTTGTCTTCCTTTTTCAGTTTCAAGCCATGTCATTCTGACTTCTGGTTTTTGGACCCTTCCTTGGCATTCTGTAATTCTTCAGCTTTCAGTATCTTGTCTCAAATGAAGAGTTTAATACAGCAAGGACAACAAGACCCAGAGAATTTGAAAAAAATACTACCAAACTACAAATTGAAGATTTGGGGGATATTAAACATCAGAACAATTTACATGAAAATGTATCTTGCTGTATATTGAATTTGGGTGTTCACATGGAAATAAGGGTGACAAGGGACAGAAAAGATACCTAAAAGGAGTGCCTGTTCAAATTCTATACCAGGTACTGCAGGGATTTTTTCAGACAAGGTGAGGAGAATGGTTCTTTCTAAACTTAGAATGTCTGAATTTTTCCTTGTCTGACCCTCTGTGGAGAAAACAGCAATTTCATCAGTGTATCTGAAGTTATACCTCAAAGAAGAGGAGAATAGGGAAGTCTGGAATAGGTGCCACCTGCCCTTCACCCACCCCACTCCCTGCAGCCCATTTACTGTTTCACACATTTTACAGTATCTGTTACTTTAAAACCTTCACATTGGGAAAACTGTAAATAAATCCCACCTTGGGAAGTTCTGCTCAGTTGTGAAAATGGAGATAAATTAGGAATTTCAATGTAAACTCGAAGATGAGAGTTATAATTTTCAATGTAATGCCCTCTGATTTTGCTCAGAGCTGGTTGTCCTGTGGTGCCTAAAGCTCCTGATGTGTTTTAGTCCCTGGGAAATTGCAGCCACCCAGCAGCTTTTGTTCTCTTTGCTGTGTGTGCAGGGTAAAGCCATCCTCAAAGTGGAGTTGAGAGAGCTTTAACAACAGGGAAACCTTTTAAGTGTTTCCCTGAGAGTGCTGGATTTTAATTGTCCTGGGGCTGGGAGAAGGGCAGTTCCCGGTGGAGAGTGGGACAAAGGGAAGGCTCAGAGGCTCCTGTGGATGTCACAGCATGGCTTTGGTCATTAAATGGCTCACAAGAACAACAGGAATTAGTAACAGCACGTACAGGCTTGGCTCGAGTTAATGTTGCTATAAAAACATCAATTTTTCTTTGATAACCAGTTTAATGTGTGAAGGAAATGGTGGGAGTACGCTGATAAAATTTGCAAATAACATATAATTTGGTTTATTATGAGTTAAGGAGATTGAAGAACTGCACAGAACGATGAACTTGAGGACTGGAGCAATGGAATGCAATTCAGTCAAATGCTTGCAGGCTCATCTGGGGACTAATAACCAAAAATTAAGTTGTAAGCTGAGTAATCATCAATTGCAAATGACCGAGGCAGAGAAGAATCATGGCTGAGTGGCTGATAGCAGACTGACTGAAATGCTGGTGTGAGCAGTGATTGGAGCAGTCACTCCCAGGATGGATCAGCACAGGCACTTTGGGGACCTGGGAAACCTCAATGTCTCAACACAGGCACTTGTGAGACCTCGGCTGGGAAACTGCAGCTCTGATCATCCATCCTCAGGAAAGCTGATTACCAAGTGGAACAGATACAGAGGAGAGCTTTTAGAATGATTTGGGAGATGAAGCATGTGATTACAGCATGGAAATATGATTGCTGTTTATAACTGCAGGGAGTAAAAAAAGATATTAACACAACAGAGGGAGAAGAAAGGTGGTTTTTTTCTATGTAGTCTTGCCCCAAAATGTAGTTTACTAAAGTTTTCAGAGGACCTGTGAGGTGTGTGTTGCCATCAGAAGCTGAATTGGTTGTTCAAGACACTCCTGAACCCACAGGGGAGTTGAATGTTTGACGTGTCATTAATAAGTAATGCCTTTCAGATTCTTAAAAAAGCCACACCCTGTAAGCCTTTAGCCATTGGTGTCTGCTTTTGGGCAGCCCCTGCTTTCCTTTCAGAGCTCCACTTCTCCTGTTACCACTCCTTGAAGGAGCTCACAAACCTCTTAAATTCCCCTTGCAGTGCCCTAGAGGAGCTTCAGAATTGTAACCTCTGGACTGTAGGAAGTATTTCATGTTTGAAAAGAAAAGGGAAAACCCCTCCCAAACGAGGAAAGTCAGAGGATGTTAAATACTCTTCTGTACTCTGCTCATCCCAAAATTTTCAAGATTTGACATTTTCAAGTAGTAAATATATGTACAGTACCTTGTCCATGTGAATTGTGAGGCTCTGGGATGTATTATTGGGGATCACCCACCTCTTGAGTATCTGTACTGGCAGTGGTGTGAACAAGAAAGTGACTTATAAATGTCTGATGTTCTCTGAAATATGAACCTTTCCTTCATGTCTGCTTTTTCTTCTAGTGTAAGGAGGAGTGGCCAGGTTGGTCTCCAGCCTTTCATTCTGGAAGACAACCCTTTTCCAGGTGGTTTCCCATCTGCTTTAAAATTCTTATCTCACGTGTCTCCACTGTAAATGATTATTTGCCATGGATAGATTAGGAACATTGCCTCTTTCCAGCATTTCCAAAAACACAGTTAAAAGTTAGTCTCGAGCAGTCCTTTGGGAAAGCTTTATTTTGCATTTCACAGCAACTGGCATTTATTCTTGATAACCATTTGTTTTAGTATCCACCCAAGGACACTGTACAGAAGTAAAATCTGGCCCACGGGCCTGTAATTGTTTAGTACTCCACTTCCTTTTCTTCATTTATTTGCAGAAAATACATGAGTTACTGCTTTATTGAAAATCTTGGTTATTATCTGTTCTTAATTGTTTTGAGATGGAAATGAAGCAGTTCCCCAGTGCAGCCACAAGGAGAACATGTTTTGCTCCCCCTGTGCCCCTCTGATTTGTTGTCCTCACTGCGTTCCCATTGGAATCCCATCTTGTCATTATCCTCCTTCTACCTCTCACACTTGCTGAAAAGTGGGGAAAATATTTGGACATTCCCTGCCTTGAATGCAATCTCACCTCATCCTCCCTGCTTGCTGAACCTGCTCCTTTTCCCACCACTTTTCTTTATATACCTGTGGCTCATTTTCAGAGGAAGAACCAGCTTTTCTCTGTAATGCTTCACATTAACCAGTTCAGCCATTTCCAGCTGTATGAAAGACCTGCAGAAATGCAGGGGGATGCTTTAAACTCTTGTGACAGCCACACAATAAGTATCACTGGGCAAAAATTCCAATTTCTTCAAGGGCTGAGGTAAGAATTCACAGCCTCAAACTTAGTTGCAGTTTGTACCACGGCAGGAGTTCTGCTCCTCCATAGGTAAAAGTGATTTTGTTCATTGTGTCTGATGGGGAAGGGAAACGAGAGGCAAAATAAAAGTGCTGCTGTCAGACAATTTCACACTGAGGGACAAGGCATCATTCTGCAAAGTCAGTGTTGGAGTGGTTTGCTCCCAGTCCTGTTTGTACATTAAATGCCTTTGTGATGTTGTTTTCAGATGAAGACTTTCCCATCAAGGACGTAGCAGCCTCTAGAATGAAGTGGTGCAGTGAGCAAGAACACACTCTGCAGGAGTCCTGGAACTCCTTGGTGAAATTTAATTATTCCCACCGTGGCCGGATCTCAAACATGGATTTTCAAGGGGATATCTTTGATGAGTTTCTCCATCAACAGAAAATCAACCGGCCTGGAGAAAATCAGAGAAAAGAGGGGCTACAGACACTACCAAAGAGGCAAGAAGAAGGAAGTTCTGTGGACATCCAAGATGGCAGTGATTTTAAAATCCCTGTTTTACCTTGTGGGCAGCACTTGGTGATAGACATCCGGACAACGTGGGGAGACAGACATTATGTTGGTCTTAATGGAATTGAAGTTTTCAGTTCTAAAGGAGAGCCTGTTCAGATTGCAAAAATAACAGCTGAACCCCCTGATATAAACATTTTACCAGCTTATGGAAATGATCCCAGGGTAGTAACCAACCTGATAGATGGGGTGAACCGGACCCAGGATGATATGCACCTCTGGCTGGCACCATTCACCCCTGGAAAACCTCACTTTGTCTTTATTGACTTTGTGAATTCCTGTCAGGTAGCGATGATTAGGATCTGGAATTACAACAAATCCCGAATCCACTCGTTCCGAGGTGTGAAAGACATTATCATGGTGTTGGATGAGCAGTGCATCTTTAAAGGAGAGATTGCCAAAGCCTCAGGAACCTTGTCTGGAGGTAGGCTATCATTTCTTATTTTCCTTGTGGAAACAGCAGTACAATACAAACAAAATACATTTAGCTTGTTTGTTATCACTTTCCACTTGAAAGCAAGCTGAGGCTTTGTCTGGTGTTTAATTCAAAACCATAATGCAAAGCTCAGTAATGCATTCTTCACTGATACTGGGGATTTTAGCAGCATCCAGAGCTAATCTCAATTTTTAACTATGTCTTAGCAACAAGTCTGTGTTTCAATCACATCAGATAGGCACTAGAAATTTCAAAGTTGCAGCTTTTGGCTTGTTTTCACATACATGGTCTTTTGGAAAAGGTGATTGGGAAGCTTTTTTCCATTTTCTTTTATATATATTTGAAAAGTGACTGAAATCTCTAGGTGTTTCCATTGTGCAGTATCAGTTTGAGAGTGAAACACTAACAGTATCAATTGGCCATATATTATCTTTAAACACTGCTGCAGATTCAATGCAAAAAAGGACCAAAAATAATTTTTCTCATTCTTTTTGCATTATTTCTCCATTTAATTCTGTGTGTTGCCTACAGCTCCAGAGCACTTTGGGGATACCATATTGTTCACTACTGATGATGATATTCTTGAAGCCATTTACTGCTATGATGAGACATATGATGGAGAAATGGGAGATTCCAGCTCCCTGAGATATGAGGAAGAGCTGAAGAGGCCAACAACTGCAGACAGGGAGGGAGATGAGAGACCTTTTACACAAGCAGGGTTGAGAACAGAAGATCAGCAGGTGGGGGCCTCTTTGTTCAAAACTCTCTATAAATGTCTGCTTGAAACATGGAAGTAATAGACACATTTCCAGGCTGGAATAAAACTGCAGAAGAGCTAACACAATTATTACTATTTTAAAGATTTTTTTTTTTACTAGATCAATAATTTATGCTATTTTTTTAAGCCCTAAAGGTCCTCCAAATTTTGATTTCATTGATTAATTAATAAGCCTACTTCTTTGCTTTCTTGGACAGAGACTAGGGGCAGTTCTTTATGATTTGGGTACTCCTGAAGGTTTCTGCACTGTCAGTGATTTTTCCCATAGTTACTCCTATCATGAGTAGCTGTGCTCCCTGGCATTCCAAACCAAAGGTTTTATCATATTTTTCGTATTGCTGGTTTCTTCCTCCACAAATTAAGGATGTTAAATGAGAAAGGTCTCTTCCTCTCAACCCTCCCCTATTTTTCCTTTTTTTCTGTTTTTGACGAGCATTGTGACAGGTTTGGGTGCATTTTGCAGTAGAAAAATGTCTCTTTTCTAGTCCACACAGGAGGTATTTCACTCCTTGGAGGAAGGCTGTATTTCCAAGTACTTGAGCTCCTGCCTTATGGCATTCCAGCCCAAAAATCCAGTGTCTGAGCAAAGATCCCACAGGATTTTCTCAAGATGGTGTGTGGCAGTCTTTGACCTGTTTTCTATAAAATTTTCTACTTTCTCAGAATTTTTTGAGCACCTTTCATTCCATCAGTGAGCTGTTATTTTTCTAGGGTTTACACTCTTACTTGTGAGTCTGTCAGGAGATCTAAAGCTGAATCAATCCAAATTCCAGCTGCTCCAGCCAAAATCTTCCCAGGGATGCATGGTTCCTAGTGAGCCTTGTGTGGCTGCCAGACCTTCCCCTCTGCCTTGTCCTCATTTTCTTGTGGCTCACAAGACCAAAGGAGATCAAATGGCTTTGGAATTTGACCTCACTGCTAAGACCACGACTCAGTGGCTTTAACCCTTGGACTTCTGCAGTAATTTTGATCCCATCTTTGCTTGCAGTATCTGAAACTGCTCAGAGCCTTGTGCAGGGCAGGATTTCACAAAGACAAACTGAAGCTGAGGTTTCTTTCCTGATCACGTGTTCATTGTGAGCATTCACCAGGACTCTTCCATGGCAGAAGCTTGGCCCTGGACTGTGTGGTCCTTGCTCAGGACAGCTGTGCCTTTCATTTTGCTGTTCGGCTCTGATGCCCTTCACACCCCTGTTGTAGCTCTGAAACTGCTGTCTCAGCAGTGGAATAACAAAAGCTGTTGTGACTGAGCCATTGATCTCCCTGTCACTGTGTATTTGCTGGTACCATCAGGATTTCTGTAGGGAGGTGTTTATGCTACCAGAATGATACAGATCCACTGCACATTTGTCTTCCCCAGCCTAACGTTGTCAGACCACTATTGACCAGTTTGAGCAGTCCCTGCTGTTGATCATTCCCCTTTATTCCTTGTTGCACATTCAGTAGATGAAATGGTGTGTTTTACTAAAACTTTCCAAAAGCTCTTACAGAAGTGTCTTACTTTTCTGTCACTGTTATCCATGGCCATCTGCTTGTCCATGAATTCAGGAATCCTTAACATGTTGATTTCATAGCAGATCAGACCTGTGGCCACTGCACTTGATTCAACTCTGGGGCCAGTAGTGGCTTCTTAGAGAGAAAGAAAGAACAGCACAAACATAGAGTGGTATTTCTCTGAAACACTCACTCAGCCCTTAGAAATGTGTCTCACAAGGACTTTTTAACTTAACCTCTGTGTTTAATATCCTGCCACAGGTTTTTATTGCATTAATTCATCCACCAGCCTTTTGAGCCCACGTGCACTTTTAAAATTTACAGTGCTCTGTGGCAGGTTTCCCAGCTGAACCTGCATGGCACAAAGAAGCTCCTTCTGTTTGTTGCTAGCTTCATTTAATGTTCTCTAGGTTTTGTGTTGGAAGAAACTAAACAATTATTCCCCACTCCCTTTTTCAAGCCACTCAAGAGATTTATACCCTGTGTTAGTCTTCTAAATCTTTTCCAGAATGATTGCCCCTACTTTTGTTATTCCTCACAGGGAAGGTGTTGGACAGTGTGGTCAGGTGTAAGACCATGGTAATACTTTCTACTTTTTATTGCTTTTCCAATAACTCCTGTATTATGGTGGTGTTTTGTTTTAGCCATAAGAATCTAAGAACACAGGTAGGACAATGGCCACTAGCAGAAGTAGTTAAAGTAGTAGAAAATGAGACCATATCTGAAAGAAAATATATTGGGCATCCATGGAATGGAATCATCGGGAAGGGATCTGAGTAGATAAGAAAGGGGGAAAAGAGGTGATAGCATTCCTTGGCACAAATGGTTTGTGGTCTGCTAGGGAGGGCATTGTTTTGCAATCAGTAAACCCAATGCCTTGTATTGTGTCCATGGGTTTTGATTTTCAGTAAATTTGCAAATTTTAATTCCCAGGCTGGTGTTTTAGAATTGTTCTGAGGAACAGAACTGGTTTGTGAGAGAGGTACTCCCAGTGGGAAGGATTTTCCATTTCGTAAGTTCTGTGGGTTTATTTCAGAGCCCATTTCTTGTTCAGTGTCACCTGAATTACCTTGATTCTCCCAGGGACATTTGCTGCCACATGAAGGATATTGCAGTCTGGGAACACATGGGATCCTGGAGGTCAGTGGTTAAATTGCAGGGATCTAATGGAACAGTAGGAGACAAGCGGTGACAAATCTTTATTTATTTTTCTTAGGCACAGTGTAGATCCATTTGATGTATTGTGGATGACAGGAAGTTTATTTCTAATGATGAATTAAAGAGAGTCTGGACTTCTAATTTCCTGTTTGGCCTTTTGACTACTAATGAGGATTGAGCTGATGTTTTTATAGAGCTACTTATAAAAATGCCAAGATTTCATTCTAATCTACTATTATTTATTTTTGAGCCAATACTGTATATGTGAAGTTAGGTTTGTTTTCTCTGTGTATAACATTTTTCCATTTGTCCACAGGGAACAGAATTCACCATTTTATCACACTTACTCAGTGAAGTGAATTTTATCTGCAATCCTTTGCCATTTTTGTCTTTACTACCCTGATTGCCCCAGTGGGATCAGCAAATTTTGTCATCTGTTTCTTCACTTTTCTGAATAGCACAGGCAATTTTTAATTAGCATTGCCAGAGCACAAGCACAAGCTTTTGGACAAGTTTGCTTGTTTGTTCTGCCTCTTAATTCTTGAGAAGAAATTGTGGTGGCACTCTCTGGTCTTGACTTCCTTCCAGACTCCTTGTCTCTGCAACAGATTTGCAACATATTGCAAATACAGCATATTATCACTTGCTGATGGCAATCTGCAGGGAAATAAGTGTGATTTAAGGATTTCAGCCTCTTTGAGAAGAGGTAGCTCACACTATGGAGTTTCTCATTTCACATTTCTTTATGCACTAAGCAAAAAACCTGCCCTAATAGTCTTGGCTTTCTAAGAGCCCACCTGATATTCTACATTTTGGGTCATGTTTTCCATTATTTGCAGGACAGCCTGGGTGAGCTGGCAGAGGGGAGATTGTTATACAAAAAGAAACAGGTACAAATATCAGAGTTTATAATCAAAATGTAAGAGTTTATAAGCAGTCAGTGTAAGTGTAATACTGAACCTGTTGACTTTCTTTTCAGGTTCAAGAGCCAGACTGTGTCTCTGAATGCATACCAAAGGAAACAGGAATATTTACTGGAAAATGTAAGTTCTTACATTTACTTCTTGCTTAACCAGCCTTCCCCCAAACATGTTTTCAAGGAGATTCTGATTTGTCAGAGCTGTACAGCACTTTGTGACAGATGCCAGGTCTTGAATAAAGAAGAGAAATTAAATATTTAAGGCAGAAGCTTTGTTTGCTATGGCATTTACAACATTATATTGTAACAGTTGGCTTTTAATCTCAGAAAAATAACATCAGCCATTTGCCTAGTCCCTGAATGGGATTTCTAATAGCTGTGTCCCTTACCCAGTAATTCTCTCTCAATCCTTTGTATTTATGTAGACTGACTGAATTTTTTAGATTGGATTGACAATAGAAACCCTACAGTAAAGCTAGATCAGAGTGTTATATCCCTGCTTAAGTACCTGATTTATTATCCTGTACCAAACCAGCTCTCTGTGGGCCTTTCAGCTGTTGTCCAGAGAGTTTCTGGATAGCCCAAAAGCTTCAGGAGCAGTTCCTGGTCCTTTGAAAAGAATTTCCAGCAGGGTGTTAGGAAATTTTTTCATCCAACACTGAATTGAGAGGGTTTGGAATCTGCCAGCCTTGGAGACAGGAAAACTCCCTGGATAAGCTCCTGAGAGCCTTGATGCTGGGCTTGTTCTGAGCCTGGAGCTGGATTAGACACCTCCAGAGGTCTGTTTTCCCCATGTCATCCTCAGATTCTGTGAAGGAATCCTAAACTCTGGGGAATACTAAATCTGTGTGGATGGCTGCTTCAGTGCAGCTTTCCACTGGAGAACAGAGTGATTCTCCTGAGAACTCCTGCCTGCCCTGAGCAGCTTTAGTCTGAGCCCTGGGCTTGGCAGTAGTAGCTGCTGTCAGTGGAGTCAGAGCTCAGATCTGTCAGCTGGCAGAGCTGTTTATTTCTTTTGTCCCTGCAAATGCTGATGGGATCTTACCCCCAAGTGAATCTCTGTGTGCATCAAGACTTGCTCTGGCTTTTTAGGGGTAACTGGGCTGGGTGGCTTCAGAGGTTTAATGCTTGTTTGTTTTACAGACATCATGACTACTGGTGCTTCTTCAGACATTACCCAACCTGATTATTTGTGGGTTTCTGTCGTGTGTGAAATGAAAGGTGTTTTCAATTTACAGGGATGGGTTTTTATGGAACCTGATCAGATTGGAATTTGACTTGTTATATCTGTTCATGCTATTTCTGTATTTTCAGTAAGGCATGAAACAGGTGGAACAGGAGATTCACATTCCTGTTTATTTTCTGGAGATACAGCCTAATCAATATTTCTGCTTTTCACTGATGCTGTCCCATGAAAATGCTTCCATGTGTCCAGTTCTGATGTGAAGAAAATAACTTAAAAACATTAGTAAACCTAATTTTTTCTCTGCTTTAACTGTGAGTGGGTGTTCTCTAAAAATATATGGATTTCTGAGAGGCTGGATTTATATTAATCTATACAGTCACTTAGCTGGTGAAAGATGATGGATAGACTTCAGACTAATGGGTCTTCTCTGTGTCTGCATAATCACAAAATCTGTCATGTAACTGCTTAAATGTGTCACTGGCTGGCTGTCAGTGCAGTCCCAGTAATGAGGCACTTGGGAACGTGCTTGATCAGCACTTGTGTAATTTCAAGTGAACAAGGTGTTGGTAGCACATTAAAGGGCTCTGCCACAGATTAAAAGAAGCTGCTGTTACATGGAGGTGGACAAACAGAGCAGGAAATACTCAATTCCAATATATAAAGTTATTTAATCTGTACAAAATAGCCATGCTGCTAATCACTGGCACTCATGTTCATATTGGCTCATTCCTACGAACCAGTAAGTTTATAGAGACATTCAATGTCTATTCCTTTATGTAGGCCTGCAACTGAACTTTACCATGACCTGGGGAGACTCTCATTACTTGGGACTGACAGGACTTGAAGTGATAGGAAAGGACGGTCAAGCATTAAAAATCAGTGCAGAACAGATTTCTGCTTCACCCCGAGATTTAAATGATCTTCCAGAGTACACAGGAGATTCCAGAACGTTAGAAAAGTAAGTAACCAAAGACTTGGGATGCATTTGACATCAGATTTTGTAAAGTGACAGATTTCTATAAACTTCTGTTATGTTAACACATGTTAATGTGAGCATGATTTTCATCCCATCACTGCTCATTCTTGGAATTCACAGGCTGTCCAGGAACAGCTTGTTGTAGAAACATGAATGAGATGTTTCCAAAAGATGGTGTTTGAGCTGGGAGATGAGAACATGCCTGCTTGGTATTTCTGCCAAGGACTTTCCAGGAAGAAATGTGGGTGTTCTGTAGCATCTGTCTATGCATATTGAGTGATATTTATGCAGGATTTCTGGATAATTTCAAGGAAAATTTTCATGTTAGCAAAGAGTGAGGATGTGTTGGGGAATTGCACAAATAGGTGCCATTCTTTTGGCCATTTTGCAGAGCTTTTTTTTGGCAAATCTAATGAAGTTTTATTCATTGACAAGTATATTTCCTCAGATTAACTTGTGCATCTAAATGGCAGCAGTATAGAAATTATAGGCTGTAGATCTGGAGAGGACTTGGCATTTGGATGTTATTGAAGCTGCTTCCTGTTGTTTCTGAGTCATCTCTCCATTTTAAAGGGTATTTTTGGTTGTAATCCTGTCTTGCTGGCATGTTTATGTGCTGTGACCAGGTTTATGAATTAGGACTTGTCTTTTCAAAGGCTCTGGAGTCTTCCTTAGAATGTTGTATTTACCTCCATGCCCACTAACTCTGTTTGGAATTTCTGCTAACCTGGCTAATGCAGGTATCAACCTTACTTGTGTGAAAATCCCCTCTGTAGGCAGTTGCTGATCTAAGAAATCTTCCCATGACATCCCCTGTGGTGAACAGATTATGGTGGGGGAGCCTCTCCAGACCCCACCCTGATGGACCTGGATGCAAAGAATTCATTTACCTTTTTTGTTGGTGCCTTCTCCTCTCTGAATGCTCCTTTTGCAGCCTAGTGATATGTTGATCTACAGAATTCCTGGCAGGCTTTCTGCCCCTGATCTCTTTGAGGGATTTTATTTACTGTATCTTTTGCTTGTTAGCCTTCAGGCTCTTTTTTTGGCCTGTGCATACATATTTAACCTTCCAGAGTTTATGAGTCTATCAATTTAGGGCTTTTTTGATCATGAATTTTGCTGAAAGATAGCCCATAATAACTTTGTTTATCCTGCTACTGAGCCAGGCTGGCTTTGAGTTTTCAAGTCCTCCTTCTTTCTAACATCTTTCTTAGTAAGTGGGCTATATTTTTAATTTTAATTTTTTTTTTTTTACATTCTTGATTGTTTTGCTGGAGAACTTTTTTGGGTGCAAGGAATAGAGGCTCTTTTGGCTCTGGATATTCCTGCAAGCATATTGAATTTGAATACATTGCAGTGTTCTCAACTGTGGCATTTGGAATAGGTCCCATATACTATTCAAGACCAAATCAAGAATTATCTCTTCTCTCATGGACTCTCTAATCAGTTCCTCTGTGAAAGAGTCATTATTCAAATCTTTTTCTTTAAGGAATTGCCAAGTCTGGCACTCATTCTTCCATTAAACTTTTGAATAAATAGTGAGTATATATTTACTTTTTTTTGGCAGTGTACCAAAGTAATTACAGTGGAAAATTAATTCATATTCTCCTTTACTCCATCTTTCTATGGCACAGTTTGTGGTAGAAGAATATAATGTCAGAAAATACCAGATTTAACTTTATTTAGTCAGCCTGAAGCCTGTGCTGTCATGAAGAGACATTGTCCTGCTGGTTGGAAGCTTTGTAAAATAGCAGGGATGTGGCTAATTGTGTCCATGAGGGATGTGAGCAACCCCTGGTCCTGCTCTGGGTTATCCAGCTGCCATCCAGCTCCTCCTTGGATCCAGCACAGTTGTGTTGGCATAGAAACACCCTGCAGGGTGCCAGATCCACTGCTTTGGGCGTGGAGCTGCCTTAATGAATTGGATTGTGGCTGCCTTTGAGTTCTGCCTTCAGCCACTTTGCTGCAAAGGCAGTTGAGCTTTCCTCTGCCTGTCCCTCTTCACACAGGGGGAAAAACTAAGGATTTGGCTGTTTTTCCTTAAGCAGACCCAACTAAAGAAAATACTGGGTTTTTTTCTCCTTCCTCTGCATTTAGTTCAATACTTGCATGCTATTTTTGCTGTTTTCTGTGCTTTTCATTGCATGCACAAGGGCATGAGAAGCCCTGGAAGCTGGAAGTGGCATCTAGAATCAAATGAACCCTAGGAAAGTCCCTGCTTTTGATGAGAGAAGCCAGCTTCTCCCTTTGTGCAGCTAATGGACTTTTCTCTTTGTAGGTTAATAGATGGGACTAATATCACAGTGGAGGATGACCATATGTGGCTCATTCCCTTCTCTTTTGGAGAAGATCATCTGCTCACAATCCATTTTGATAAAACTGAAAGTATTGCAGGGCTTCGCTTTTGGAACTATAATAAATCTCCAGAGGATACCTACAGAGGGGTAAGTAAAAGAAAAGGAGCACTGCCAGCAAAAATATACAGCAGTGCATTGGAAAATTGGTACTGTGATGAATGAATATAGCTGCCTTAATGGAACACCATAAATCTTTCTAGATTGTGTGAGGCTGAATTTTGTGGCAGGTGTAATGCATTCCTGTCTCCACAAACAGCAGATAGTTTAAAAAAAAGCCAGAGATGGTTTAAAGAACTCTTCACAGCTGATTTTTCTAAGAGACACATACAATAGCACATATTATTTTCAGGATATATGATTCTGAAGTGGTATCCTCTCAATATCTTGTATTTAGACCTACTATATGACTCTGTATTTCCTGAAATGCAGGGAATGATATGAGGGAAGCTTTTCCAAAGAAATTCTGTTTAGTTCAGGTTCAGAAGGCCACTCACTCAGTACTGCCTTTTCCAGGAAGAGTCTTCTCAAATACTAACATTTAATAAATTGAAAGTTGCCACCTTCAAGCAGTTTGGCTAAAATAATTTAACCGAAACTGTCTACCATAAATCCTCTCTTATTTGTAAATTGCCTGGTTTATATTTTTTTTCCATACTAAATTGTTGGGATTGACAATTGCCACCTGATGGAGATAATTTCACTCTGAGTTTGGTTGTCCCTCCTTTCCCTGCTGTACTTACACAGGTAATGATAACACTTGTAATGATAATGATAACGAACCAAAGGTGCTGTTCATTGCACACAAAGTTTAGGAATCCACCTGTTCCCAGATTTTCCAACCCAAAAGGCGACTGCTGCATTCTCAGTGTCCAAATTCAGGCATTAAATAAGAATAAAAATGTTGGCAGTATTAAACTGGAGAGAGGACAAAAAAGATCTTCCAGTTGAATCCCAGCTGATGCAGAGATGTGAACAGAGGGCCTCTGCTTTTGTGCTTCATCACATTTGCCTAGAATGTGTGACACATGGAAGGGTTCTGGAGCATTTTGAGCATTATCATCTAAATACCCTTCCTATACAAATGAGGTTTTTAGTGACATTTGTGTCCTGATTTCAGCTGGAATAGAGTTAATTTTCTTCCCAGGAGTTGTGTTTTGGATTTAGGGTGATAATAGTGTTGGTAACTTACTAATGCTTTAGTTGTTGCTGAGCAGTGCTTATTAAATCTCTAAAATCTAACATGGAATTTGGTGTCTGGAAGCCAAACCAAGAAAGAAAAGAAGAAAGGTGTATTTTCAGCAGTTTACTTTGCTAGGTAGGAAAAGAAATGAATCTGTTACAGGTGCCTACCTGCATGAATACTGAAAGTCCCATAAGTTAGTGGATACCACTTAAAGGAGGAGTCCATACCTGCAGTCTTATCAAAGGATAAAATAAATTATTTGGAAAACGAAAGATGCAAGGTCTGCTGGGCCACAGGAAAGGAGGGTTTAGGCTGTAAACCCAGGGCATCCTGACATCTGTCTCGAAGTATTGCTGCTCCTTCTAGGAACAAGTCCCTGGGTGTGAGATGGAATGATTTGTTAGGCAGCTGCAGGCTGGGGGATTCTATTCACAGCTTTAGGGTGAGAGGGTAACAGCAGTGACTGTCAGAATGAAGACTTGGGTGCTCTTTGCAGCTCTGTGAAAAATCACCTTGTGAGAGCTTTGTTATGCTATTTGTAAAATGCAATATGTGACGGCTGAGTGCCTCTTCAGATGATGAGAATTACTTAGAAATGAGGGCTGTAAAGGGCACATAAATATAAGCAGCTGTGGTATAAGAGGTAAGATTCCATCTCTGACTCTGCAGACTTCCCATTCACTACGTGTTTCCGTTTAGGGAAGTGTATTTCAGTGGATTTCTCATTTCCCCTCCTTAGCCTGGCAGACTTACTCAGCTGGAAAGCAGCATGCAGAAGAGTTCCTCATTTGAAAAAGATTTTTCCTTTATTTGATCCCAAGTGTATTAAAGATGAAGCCAGAAATAGTTTTTTTTCTCCACACTTGGTAGTCATACAAACATTCCCTCCTAATTAATCTTCATGGAAACTAACTGAGCCCCTCCTCCAGTCTAGCACAAACTGGTACCTAGTGAAAGACCCAGGGCAGTAAATGCTGCTTGTGATGAACATTAATTTATATTTAACATATTAGAGAGCAAGGTGCAGTGATTAATTGTTGCAGTGTGATTGAATTGTTCTGCACCTGGGGTCATGGATACAGCTCCATATGGTGCTTCTGGGGGAGGGTGAAGGGGCCAGGACTCCTGCATCATCTGAATAAATGTGCCTGAATTATTCACTTTAATCTCCAGAGGCTGGATAAGGTGTGCTTGCATCTCTGAGGTGGCCACAGCTCAATTGTGTCTGTGTGGTACAGGTACCTTTTCTTTATTCATATGCCCTGAGGTTACACACAGCACTGCTTGGCAGAGGAGTTTGTGTGATCCTGGAGAAGTCCAAGTGCCACCTGCCTCAATGATAAATAGAACTGCTGAAATAGAGGCTGTTATAAATGCAACAGAAACATCAAAGCCTGCTCTGGAGAGAGCACCAGGCTGTGGGATTTCTGGAAGGGTGCCCCCAGCCAGGGCTGGGCAATCCCAGCTGACTTGGCAGAGCATTCAGGTGCATGATGTCTCCTCAGAGTCCCTTTGTGACATGAGCTGAGAGAGCTGAGCCTTCCCATTCTCTTGATGTGTGTAAATACTGCTGCAGGCTCAGGAATCAGAGGGTTGTTTAGGCTGGAAAGAGCTGTAAGGTCATCGTGTCAAACTGTGAAGCTCACACTGCCAAGGCCAGCACTGCCCCCTGTTCCAAGTGCCTCATGGACACCTCTCTGAACCCCTGCAGGGATGGGATCCCCAGCACTTCCCTGGGCAGCCTGTGCCAATGCTTGACCACCCTCTCTGTGAAGAAGGGCCGCTTCAGAGATCTAGTGCCACATAGTAATTGAAGGATCTGTCAATACTTTTTTTTTTTTAGTATTTTCCCCCCCAAATCCTCACCTCTGCCATCCCCATCAATGTCAGTGATGGCATGGACACTATGGATTGCAGCTGGCATCTGCTGGGTTAGGGTTCCTTTTGCCAAAGGAAGTCACACTCTAGAGGAATGAAATAAATACAGCTAAATGGAATTATTTCTGTCTCTGAAGTGAATTGTTTGCAACTATTTTAATGTGAGTCATGTCATGTCAGGTAATCTAATGTTTTGTTCTTTGAAACCAGGCTAAGGTGGTCCATGTGATGCTGGATGGGCACAGCATCTCCCCCCTGGAGGGCTTCCTCATCCGCAAGGGACCAGGCAACTGCCACTTTGACTTTGCTCAAGAAATTCTCTTTCTTGACTATCTACAGCCCAAGCCAACTCTTAAAGTACACAAGAGGTAAAATAGGATGTCTTTGTTGTCTGAACCACATGATTTCTCTTCACTGTTGTAGTGTCATTTCACATTCCCTGTTGGAGCTGTCAGGCTCCTGGATGAAAACATGGAGCACTTAGAGCAGAGCTTCACTTGTTTGAACTCTGACCAAATTTCACTGAGGTCTAAGGGGAGTTTGGTCCATCATCACAGGGGGAGGGGTTGGGGTGGTGTCTGTGGAGGTTTAGTTCTTTGGATTTGTTCTCTTCTTTTCTGAATGAGCCAAGGGTACATAAAAAATCTGATTTGCCTTGTTTATTTTTGGCAGGACTACTTCAAGGACACTGGAACAAGCCAGTATGGACTATGAAGCACCATTAATGCCCTGTGGTTGTATCCTTCCCTGTCATCTTCCTTGTCACATGGAATATTTTAGAGTTACATACCATGGTTAGGAGTCCTGAGCTTTTTGAATCCAACAATTTTGGGTGCTTGAAGATATTAACAAGATATCAAGAGTATGAGAAAGTCTTCCATAATGTATGGCTTAAGAATAAATCAATGAAACATCATATATGAATATGTGGCCTGTTTTCAGATCCTCTAATAGCTTTGTCTTCTGAACTGCAAATAAGATTGTCTGACATTGTGGGCTGCACAATAATTTTTCAAACTGCAGATTAAATGGTCTGTTAGGACAAAGCTTCTGTATGGATGTTTTCCTTAATAGCCTTTTGTTTTTTAGTTATTTTCCAGTTCCAGCTCCTGACAAGCTGGGGTGATCCCTACTACATTGGTTTGAATGGGCTGGAGCTGTTCAATGAGCATGGAGAGCAAATCCTACTGACTGAGAACAGTATCCTTTGCACAGCAAGCACCCCTGGCCCTGCTCATGCACAGTTTACTCCCTGGCAAATTGTCACAGGGCATCCCTTCCACACTGCCAGCTTGTCCTGTGGGATTAACTCTGCTTTTATTTCCTTGTATTTGAGTGATGAACCTCTTTTCCATATGTTTTTATGGATTCTGTAAACTCCCAGAACATTTCTTCTCTCAATGGGATGCACCAACAAAGCAGAACAAAGTCAGAGAAGGGAAGGCTTAAGAAGGGTGTGGTGTTTTCTGCTCTTGACATTTCTCCTGTGGTGGGGAAGGACCAAAAAGTTGGCTGAGCTATAAGTTCATAAGAAAAGATTGAGTTCAGTGTTTTTTTTTAATGGAATCTTTCATTGTGCCTCAAGAAAGAAATTTTTCATGACTCTTGTTCTGGAGATTTAAGGCTTTTCTCTACACCCAATGCAGTCATGAAGATCAGGGCTGAGAGTTTGAATCTGATTCAGTGTTCCCTGGATATCCAAGAGAGGGAATGGAGGGCATGTTGGGAAGATTGATGTTCATCAAGGTTACACTTCGTGCTCTGTACCAGCCAAAATCTTTAAGAGCTGAAAGCTTCATACCCCAACATACAACTCCCATAGTTCAGGTACCTGGAAGGAACATTTCTTAGCCCCCTGAAAGAATAAATAGCACAAATGCTGCAGGAATTGTTTGTCTGAGGATCCTCACTGCCTAATAAATAGGGAAGTCGATGAAATAAAGGCTTTTTCCCCAAGTGCTATTTTGATTTGTATCTTGTATGATACACCCAGAACTTGAAACATTTATAATGGACAAGAAACATTTTGAAATTGAGAAGTGGTAACAAATTGTCTTTAAGAACCAGGCCTGGTACAGCTCTACAGTGCAAAACAGTAAAGCCAGGTAAAGAATTCTCATCTCCTTTTGAATGATCACCTGTTCCTGCCTGTGCAGTTGTGTGTGGGATGTATTAGGATCCCACAAGAGCATATTTGTATTAGTGCAATATTTAATGTGATAATTCACTACTGAATCAAGCTTTTCTTAAGCACTTGAGGCATTGCTGTGTCATTCCTTCAATTGTTTATAAATACTTACAGACTTTTAGAAAGCAGGATGGGGAAATGAATATCCCTCCAACTGGATTGCTCAGGATTCATAATTCTGAAGACAGTGCCATCCATCCACATTTCTTTGCATGTCTTTAACATTCATATATGTTTTTAATGCAAATGTTCTCTTACAGAGAAAATCTGTTTGCCTGTTCAGTGGGAGTTTAATCTTTCCCTCTCAAAAAAATGAAAAAAAGGTTATATTACACTCTCACTGATTTTTACCACAAACCTTGAGAAACTCAAGCAAAACCTAGTCTGCCTCCTGCAAAGACACTCTTCTTGAGATAGGTTTTATATGAGGAATCTGCACAAGCTTATGATAAAAATATGGGACTTTGTCACCAAAAAAGCTGGGAAGTGCCTATTCCTGATAATGTAACTTTATTGATGTAGTCATAAGTGCTTATTTGGGAATGAATTAAATGCAGATTACTTGATTCCTATTTTTAATATAAACTGGAATGCCAGAATATCTAAGGGTTGTCCTGATTTTAAGTGTGTGCCCCCAAGCTCCTCAGCTATGCAGTTGGGAATACTGCTGTGGTGGTGGAAACTCATTCATGGAGTTGGGAAGAGCATAAACTTTTAAATATGGTGTTTCTGAAATATCCATTTTTGGGTTATTTATGCTTAAAGTTTTTTTTCAGATATTGCTGCTTTTCCAGATAGTGTCAACATTTTAGATGATGTATCTGGAGACATCCGGACTCCAGACAAACTGATTGACAGAGTGAATGACACCACTGATGGCAGGCACATGTGGCTGGCACCAGTTCTTCCTGGTTTGGTACATTTTCCATTTTCATTCTGTTTTAGTGATGTGTGTGGATGGGACTTGGAAGCATGGAGGAAAGGGGAAGCATATAGAATTCATAGCTAAATTTGGTATTAGTAACAGATGCTAAGTCACTGCTTTTTAGAAGTTGTTTTTATTGCAGCCTCTCTGCACTGCACAGGCAGCAGCAGTGGAGGTTCCCCAGGTTTGTCATCTCCTCTCTTCATGGGGCAGCAGCAGAAGATTTTCCAGCGATGGTTTTTGAATCACTGTGACAAAGATACTGATGAAGGAGTCCCATGCAATAAACACCTTTCTGGTGCTTTTAAGTTAATTTTTACAAAATACAATGAATGTTGCTCCAGCAGTGAGAAATTCTTTTTTAATCTCATTATCTGTGTTGAATTCAAATTTGTAGATTAGGGATGGCAGACTTAGTATGTCATGTCCTAAGGCCACAGATGATTCAGCCCTTTTAGAAGTCCCATGTTTAATAGCTGGATATAAAAATCTAAACAGGAAAAGTAGATAAACTTAGATGACTTCTGACCTTGTTTTGGGAAAGGACATTTTTAGGGGCCTGTAATGGACATAATTAAGGTGGTTTTATTTCTTATAAGAGAATGGATTTAAAAAGAAAACAAAGTATATGTGGTTAAGTTATCACTTACTGTTCTGACAAAATCCTCACTCCAGATGTTGCCATTATTAATTAGAATATTAAAAGTGAAGAATTGTTAATTTATATTATGATGTGTTGTAATGAAGGGCTATAATTAAAGTAAAGCTTTTAAGTGTACTTGGGAATAGTAAGCACTTGCATTTGCTGGGAAGTGGAAGGTCTGTGTGATGCCTGAGGCTCCTGCTGTGTAGATCCCACATCCTGAATCCTGGCACTTTGATGGGATGCTCAGATGCCTCTATTAAGAGGATGACTGATTGATTTGACAATCATCTGAATGTGCTCACGTCCTTACAAAAGACATGCTTGCAGAGGCTTTTTCACTTGGGAAAAAGGAAAATAACAGGCCCTGGAGTTCTCTCTCTTTGTGTTGTTCTGCCTGACACCAAAGTACTGCAGAAGAGCTTGAAATACCAGTATTAAAGGGTAAATTGATAATGTGTGAAATGCAGGAGGCAGAAGTGATTTAATGGTGTTTGCTGTCCTTGAACTGTAGCAAATTACAGCTCTGTAAGATCACAGAGTGCTTTTCCCTCCTCCATCTTCCCTGGGATGGTTGTTGAGCTGGAGGTGCTGGATGGAGCAATCAGCCTATTGCTGCTCAGCCTCTGGAGCTGGGCTGCTGAACCAGGGCTTGTCAATGCTCCCACCCTCAGTGCAGCCTGCCTGCAGAGCTGCATTAACTCTTTGATGTGCTGGAAGCTTCAAAAGCTTGAAGGGAATTGCTATTATAGCCTTTCTTTTCCTTCCTAAATGTCTTTTCCTTTTTGATTCTAAAAGTGGTTTCCTGTTTTCAGATTCATTTCTTACATCAGCAGAATTTGAATTATTTGTCCTCCTGTTAATGATTGTCATTTTAGTTCTTTGTTTGAATGGATTTTTAATCAAATATATCATTTGCTGTGGTCCAACAGGTGTTGTTGGGGACAATGCTCCAGTTGTCTCATGGAAAATCACAGATGCAAACATTTCTATTGATCCAATCTACCTTTTTTTCTTCAGAAAAAAACCCCAGCATAATGATTTAATATAACCTACAGTATCTTCTCTAGTACATCAAAGGATTAAAACTTCAGAGGATGCTAAAGATGAAGCTTAAGATATGTTGATCCAAAGTTGATATAGTGGCTCATAAAAGGAAAAGCATGGAATTAACTGTAACAGGCAAGATTGGTTTCCTGCCTGCCTAATCTTGGGTCTTAACATCTTGACATTAACGTCACTGAAAGGCAGATGAATAATACCTCAAGCAGTAATTGTTTAGCAAGCATCTGGAGGATTGTCTCTAAATTCCTGGTAGTAGAACTCACACAAAAATGGCAAAATTTCTGCAATAGCTTTCAGGGCATACAGGGGAAATTTTAGTCTTGCAAATAGAAAGGTGGATTCCATTTGGATTTGGGAGAAAGAGATGGAATGGAATAGAATAAAATCATTGATTCACAGAGTGGTTTGGGTTGGAAGGGACCTTAAAGCTCATCCAGTCCCACCCCCTGCCATGGGCCTGGACACTTTCCACTATCCCAGGGTGCTCCAAGCCTGGCCTTGGACACTTCCAGGGATCCAGGGGCAGCCACAGCTTCTCTGGGCACCCTGTGCCAGGGCCTGAATTCCCTCCCATCTATCCCTGCCCTCTGGCAGTGGGAAACCATTCCCCCTTGTCCTGGCACTCCAGGCCCTTGGAAATTGTCTCTCTCCATCTTTCTTGCAGGCTGCATGCAGAACAGAGGAGGCAGAAGCTTGTCTTATCCCTAAGGACATGTCTGTATTTGGTTTATGAAACACTCATTAAAAGTGTCTCTATCCCCATCCTCCAATTTCCAGGCAGTCCAGGATGACAAGGATGCTCTAGATCTCCTCTTCTGTGATTTGAGAGCAGCTGTGGGGTAGAGCCAACATCTGGGAATTATCAGCAGGGATGATAGCTGAACTTCCATCCTCTGCATCAGTTATTTCTCCTCCAGCTATATCTCTTCAAATATGAAACCTCTTTTGATGTAACATGCATGAGAATTTAATTTCTTTGGGGAATTTGTGCTGTTAAATATAAATTAATTCTCTTTTACAGGTGAATAGGGTGTATGTCATTTTTGATGTACCTACTACTGTGTCAATGATCAAGTTATGGAATTATGCCAAGACACCTCAGAGAGGTGTGAAGGAGTTTGGTGTAAGTCATTTTAAGTAATTTTCCTGTGCATTTTGTATGTCCTGGTGAGTCAGCTGGCTCCATTCTGGATGTGTTCTCAGTTTGTTGAAGTGTGATTCCATATAATCTCAAAGGATGGGATTCATCTCATTTAACTCTGCATTTAATATTAAAATGACTAATCTATGCCAGTCATCTGTCCTCCCTTTTTTGTCCAGGGAAAGAAAACTTTATCTGATTTTTGTCTTAGATAATTGTCTTAAGACAGGATAACACCTGCCTTTTTCCACTGACTGTAGAGTAGGCCTGGAAGACTAGTTTGAACTACAAACCCAAGTTTTAGACAGCTGAAGTGAGGTGAGATTCATTAAATCCTAGATTTAAGAGTGATTCACCCCAATGAATAGAATGGCAATTATGTAAAACACAAAATACATTTTTAATTACTTACTTGAAAGCTGCATTAAAAAATATAGTGACAAGATAAAAAAAACTTGGGGAAGGAAAAGAAAATCAAACCCTGGCAGAGAGAAATGGAAGTTTTAAGGAACAAAAATTAAATTAATAACTGGATTTGTGAAACAAAAAGGGCAAAATGCTTTCTAGTTAATTGCTAGAGAAAGCTGCTGAAAGCAAGGCCTGATTTCCTGATGGATTTTTGGTTTATTTCTTCAATATTTGTAGCTTCTGGTTGATGATTTGCTGGTGTACAATGGGATTCTGGACATGGTGAGCCATGTGGTGTCAGGCATCCTCCCCACGTGTGACCCCGTGGTGCCCTACCACACCATCCTCTTCACAGATGATGAGAGGATTTGCCACCAGGAGAGGAGAACTGTTATCAGGTATGTCAGTGGATCTTGGCTGGGACAAAGAATTTTGGCTTTAAAAACTGGTGTGATGTGATTGATGTCAGCAGTGTGTGTATTGCTGAGGAAAATTCCCTTCAGAGCATCCCTGGCCTCACTGAGGAGGTGTAAGTAGATTTTTAGATATGAGGACCCAATTACCAACTTTGTTTGCAAGCATCTTGTAGCACTTGCTGGTATTCATGATTTATATTTACATCTGTTTTCGTGAAAGCCTGTAAACACAAAATAAAAAGTTAGGCTTCCTTAGAGAAGGATTAATAAATCCCAACGATGTTACACAGAGGGGGAAAAAATAGAAAGTTCATGAAAAAAACCAATCATCAAAATTAAAGAAAATAAACTACTCTGATTTGACACAGATGCTAATTAAGGAGCCAGAATTCTACTATTTTATAAACAGTCTAAAATAATGAACTTCTAAAATGAGGAATGAATTGCATTTGGGGGAATGATGCTTTGAAAGCACTAAGTTGGCAATCTCATGGAGAATGTGATGAAATGCAGTGAAAAATGCACTTACATTTAGAAGGCCAGGATTGGTAGGGTCTAAAAAACAGTCCCTGGCAAGGAAAGTAAAGATTTGAAAGAATAATTTATTTTAAATGGGATTGAAAAGTGAAAAAATGAAAGCTTATAGAAATGAGCCACTTCCTTATATGTGGGACAGCTGAGAAATAGAATGTTTTGCACATGCATCACGTGGGAAAAAAAGGCAAAAAATGGTGTGTGATCTGCTCAGAAGGATATTCAAACATTTAGAAATAAGCAGAAGGAACAGGAGATGCTCTGAATAAAGACAGAAGTTCACATTTGCCTGCAGGGTTTGTTTTCTTCTGTTTCCCTAAAGCATTGGCTCTTGGCCACTGGTCCTGCCAGAGGTTAAATAAATTATTATTGTTTGGATGTGTTGTGTTGGATTCATGTTTTTGTATGAGTGGCTCTGTTGTCATGGTAAAACTTGGAGGTGAACAGTTTCTCAAAGTGAAAAAGTCACTGAAATGAAAATGCCTTGAGGAAATAAAAGTTTGGAGAAATTTTTCCATGGCATAGATAAAGGAGGAGGATGGCAAATGAACCTTTACTTTCCTCAGCTTCAGATCTTTCTATGAGTAGAAGTATTTTATTGAAACCAGGGAAGCACCAGCTGTAATCACAGAAATTTTTCACATAAGTTCCTTTGCACATATTTATCAGACATATGTCCTTTGATCTACTTGAAAGAAGAATTTTGGGGTCACAAACACTGCCTGGTCTCTTTTCCAGTTGAGAGCATGCTGAGCCTCTTCTCTTCCAGACTTCAGTGCAGGAGTTTTCTTGCTCTTTCTTCCCAGCCTGGTCTGCAATCATCTTTTCTCTTTTTTTCACCTCCCACCCTACTAAAATACAGGGTACTTCAGCAGCAGTGGGAGACCTGCTGGATAATACCCCTTCATTTTAAAAATGCTCTGGAGCTTTTAGGTATTGTTGCTTGTGATGTTGGTCTATTCTCTTTCACATGGCACTGTTCACCATTTTATGAACCTGAACTTGAGCCTGATATTATCATCAACAGTGTAAGTTTTGGTTTGCTTCAGTATTGGCTCTTCTGCTTCACTCTGACAGTTTGAGAGACATTACATTTTTCTTCAGAAATAGAAACCCATTTTGTGCAGTATTTGGAGAGAAAAGGAAAAATACACTTCTTTCATTGCAAAAGCACAAATGGGGTGTTTTTTGGTCTGTGTGAAAGGGAGATGTTATTAGTGATATTTTCCTTACCTTTCAATTCAGCTCATGTTTTTCTCTGTAATTTGTTTAGTTTAATTTACCTTTGAAGTTATTACTTCTTTCTCAAGAAGAAATGGTTAAAATTTTGCAGCAGCCTGCAAGCAAAACTTGTCACAGTAAATTAATCTTGTTTAGTTCAGAAAAGTTTCAAACAATGCTTTTTCAGAATTACGAAGCAGTGTGGAAGTTCCATATGAGGATTTTTATACCCCCTTTGTACAGCTCTGATTTAAAATCTCACTTTGCTTTGTGGTTCAAGCCGTGTAGGCAGGCTTGGAAATCGTAGAGTGAATATGATATTTATATTTGAATGTGTGCTTGAATAAATGCCACCAATTAAAACTGGCAAGAAATCCTTCAGGTGGATGAGGACAGGGTAATTCCTGTGTAGTGTGGCTGTGCTGTGGAGCTGTTGGACTGCAGACATCCCTTCTTTGGTATCCTTGTCCTGGCCTCTCATAACTTTTCCCAATGTTGATTATTTTGGCTGTTGTACTGATTTCAATCTTTTCAGCAATCACGTGGAGGATCAGGATGTACGAATGATGAATGAAAATGAGATTGTCACCAGCAGCAAAAAGAAACAAGTTGTGGCTGATCCGGGTGAGTTCTGTCTTCCACATTTTTCTGCTGCTCAATTCCTGCAGACACAGTGTGGATAATGAGCATTGTTATAGCCCTAAACTGGGAAAAGTGGGAAATCTTATGTATATTTAGCTCTGCTTTTTCTGTCATAGAAAGACAAACTGCAAATTCCATCTTCCTGTGGGTTTCTACTCTGTATCTAAATCTGAAAGGAGATGATGTGGTTGTGGCTCACAGCACCACAAATGCAGAAATCCTCAGCAAAGAAACTGGCTGAAGATAATTTGAAAATGGCTGTAAATTGTGCACGTTCATTGATGGCTTTTGGAATAATAAGCTCATTGCATCCCCCTGGCCTTTTTAAGCAGCTTCAGAGATGGTGCAGATGTGTCTGAGAATCAGCTGCTTGTTGCTCCTTGAGCAAACCCAGAATCACAGTGAGTGTAACAACGTGTTGACTCTGTTCCTCCCACTGTCTTTCTGGTTGGTCTTTTTGCTTACAAAGTGATAATTAAAAAGACAACCTCTCTTTTTTCCCAAGGAGAAAGAGTAGATTGTATTTATAGTCTGAAGAGTACCAGTCATTCATTGTAAATTACTCAGAATAGCTCCCTAAATACATCTCAAATTCTCAGCCAAGCTGGTATATTCATGATTGGTTTTCTCTCCTGAGCATGACACTTTCTCCAATTAGTTCTCTAGAAAGTGTTACAGATATTACTTGATGGCTTTTAATAACAGTTCTGTAGGAGAAGGATTTGAAATGCCATTGCCTGTAAAAAAACCAGCTTGGAAGTTATTATATTTAACAATACTTGTCAAAGTATCCTGGACATCTCTGTGGCCACTGGAATGGCATCCTGGCTTCCAGAGCAGACCTGTCCAGTAAAGAACAGCTGTCATGGCCATCATGACATGGAATCTTTTCCAGCATTGAGGACATAGAGCCTCTGAAGTCACCAGTTGCAGGTGGCCTGTTGCCCTGTGCCTCACGTCCCCTCTGCAGTCCTGGCTGGTGTCAGCCACAGAGGATGTTGATAACACATCTGTGGAATGATTTGGGTTGGAGGAGACCTCAGGGGGTCCCTTCCTGAGGGAGGGTCCAGCCTCCTGCTCAGGACAGTATCAACCCTGAATTCAGAGCAGGTTGCACTGGAAAGCAATTCCATGGGACTGTGACAAAGCTGGCAGCACTCACTGTCAGTGTCAGAAACATTACTGAGAAGGGTGGCTCAGCTTCATTCTGGGGTGCAAAGAGAAATGGGCATTTTTGTTCCTCATTTTACTCCATGGCTTCACTGTGAGTGTACAGTCCTAAAGCTGCCCTTCATTTTCCTCAACAGCTCTGCGCCCCAAAACCTGCATCAGTGAGAAAGGATTGCAGAGGAGGAAAAGATAACAAGGAAAGTCCTGAATGCATCCAGCCCTAAGGAACTGCAATCCAGATCTCCAAAATATGCATGTCCAAATGGAAGATTTTCCATGTCTGCTGCTGCTGAACCACCTCCTCTTGTGAGAGGCAGTTTTATTTGCTACAGGAAATTTTCTTCAGAATGAAATCTAAAGCGTGAATTCAGTATCCTGGGGGATTTTTTGGTCATGATCTGTTTGAATTTCCCCCCTTATCTCTTAATTGAAAATCCAGGGAAGAAGGAACATAAAAGAGAGACTGAGAACCTTTCTACTGACAACTGTTCTGCCAAGTACTGAGAACTTGGGTTAAGCAGGATTGTCCACAGGTTTTTTAGATTATTTCTAAAGCTTTTATTCCTAAATCCTAGCTGGATGATCACGAAGATCCTCACTAGAAGGAGGTGTTGCTTTATTTCTGATGCCTGTAAATAGTTCTCTGAGAAATGTACTTGTTAGAGGAAATACTCTTTAGCTGTCTGTCCCTGGGCATGTTTGGATGCCAGGGCTGTCTGCAGGAGCTGCCACTGTTTCTGACACCTAGACAGATTCCACTGGGCTTGCAGAGATGTGATGGATGCCTTTAGGAAGTGGAGATCAGGAAGTGGCTTTATCAAGGTTTAATAAGTGCATTTCAGCTGTCACCTTTTCATGTTCTGCAGTGAAATAATTATTTCTTTCATCATTTCACTACCATGGAAAAAGCGAGTGAGGTGTTTTGCCTGGAGTGCCATTGACAGGCACTCTGCACATCCTTCAGAGTCCTCCTGCTACAGAGCAATGTTTTTTACTCCTATTTTGCCTGAATTTATATGAACAAGGAGGCCATGCCTCTGTGCTGCACTAACCAGATGTTGTCAGCAACTGATCATCACTTCTGAGAAATGGTAAATGCCTTTTAATTAGATGAAGGTAAGGAGAAAAGTGCATTTTTAAACAAAAATACCCGCACATGTAGTCATTTAAATAAAACCTCTAACCAAATAAATATGCTGCAGAATTTGCTATGCAAATGTACTTTTCCCTGAAAACTTGGTGTTTGTGACAACCTGTAAATCTCTTCCCTGGATTCTCATTTAGAACTTGCTCATTCCTGTGATTGTGTGATTGTTTCCAGAGAGAACTGAGTGCTGAAGTCAGGATGTGCTTTCACACATAAACCAGAGATACTGGTGCAGCTCAATTTAGAATCAAATTGTGCTGCTTCCCTTTCTGTCCTGTCAGGAGAGTAATATCTTGTATATTTGCTTATTAAAACGTCACTGCTGTTGCCTGAGCTGTAAGGACACAAGATACCAATGCATTTCCCAGGTTTCTGTGTACTGATGGAGCAAAAGAATTTATTTTGTACTAAATACAAACTACTTTTACATGTAAAATTGTGTGTGTGAGTACATTGTACTTTGTTTAAGGGTTCTTCCCAAGCTGCACTGACTAAAGAATCCTCTTGTTCTGAGAACTCTCCCCTCGTTTGTCTCTGGTGTAATTCTACCAAAAGCAAGTGCTAATTTTTGCTCCAAATCATTTAACAGGCAACTCCAAATGAAAAAGAGAAGGAGCTGAGAGGAGGGGTTTTGGAAGGGCTCAGATATAAAACTCTGAGTTTGGAAGGGGAGAGGGTGTAGCAAGGTTTTCAAGGCTTAAGGCACAATCCCAGATTTGTCATGTGGGCAGTCTCTAGACAGGATGGGGCCTGTCACATTGTTTGTTCTTCTGAGAAAATTGCATTGGCTGTGCAGAGAAATGAAATCTGCTGTTTCCTGGCACTGAGCAGCATCTCTGTTATTGATCTGAAAAGGTGTGGGAGGGAGAGGACTTCCTGTGCTCACCTGTCTTCTCTGGATGTCTGGAGCATCTCCAGTCCTCTGTGGTGGGCTAACGATTTTTCTACCCTAATGTTCCAGGTTTTGGAAATTATTGCAAACTGTTTGGTGGAGCTCAGATGCATCACAGTTCTCTCTGTGTTTCCCTGTTTCCCTCGGTGACTGCAGCCAATTTTCAACACCTTTTGCCCCTGGAAATCTGTATCCAGTGCAGCTGCTCTGGCATCTGCCACAGAGTGCAATGGCTTCAACACTTACCATCCTCTCCCAGCAGCCCTTGTGCCCATTCAGGAGATTCCCCACAACTGCCACATTGTGCAAACACCATGATAGTCTTGAAAACATTTTAAAAGGTTGTCAAGTTGTGGAACATCCTCCCCTGCAGTGTATGTGTGTGAAAGAAGGGTTTGCCAGCCTGCTGTCTGGGATGACAAAAACCACCAAGGCACAGCTAATGGAGCCTTTGGTTCTAGTCAGTCATTCTAGAGAGCAGCAGAATGTTTGGAAAATATTTCATTCATCTCTGTGGGGTAGGAGCTGTCAGTGTTTGCCCTCCTAATTGAAGCTGAGATGTAATGACCCTTTATATAACCAAAGATAATTAAGAGTTCTAGTCAGCCCTATACACTCAAACATAGACACTTGACTCATTTCCTCTGTAAATCAGGGTTAAAAAAAAAGGTTTATTCAATTTTTAATCTTTTTTTTTTTTTTTTAACTAACTACTCACAAGTACATTCATGTCAGACTGGCATTTACAGGAGGGACAAGAGGAAGAGTAAACATGCAATCAAGAAAATCCCCACGGAGCTCTCAAGTCAATGTCAGGCACAGTTTCAGCAGGAGTAATTCAGCAAGGATGTGCCCAGTAACATCATCTGACATTGTCAAAACCACGGCAAAGGAAAAGCAAAGATTCATAGGAATTCTTGCTGAAGATTTTGATGTAAATTAATAAAGTTTCACCCAGTTTCAATATCTGGGCCCTGCAAAGACCTTTATGCCATAGTTGCTCACCTTTACCTGTTGTGACTGGATTTAAAGGGCTTGGATCAAGATAACAGAAATGAATTTGTCCCACAGTGACACTGAGAAGGGCAGAGGATAAAGAAATAATCTGTGAGGAAGTACATGCCAGGCTGCTTACTTTTGATCTAGAAAAAGATATTCTTGTCAGTCTTCACAGTGTAATCTGAAATGCTTGGGAAGGCCTGCAACTTTTCAATTTCTGCTTTTTTGTGCTTTAATCCAGGAGCAGTTAAACAGCAGGGAGAGGCACCTGTCCATGGATGAGGGAGCAAGCAGTGATGCAGGGTGTAAAGGGCAGCACAGAAGACATGGAAACCTGTGCATCCCTGAGTCAGGACACTCACCCACAAACCCATAGGAGCTACATCCAGCAGCTGAATGAAACTGAGCCCTCTCATGGCTTAGGCTGGACTGGGACATGTATTGCACTACAGCATCCTGCTCCTCCCTCTCCTGCTGTTCTCTGTAAAATCTCCTGCTCCTGCTGCACTTGTACCCTGTCCCTGCTGTGGCATTCCCCTTGTGCTGGGCTGGTGGCACTGGCAGTGCCCATGAAGGACTGGGTGCTGTGGGATGGATGGAGGTCTTGGAACACCCTGCAATGGCCAGAGACAGAAGCTGCTGCCACTGAGGCTTTGAGGGGAGAGCAGTGCATGGAGGAGGTTGAATGGGGAGTCTTTAAGCTTTCTGAAGTTTCCAGGAATTGCTCACTTCCCAGCAGAAGTCAGGTAGGAGCAAACATGAAGGGCTGAGTTCTGGGTTCTGCCACATGCAGGGAAGGCAGTCAGCTTTCCATGGATTGATTGGTAAGAGAAACATTCCCCATTCCCTCCTGCTCTCTGCTGGCCTCACTGCTGAATGCAGCTCCACACCATCCTGGGGAATAGAGCCAGTGGTGGGATTCCAGACCTCGTGTAGGGTGCCTTGGGCTGCCCTCTGTGTCCTGGGGCTGCTGATCCAGCCTGAGCTCCAGCAGGAGCTGCTCTTCTGGTAAAAGTCACTGAAGTGGCCAAATCTCTTCCAACATTCTTCAAGAAATGTAAACTCCAACAGACACCACGTGGTGATGGCTTCACCATTGTCCTTCACCGTATCCTGCAGGTACTCAAACTCTGCACCCTGCAGCATTTGAGGCACCTTCCTGGGCTCCCTTTTAGCTTTTTTTCCCATCATGACTATCTTTTAACTGCATCATCATGCTCAGAAGGTCAATTTGCCTGCCAAAACCATTCTGGAAGTGCTGCTCAGAGTCACTGTTCTGCCTTAATGGTGTGACCAACCTGTTACACTCTCAGACATCCATGCTCAGTTGTGTTGCAGGATTAGTTTCATTCCTTACATTTCCCATATGAAGGGCACTTGCTCTTGATCTGGGGTGTCACCCACTCCTTTGTCACAGCACTGTGGCTCCTGTTTGTGTGGGGTCCCTATTTTTGGGGATGGCAGTGCTGTGTGCTTGCTGGGCTGTTGTGTGCCCAGAAATGCTGCAGAGAACTGTTCACATTGGAGGTGTCTCCTCTGAAGAGCAGAGAGGGAGCAGGGGGACACCCTGGCAGGGTGTTTGCTTCCCTCTGAGGCCTGAGGCTCTGCTGGGCAGAGCACAGGAAGGGACTTCCTGGCTCAGTGGCCTCTTTGCCCATTTCTGTGACTATTTGCTTGTTTGCTGGGAAATGACTTACAGCCCATGTGAGACACAAACATCCCTTTATCACACAGCTTGTATCACCCTAATGGAATTCTGTCAGCTGAGGATAAAATGTGGACTAAGAAAGCAATTATAGAGTGAATCTCCAAGCTGCAGGAAGAGCTGAGAGATGGGGACAGAGTGCCCAGCTGGAGTAATTTCTTGTCCAACTGGCCTCTAAATCTTGCTGGGAAGAGATCAATTTTCCACCCCTGTCTGACAGCATCAGTTCCCTTCACCCTGGCTCAGGACCCTGTGAAGTGCTGCAGTGTTAAGATCTGGGCCCAAAAGGAAACATTTGCAATTGGTGACTTTCTTCTTACTGACCTGGAAATTACAGGAGAAGGGGGAAATCAGGCTGTACAGCTTCTCTGACAGCTCTTTGGTGTTCCCTTCCTGAGCTGCTGGCTCAAGGAGAGGACTGACCATCCCGATGAGCAGCAGGGGAGAAGTTTCCCAGCCTGGAATATTGCTTCCAGCACCCCATGAGCCTCTACCCACAGCTCCCTGCTTTGGCTCTAATTAGGAGAGGAAAGCCACATGACCTGTGAGCCACCTTCCCCAGGTGTCCTGGTTATTTCTGGAAGGTCTCAATTATGCACTGAGGCCACAGTGAGATCCTGCCTTTAGCTTTCAGCTCGCTTAAGGTCTCTTTGGGTGTGACTAAAATCAACTTGACTCAAACTCTTAATGTTGGTCTTTGCCCTCTCTCATGGGACTTCCAAAAATGCCAGCATGCACAGACTTTTTGCAGTCTGTGGAAAGAGGATGGGCATTTGAGGAACTGTAAATCCAAGGAAATATATCAGACAGAATTAGCTCACACTCAACTCCTCCCTCTAAGATATCACAGAAGCATTTGGGATGGAAAAGACCTCCAAGATCATCGAGTCCAACCTGTGACTGATCACCACCTTGTCAACCAGACTAGAGCATTCATAACTCCTCAGTTACAAAAGCAGACAGGTCTCTCACCCAACTGTAAAATAAAATATCCAAAAGAATGATGGAGGGTAGGAGCAATTTAAAGAATTACAGGATTTTATTGGCAGCAATGTGGCACCTGAGGTAAGGTCTTGTTTGTGCAGGAGGTACACGGAGTGGAGCTTGAGAAGGATAAAAACACAGAGTGAGGGGATAGGAGCAGCCTTTTTCTTCAGGGAAAAGGCTGCCCTGAAAAATACAGGAAGTGAAATGCAGCAGTGCTGGTTGGAATAATAGAATTTGTTGTTTCAGAGCTCCATTGCTTGTTTTCCTGAGCTTCTCTGAATCAAACTGAAAAAGGAGCTTCACTGTGGTTTGTGGCAGGCAGAACATTGTGCTGAACTAAGCACGTGGAGGTGAATGTCAGGGAGTGCTAAAAGAACTTAGAAATAGCCAAGTCTCCTTCTCAGCAAAGGGCCATTTACAACCTGAAAGCCTGTGGCCCTGGAGGAGCCTGGGGTGGGAGCAGTGGAAGGGGAAGTTTTGGGTCTGAACACCTCAGAGCCACCATAAGGGCCAGGAAGAGGCTGGTACTCAGCTGCTGCCTCCTGGCAGTGTGAGCCCAGCTAAGAATTATGGACTGGAGTGATTCCAGACTCTATCCCTGAACTGCTCTCCAGACTGTGCCCACTCAGTGCAGCTGGAGCTGGAACAGATGTGGGGCAAAGGCTGGGATGCAGAGCAAGTGTGGTCAGCAGCAGGGAAAGGGAACACAGAGGAAGCTGCTGTGGCTGGGAAGGTTTCTCAGGGAAATGACTCCTACCCAAGGGGACCATTGTGCTGGGGGAAGAGAAGGATCCTGTGGTAAATACAAGAGCCAGGACAGCTGAGCCCTTTTATCTCTTTCACTGAGAATTCTCTTCTGCCTGACAGCATGAGGTGGCTGCCAGAACAGAGGTTTCTGTGTGAAACAAGCTGGGGAAAGGACTTTCATCTTGAGCAAGAAAGAGCTTTTATATGTCATCAGAAAGGGCTGGGGGCCAAGGGAGCCCCAGCACAGCAGGAGGGTGCTCTGGCCAGCACAGGGAGCTGGGACATGGTGGGGCTCAGCCCTGTAATGCTCCAGTGGGGCTGTTCCTGCCTCTTATTATTCCTGGCTCTGTCCTCCCATTCATCAAAGGTTTCCCTGACTGCTTTCTGCAATTACACACCTCTGTAAGGTGTTTTTTTAACCTTACAGAAGTCAGATGGGGTTACACAGAGCTTCAAGCAGTTTGGCCTGGAAAACTTCTAGGGATGGAGGATGCACAGTCTGGGCAATCTGTTTTAATACTTAACTGTCCTAATAGGGAAAAAGTTTTACCTTTGGCACATAATAACCTGTACTTCCCCCCCCCACCCCCCATCCCCCCGATTAAAGCACAGATCAGCATGGATAAAACTTCTGGCATTGCAGAAAGGTCATCTCTGTTGTCATCGAGCTGTGTAATAATAAATTCCATCTCTCAACTATAATTTCAGATTTGCAGATTAGCAGAAGTCTTATGATCCACCTCTTTCCTGGTATGCTGGAGACACTGCTAAAAATAAAGTAGCAAAGCTACCTGGAATGGTCTGAGCCTAAACAGTGGTAAAAACTAATTTACAGTGAATGTCAGTTCTGGCTTGTTTCCAAAGGAATGTTTTGGAATGGCTTGCTGTATACTGGAAATTGTTTGGTAAGGATTCGTTGGTGAACAGATGAATCAAAGTGACATTTCCATTACCAACAGGAGATCTGTCTGTGGCCAGAATTCATGGGGAAGGATGTGGGATGATAGTATGACTTTTCATTATGTTTAATATTGTCAGAGAAATTAAACAGCCACTATTATTCATCTCTCTGGGGTAGTAACGTATCTGAATATTAACACAAAATGGGAGATCTGATCAAAACCCACTGACCCAGCAAGACATTGATGTGTATTTTAATCACTCTCTTGGGGCCACTCAGATAATTTACTCTTCATAATAAATCAGCAAGAAGCTACGATCTGCATTTCTCAGGGCAGTGCTTGGGAGGATCGGGGCTCTGTCCTTGTGTGTTCATCTGAAGCCCTTTGGGATGCCCCAGTGTCACTCTTGTTCCTGGGGGAGCAGCATTACAGCCCTCAGGGCATCTGCACTTCTGTCACCTGCCTGTGGGTTGGGAATAAGTGTCCAGAGGTGATTTACAGGGCACTTGTTTCCCTTCAGACTCTGAGGAGGGGAGAGATCTGTGGGGGAGGGCTCCAGCTCAGAGTGCAAAAGGAACCATTACAGAAACGGATGGATAGGAGAAATGGAAAAGGGTCTCAGGAGGCACTTTCACCTTGGAAAACAAAGATTGTAGGTTTATTGTGAAAATTACTGAAGTCAGGTTGAAATGGAGTGTGCCAGAGGCACGGGGTATATAAATGTAGAGAGCACATCATGAGGAGCAGACACTCAGGTAGGACTAATGGAGAGGGCATTACTGGTAATTAATGGCACTGCCCAAACCCTTGTGACTCGCAGTTCAGGACAGATGATGCCCATAATTGATAGAAAGATGCAGACGGTTGCCTAAAACTTGCTGTGCTGTATTTCAAGACATAAAGCAGAAGAGCTGGTGGACTTGTTTAGCATAAAGCATTTGCATTATGCAGGGATATTATTATTAACAGTACGAAGGGGTAACCCTTGAGGTCATAAAATGCACGGTTCAATGAGTGACTTTGACTGCAATTATGCATTAGAGATATTAATGAGAAGGCTGACAAATGAATTGGTGATGCATGTAGATCTAACCACAGCAAAGAGCCCTCCAAACCAGTGCTACAAAAAGTTTGCCGTTTATCTTCTTTATCCACATGCAGATATAAATTAAATTCTTTTATTCTTTAAAAAATGCTGTTGTTTTTGTTGTTAGAAGCTTGTTTTTATTGCAATGATTTAGTTTTTGCAGCACAGAGTTTATTATTCAGGTTTTTTTAATGGAATGCTGTCTGATCAGAGGGGTTGGACAGGCTGACTTCCCGAGGCTCTTTCCAGCTGAAAGGATTCTGTGATTCCATGAGCAGTATGCACCAGGACCCTCTGTTTAACACAATTTATCTGCTTTAGAATCTGTTCTGCCAACTGGAGCCCATCGGGCCACAGCAGGGGGGATATTAATAGGTTGCTTATTTAATGCAATCAATCAGTGCAAACTACAGATTGCCCGAGGCTGCAAAAAGTATTGTTGTCCTCACACTTCTGACCAGACATCTGCTCTGGAGATGACACAGGGGACTGGCAGCCTGTGGCAGGGCTCTGAGCCCCCAGGACACAGGCAGGATGAATGCCTAGCAGCCAGCATGTCCCTGCAATGAGTGTGATACTAATGACTCCCGATCCAGGCATGGCTGCAAAATAGCAAATGCCTGTAGTTAAGAGAGAAAAGGAAAGAAAGTAATTTGGTGGGGTGTTGGGTCTTCGAGCTCGAGAATATGTGTTCAAGAAAAAAAAAATAGTTTAATGAAGAGTAGGCAGAATGCAACATGGATTTAAAGGCTAATTTTTCACTGTGTGTCTGATTGCCTGCCCTGCCTGTCTCCATACAAGTGGAGGTGATAACATTTTGGAGAGAAGGCTTATTTATGCTAAGGGGCCATGCAGGAGGGGTTGGAATCAGTGTGAATTGTCCAGGAAGAACAATGGCTGAATCTCTTTAACTGTCACAGTAATAGGGCTGTGTAATTGCTTTTCTGTCTGAATACCAGGCAGCAAGACCTAGAGCCTTAAGACAGGGCAAGCTTGTAACAGGGCACATTCTGGCAAGCACAGGATGTTAAAAATCAACGCCAAAAAATTGCTTTCAGGCCTGTATATTTAAGACACTGCTGTCTTAGTTTGGTTGTGCTGACTCAGTTCTGAGCTCTGCAGGGAGAAGGGCTCTTCCTGCAGGTGTGGGCGGCCAGCCCTCACCCTCCTGTTGTGTTAGGAGTGGGTGCACACAGAAAAAATATACTGGACACAGAAAAATTCTCTGGGATTGTGGGCAGACAGCTGTGCTTCTCTCCCCAGCAAAGCAGCAAGGAAAGCTGAGACTTGTGGAGGGATGAAAGGACTTGGTAATGCACATCAACAGGAGGAAAATGAGTAGAAAATCAGTGTATTTATCTACCTTTATAGAAATCAGAGAAGATGCCTCAAGTACAAGGAAATGGTCACAAAGATAATGCAGTAACTGAGGACTCAGACATCTTCACAGAGCACAGGTATTCAAAGTATAAATGTAACAAAGGGAAAAGAAGAATTGAGAAGTCTGCGAAGGACAGGTGGAGTGGGTTTGTCCTGCTGCTTTCTTCCCCTTCCCTCACAGCTGAGCCCTTGGGCTGCTGTGGCTGGAAAGGCTCTGGGATGGACTGTAGGGCTCAGAAGGTGCAGATACCCAATAATAATAATAATAATAACAATAATAATAATAATAATAATGTATAGAAGCTCCGACAAGACTGGCCAGCTCCAGCTGGATGCAAATGACCTGGAAATTCCACTGGAATAGCTAAAAGCCAAGATTATCAGGGTAAAAGACCTGATGCACATCTCCAGAGTGAGTGGAGGTGATTCACAGCACAGCTGACCCTGTAGGAAAAGATACTGAAACCTGAAAGGGACCCAGAACTGACACTATTTGACACAACCAGCCCTGATGATGTAAGGTTAATAAAAATAATTTATGGGCTTGTGCTGGATCTGAGACATGGGGAGAATGAGGCTAAAAAAGAAAATCTGAGCCTCATGAAATGAGAAACCACAGAGGCTGTTCTCACAGGAACAAATGTATTTAGATTTTACAGGCAGGGAGGGCAGGCAATGCAACACATAAAGACTGATATTGCTAAATCTGTTTGTGTCAGTTCAGTGTCCACTGGAGGTTATGGGAAGTTCCAAAGAGAGATCTTGGAGAGAGCTGGGGGTCTCTGCCACAGAAAAATGAGAGTGGGGCAGGGGGAGGAGGATCAGCCCAGTCCCACCCATGTCATGCAAAAGGGACAGGTTTTCCTACAAGAAAGAGCCATGAAAGCAGACCAGGATGCAGGGGGTGTTTGTGTGAGACTCAGACACCCCTTCCACAGTGCACACAGCCTCCCACTGGGTTTGTGATGGTGCTCCCTGGGGATTTGCTCAGAGAGGACACTGCATGTCCAGTGATCTGATGGTCCTACACAGCCCTGTGCCCACCTGTGGAGGGAGCTGGCTCTTCCCAGTCCCTCTGGGTGCTGGCACTGTCCCAGGGGCACAGCCTGTGCACAGCCCTGTTATCCCTGGAGGTAGCTGGAGGTGCCAGCTCTGCCTGTGGATCCTGGCTGCAGCGTGGCACAGAGAGGCTGCGTGGGCAGTGCTGTGCCTGAGTCTGCACAGCAGCTTGGAAGGGAAATAAATTGCTAACAACAGGGAGCTTAAGCCAATGTCCTTGTGAGTGCAGCAGAGACCATCCTGCTGAAAGGCAGGTGGGAGCTCTGCCACTGAAGTCAGTGCCCCATGGAGATGTGCCCAGCAGGTTCAGAGTGTGCCTGCAGCCCCCTCCCATTGCCCAAGGTGTCTGGATCTGTGGAGGCACTGGGAATCATCTGCTTTCAGTGGTTTTGTAATTGGTTTTCTTCTTGTCCCTGTTATTTTTGGAATAAGCTCTAGCAGTTGATTACAGCCCAGCAGAGGGGAAGGGGGGCTGAACTCTCAGGTTGCCTCTTGCCCTCCTGGGGGCCTGGCAGGAGCAGCAGGATGGACGTGCTCTGGGGTTTTGTGTATTTGTCACAATGAGCCCAGGGAAGTGACTCTTTCCAACAAGTGTCACTGACTGAGAGGGCCTGGGTGAGCCAGAGGGGCAGGGGAGTGTGGCTGCCACTGCCACTGAGCAGCACATCACAAGGACATCCCTCCAGCCCTCCATCTCACCTTTACAGAGCTGGCTGCAAGGCCAGGCCTGCGGAGAGAACCTGGGGGACAAACTCTTCATCCATGGCACATTCTGGTTCCCAGAAGGGGAGGAAGGAGCTCCAGGGCCATTTTCCTGCGTCCCCCATGACAGCACCCTCCTTCCCTTGGCACAGGCTCCATAGGAGTGCTCACCCTGCAAGGGGTCACAACCTTTCAGCTGGGTTAACACATCTGAGCCAGCCCAGTCACCACAGACTGGGAGGGCTGCAGGTCACAGACCTGCCCCTGTCTGGCTTGGTGATTCAGGAGCACATGGCAGTTTTGTACCTTGTTACCTGAAAGGGGACCTGGTTGGGCTCACCACAGCTGCTCACCACTGTGCCCTAGGTTTGTGCCCCTGAAAACAAGGATTCAGTTGGGCAGAGGAAGGTTTGAAATTCCCAGGTCTCATTCCAGTGTGTGTCCAAGTTACGATGTTGACTGATTTGCTGTGCAAAACATTTTTAGACAAACAAATATAAAAGAACAGGCACAATTTTCTAACAAGTAATGTCATTTAATGAATGATACACTCTAGAAAATAGAAACTACCCAGATGCTGGTTGGTTGGTCTGTTTGGGGCTGGGAGAAGGCCCTTGCTTGGACGTACAATGCCTTTGTGGGATTCTTTTGTCAGCATTTGTAGTTGCTGGAAACAAGGAAATGTCCACAGATTGAAAGAGACACCAAAGGAGCAATAGTTTTCTAAAATGTGGGAAGGGTGCAGGATGCCCTCCCACTCTGTCACTGGGCATGAGGGCTCAGAGCTCACCAACACCTTCACAGACAACCCATACCTAAAAGGGACAGACTCAACCCACGGGACCTGCTGCAGTCCAGTCCTCTAAAGCCAGTGCAGACCTGGCACCCTGCACAGCCCTGCGGGCTCTGCTGTCACTGCACTGCTCTCTGGGAGCCTTTCTGCGTGTGCTGGGTCTCTTCCCTCAAGGTCTGGCTGCTGATTCCAGGGAATATGCTTTTCAGAATGTCACAGTAGACCATGTAGAGCTCTGGGTCTATCTTGGGCTTGGGCAGGGAGTTGCAGGCCTGCTCAGCTGGGTGCTGTGGCCAGTAGACATCGCTGAAGAGGGCGGTGAGGATCTTGTGGGCAGCCTTGTAAGGGTCATCCTCAAACTGCACCATGGCCTTGAGCTCTGTCAGGGTGTAGCCATTGTACCTCTTGCTGTCCTCGGCCAGGGGCTGCACCGTCTCCCCGATGTGTCTCACCTTCCACTTCAGGCATTTCAGGTCTTCCTTTACATGCTCTAGCTCTTTCTCCATGGCTTGGAATTCCTGTGTGGTTACAAATCTCCTGCCAAGGAAAGAAGTGGCAGAGACAGGGTGGAGTTCAGAGGCTCTGAGAGTGCCTGGGGTGGAGGTTTGGGAGGGACATCCCGGCCATGTCACTGTCACCGTGCCCTGCTCTGCTCGGCCAGGCTCCAAGGGACAGCACAGCTTCTCTCTCTGCTACAAGGGAAAGTTGTGCTGCCTCCTTTGGAAGGAAAGGAGGCACCTGAAAACTGTGCCCTGCTGGAGGAGCTGAGGCTGGGGACCTGGCCCAAGTCTGTCATGAGGTCTGGAGAGATAAATGGGCATATGGAAATAGGGCATTTTGCTCCCTGGGTAACAGAGCTTAGTGGAAGCACAGGGTGGTTACTGGAAAACAAACACTGGGAACATCTGAATCATAAAAGATATTTAACTTTTTTTATGAGGGGCTCTTAATGATTCTATACCAACATGGGCCATTTGAGGACTTAGACACCTGTGTGCTCTGCATACATACCTCTCATGATCAGGATCTTCCAGATCTGATTCAAACCCCTTTCCTGTATTCCTTAATTCAGTTTTAGAATAGCCAGGAGCCTGGGAACTCTCTTCAGGAGTCACTGCTGCTGGAGGCCTTGTGCTTGTCCTGGTTGGGGTCAGTGTGTGATCTGAAGCTGAAGCTCGGACGTTTTGTGCTGTGTGAGGACAGAAGGTGGAGAAAGAAGCTGCATTGATCCCTGGGCTGACTGGAGAGGAGTCAGAGTATTGCTGTGGCTTGGCTGAGCTGGGTGTTAGATTGAGCCTGAGGCTGGCTGGACAAGATGCTGGAATAGTCCTTGCTCCCAGTGGGCTGGAACACGATATTGCTAAATTTGTATCTCTTTGCTCAAGTGCTTGAGGGCTTGGTGATTCCCCTGGGGCCAATCTAGTGATGGAGGTGATGTCCAGCAGGGTTTGATCCTGAACCATGGAGATCTGGCTGGTTGGTTCTGATGAAAGTGAAGAGCTGCTTGATGTGTCGCTGGAAGAGCTTGACGTAGCGAATGGGGGCATTTTCTGAGCATTATGGTCACTCCTGTTCCTCTGCGGGCTAGTGACACTTAGAGCTGGGTGTTGTGAAGCCCTAAAGAAAGACAAACACACACTTTTTCCTCTGGACTGGGCTAAAGGCTTATAAGAAAGTTTTTTTTTGGGACAATTTTAAGCCTGTTTCCCACAAGTGCACTTCCCCACAGGTTGGTTTGCCTCTCGTGTCTGTATAAAACCCTCTGCTGCTCTGAGAGCAAAGCATTTGAGAATAAGGCACATGAATTCAGGACCAGCTCCTCCCTGCTGCCAAGGGAGCACGTGCCAGCTATCCTCAGGGTGAGAACCACTGGGACATCCATGTTCTCCTTCCCAAAATCACACTGCTCTGCAGGAACCAAGGATTTGGTGCTGCAGGAGGACAGGAAGGGATGAAAGCTACTGGCAAAATGCCTGTGAGAACACAAAAACCTGGCTGCAGGTGGCCCATCCTGCCCAGAGTGAAGCCTGCCTTCCTTCCCTCACACTTCAGTCTCCTGGGAGTGCTGCCTGGGAGCCCAGGGAATTAGAGGATGGCTCAATTTTTCTCAGTTTGTCAGTACTGATGGCAAGAGAGGAAGATGTTCCACCCCTGTGGCCTGGAACTATCCTGACAGGCAGGGAATGCAGCTAGAAATGCCTTAACCTTGAAGGGGAACACGAAAACAACCACTGTGCAGACCACAGTGCAGGATTTCTGACAGCCAAAGGACAAGACAAGCTTTTGTAGTGATGCCAGGGACCAACTGAGTCTTTGTGTGCATCTGGTAAATCCTTGTGGTGGAAGACAGCAGCCCATCCTGGTCTGGATGGGATGTGTGAGGTCTGTGCATGAGGTCCTGTCCTGCCAGCACCAGTGGCCTCAATGAGCTGCACAGTCACTTCTCCTCCTCCCTGCACCTTTCTCAGTGTTGGATGCAATTAAACACCAAACACTTCAGCTTCTAAAGAGCATGTCTCACACCTCTGGGCTTCAATAGGGTTAATTTGCTAAATCACAGCTTAATTATCAGGTTTAAATCAAATTTAAAGGTTTTATAATTGGAAATGCAGATAGTTACAGAGCTATTGCATAAAAGCAGAGCCTAAAAGGAATCATAAAATGGGTTATGTAAAGGGCAGGAGAGGAAACAAGCACACACCTGTCCCAGGGAGCACCTGGGAGGGCCTTGCCTTCTTAACCTGGCTGAACAGGACTGGAAGGCCAGAATTGCCAACTGGCCATGAGGAAAAGCTTTTCCACCCTGAGGGTGTTCAGACAGTGGGGTAGAGACCAGGACAGGTATTGGGATCTCCATCCTTGGATGTGTTCAAATCTAACTGGACAAGGAATGGAGCAGCCTGAGCCAGCCTGGCCGTTCTGGAGCACAGGGCTGGACCAGAGCCCTCTGGTCCCTGTCCACACTGTGCTGTTCTCTGGTTCTGCCTAACTGTGAAAATAATTTATTCCTCCTCCTGTTCCCCTGTCTCCTCTCACTTTTCTCCCCTCTGAGTCCCAGCTCATCATCCTTCCCTTCCACTGGAGCCTCTGGGCTGCCCCTTTTCCCACGGACTTTATAGTGTCTGTTGCAGGAGAGTCCCTGATGAATAAAAAGGTTTTTACAGGAAAATAAGAGTTATTTGGCTCAGAGGGATTGCTGCCCCTTCCTTGCATGAGTCAAGGTCATGCTTTGGACTGTGGGAGACAAGAGAAAACCCCCTTTTAAGGCAATTTTAAAAAATGCATTTTTGCTGATAAAATTACATGTATTTATCCTCAAATATCTCAGTGTAAAACTATCTGAGCTGAACTGAGAACAATCCCTACCTCCATTCTAGGGGGGAATAGGATCTGCACAGTAAGTGAAAGGCTATTTGGGTGCACACACAGTCTGAAAGACTTCACATGTTTAGCTGTGTGGGACAGGGCTGGCTTTTGGGGGGGTGGTTTGGGGAGGTTTTTTGCTAAATCCAGGATTAGCTGTAGGAGATGAAGCATTTATTGAAAGATGCAATTTAAAAGAGTGACAGCAAGCACGTTTCATAACTAATCCCACTGAAATTTATATAAGAAACCTTTCAATTCACCTGTGCACTGGAGGAAACAAAAAGTGTATTATAAACTGTCAGCTTATTTTGCTTCCCTTTTCCACCCCTGAGTTTTCACGGGCTCCGCACAAGACTGCATTTACTTTTATCATCCTCCTTATCTCAGAAGAAGAAAAACTGGTAGCTCCAGAAGCAATGTTAAAGCAAAATGTCAGTCTGGATGTTGGCAGAGGTAAATGAGGACAGAACTGAGACCTTTAGCTTTGGAATTTCCTAGTGGGCAAGGCTTTGCCTGAAGAAAGGAATGAGACTCCCACTGCTGCCAGCGCAGCAAGGCTGGATCTTCGACCTGTAACCATGGTGCTTTATCAGAGGGGGCTTTTCCCCACCCATTTCTTAATGTGGTGAATCACTATGAACTGAATAAATTACAAGAAAAATTGCAAGACCTGGAGTTGGAATCAATGCTGACATGAAATAGGCAGCTGATTGCAGCTGTCAGGTACCTCCACAAGGAGAAACCTTGGCTCAACTTTGAGCGACACTTCAAATGCGTCAAGCCCTTGTTGTCTGCCGCCTCCCAGCCTGTGCTGCTCAGCATATCAAGCATGTTCCCCGTTGTCACAGTGACCTTGGCTGCCGTCTGTGCCTTGCCCTCTCCAGCTGAGCTGGTGCTACACACTTTTTTGGAGACATTTGAAAGTTGCCTGCACATCCAGCACCACTTCGCTTCCATGGCGCTCACAACCGAGGGGAAAAAAACCCAGTGGATATTTTTTGGGTTTTTTTTTTATGAATCATTTCCAACATGTTTTAAACCTAGAGTTCTTCTGATGAACTTGTCTGAATAGAAGAAAATTACACTATGCTTTAGAGTGAAGCACTGAGGGATTGGTTGCATAAATCTCACTGTAGACAGCCAAGGTGGGAGGATGGTAAAAGAGCTGTGGGATGGACCCAGGGGAAATGCCTACAGGGTGATGACATGAGAATAAAACTATTTTTTTCAAGGCCTCCTCTTTGTCAGGTGACCCTTCTGAAATGCCCACGCTGCCAAAACAGTGACATATTATTTCTTTAACACTGAATTAATTTTGAATAATCTTTCAGTTTTCTACAAGAGAAGCTGGTGTCCTGAACTCTGGGTTTATCTGCCTCAAATAACACCAAGGCTTTCAGCCACAGACAGTAAGAATTTGCTGTTTCCTGCTCAGCTCTTCCTCTTCTGGGCTATTTATCTCCTCTTTGGCTCTGCCACCACACCTGTCCCTCCTTGTCCTTTGTGATGTTTCTCCTGCCTCTCTCCTGCCCATTTGACAATCACCATCTGCACCTCTCCCTGGCTCCTCCTGTTAATGCCTCTGGTCTGGAGGAAAAGGTGGAAGTGGCATGGACATACAGATGTCTGAAATCAGGGATTATTGTTGGCTGGAGCCTAATAACAGTGAGCATTTCTTGCTAATAAATAACTGTGCAACAACAACAAAAATATCCTGAGTGAAACTTCTCCTTCTGTATTTTTGTGCAGTAGCTATACACAGCTGGAGCATTGAGATCTCCCAGCCCTGCACTTCTGAAAGAAAATGTTGAGACCTTCAGGGTAAAAAAATGACAGCAAATAGACTTTAAAAGTGTCTGGAAATGCTAAATTTGGTATGTCCAGGGGTATCAGATGTATAGGGGCCAGTGCCATATGTTTGCACAGGAAGGCAGCTTGGGGAGAGCAGAGGAAGCCAAGTTACAGCTCCCTGCTGCTGTTCTCAGCTCAGGTGAGTTTAAACCCTGCTAAAGGGGTTTAAAGGAAATAAAATAATTTTCTTTTTAACCCTGTTAAAAGAGAAATATAGCTCAGTGATGGACGTTAAATGGTTTAATATAGAATTATCAAGACTGAATAACTGCATTGATTGGATTGGATGGATTCTGTGGAACTGGATTCAAGCCTTTGATGAAATTTGTAATTTGAGGCGGCTTCTCAAAACAGAGAGCTCAGTCTTGCCAACAGAGGAACCTGATATCCTGCCCTGGCATAAGGCCCTTTGTGCTACCTGTGCTCCCACAGTGCTGGTGGGCTGCTAAAAAACCTTCAACATTCTCTCTTCCAAAATCACCTGGCCAGGTAGTGTTTGTCTTCCACAACCGCTCAGCCTTGTTCTCCTCTTTACAGCTTTTGCTCTTTCACTGCTCAGGGACACTCCCCCAAATCCTTTCCTCTCAACAAGGACAGATGCCCTGCTTTGTCTTCGTGGGAGGACAGAAAGATTCACGATGCCTGAGGATGAGCCAGCATTCCTGATCTGCAGTTTGGTTCAGCTTGGAGCCTCCTCTGCACTCCTGGGTGAGGGCAGGTCCTGCAGGGAATGAGGTGCTGGTTGAGGAGAGCAGCAGGAACAGCTCCAGGTGGTGCTTCTTGGTGTCCTGCTGGCACAGGACCACCCTTGTGGGAAGTGTCCATGGAGTGCTCCCAGTGACCTGCTGGCATTTCCACTGCTGGTGGCTGGGTTGGGGAGTTCCAGGTGATGTGTCCCCTTCTTCCACACCACCCATGGGGCCAGGGTGACCTTGGTGGCTGCTCTGACTTCAGCCAAGCCCTTCTCACGCCGTTCTCAATCCTCTGCTGGCCACGGGCCCCTGGAATGGGGAATGTGACAAGGACTGGGAGGGTGGGACCCTGGAACCAGCAGCAAGGAGGATCCTGGGGTCAGCCCCAGGCCAGCTATGGCTTGGTGGACGTGCTCGAGGAAGGAGAGGTTCATCTGAGCGTTGTGAGCCTTTGTGCCATCCCAAGCAGCAGTAACTAATGGTTTTTCCTCCCTAATAAGCATGGATAATGAGCATTTTTCAGCTTCTATTGGATTTGTAAGTAAATAGTGAACTGAGAGCACGACTTCACTCCTGTCACTTCATTAATATTGATCTGATTTCATTACAGAAAGTAATGGATATGAGGCTGAGCCTGATGGAATATTGGGGCATGGCCACTGTTCTTTAACCTGACTCTGGGCTTCTCATTTGGGGTTTGCTTTCCCAGCCCTGTCAGCACTCTAGGGGGTGAGCTCTGGGTCCTTTACAATGGAAACACTTGGGACAGGGCTGGCCATAGGACATCAGAGCCTATTCCTTGGAGCACCTATTGTCAAGACTTGTTATTGGTTCTTGGAAACCAAGACCTCTGGACAGGCTTCAATAATAAAATAAACACATTTGAGCACCTGCCAGGAGCTTGGCAGGTGAGGAACTTTCTCAGGAAACATAACCCAGATCAGTTTTGTACCAATAGACATTTTCAGGCCTGTGAGAATGAAGGACATGGATCTGCCTGTGGAAAGGTCCATGACTGATATGACATTTTCAAGGAGCAGGAGTTACCAAATGAGTTGATGACAAACTGAGCTGGAGAGCAGTGCCAGCACTATCATGCCTGTGGGGACACCACCTGCAGTGACATGGGACTGGAGAGCTGTTCCAGCAGGTCTGGGGAGGGAGCAGGACCCTCAGGGGTTGGGGTTACAGACACCAAGCTTCCACGAGTATGTGGCTGAGATGTGCATCTCAGCAAGACAGAGGCAGCAAAATGCCATGAGGTTTCCAAATTTTAATAGCGCAGAGCCAGCAAGTCACTCTCCCAAGGCTCCCTCCTGCTGAATGAAGGATCACTTGCTTTCTTTCCAAGGAAATAGATGCATGAAACTGCACACATCTTTCCTGGAGAGTAAAGAAAAAGTATAGTATTCAGAGCAGGGCAGGAGCCATGCTCCAACATTGCTCTGCACATTGAACCACTGATTCCCATAGCTTAAAGCAAGAGCTTTTGCAAACACTGAATAAAAGCACAGCAATTTCCATAGAAAGTGCAAGAAATGGCATTAATTATAATAACGTTATTGTCTACCAAAGCTGCTTTCAATCATTTTTATATTCAATAGCATGCATCATCATGAATTGGTGATAAATATAGATGAAAAAAGGTAGTGATAATGAAAGTTATACAGGTGTAAATTAGAGCATATTTTTAAACTACTATGAAGTCAGAACTTCTTGAGATAACACAAAATTATAGGATATGTGCACATCCTAAATTGAATGCTGGAGAATTCTGTACTGTTCTGATGCTGGTTGGTTATCTCTTGGGCAATGCTGTCTGGGAAAGCCACAAACCTCTATTCCCAAAGCTTCCTACTCCAAACCTCATTCTGGGCCCCGGGGAGCCAGCGTGGGGACAGTACAAGCCATTTGAGCCATGGTCACTTACTATTTGGGGAGCAGCTATGGAGGCACTGTAACCTCAGGTCCCCAGCCTCAGCCCTCTCCTCCTCAGTCCTGGAAAAGAGAATATAGAAGTAGCACCTTTAACAGAAACAAAGGCTGCTCCCAAATGTTCACAAATGGAAGGGTTAAAACCAATAAGAGTCCAACGTACCTGGGCTCCTCCATCTACAGCCAGGCCCACCACGGACATCCTGATGGGCTCAGGAAGGACTTGGTTCCCCTGGCTTTGCCCCTCTTGGGGAAAGCCCATGCAAAGAGGCCATGGGGAATAGAAATGAGGGGCTCAGGACTGCATCTGTCCACTCTTCCCCTCTCCAGGGTGGATCTAAGCACTGGGGCCCAGCAGCATTGTGCAGTATGTGTGTGTTGGGAGAGGGGATGGTGCTGCTGCACTGCTTTAGTGCCACTCCACGTGATTTCCAGAAGAAGCAGCTCTGTGGATAAAGCTCCCTGTGTTGCAGAATAAAGTACAGAACAAATCCACCTTGCACTCATCCCTGTGCACTGATGGAAGGGGAATTGGAGGATTGGAAATACTGATGTCTGTGTGAAGAGCTACTGGCTCTGCCAATGGGAGGTACATTAGGTCAGCAACTGAAGCCCTGCTCAGACACCTGGGTGACCAAGAGCAAAAGGTTGGCATGTCTTTGGAAGGCATTGGTATGATCTGCACATCTGACACGAGCATAATGGACTTAGAGGAAGCAAGCTGCGAATATGATACATTACAAAAATGTGCAAAAAGGGAAAAAATAGCATGTGAATGATGATTTGAAAAGTTCTGGTTCTCACAGTGTTGGGAATAGTCCTGATTTATTAGCTCTGCAATAGCTTTGGTCCTGCTGTCTATTTCAAACTGCTCCTAGCACTTAAAACTACATTTTCTGTCCCTGCAGAGACATTTTGTCTGTGCTGCTATCAATGGCAGTTTGAACTCAGCTCACTCCAGAATTTCACCAGTAGCATCTGCCTGCTTAGGTTGGTGTTGCAGATCAGAGTAAGGGCCCAGTCAGCAAGAAAAATGTGAAATCAGCTGCAATGGCACAATGGGTGTTGATGGACAGCTGCAAACGCTGTGCTATGGATGGGTGAGCTGGGGGAGGCTGAATCTTCCAGATTTACTTGCTAAACATGTTGGTTTAACAGCCAAGTGAGATTTGCTTCACAGGAACAGGAGGCTGGGTACCAGACTGAGACAGGGCTGTGCTGATCCCTGATCCCCCCTCCCACAGGGTGGGATAATGCCCTGACCCCTCAGCTCCAGTGGGACTCTGCACCCCTCCCCAGCCTGGTGCACATCCAAAAGATGCTCTTGTCCTCACTAAAAGAGGGCCATGGGTAATTCCAGCTCCCTCACATTACTTCACAAACTTTTCATTCCTTGCCTGAGGCAGTGATGAACTCCCCACTTGGACCTGATCGATCTCACTTGGATTTGATTTCCACCCTTTCAGGCCCTGCATCCCTCACCTCCAGTCCTCACCTGCCTTCACCCCAAGCCTGCACATCCCCTTGTCCTCCCTGGAGCTGTTCTTGTCCTTGTCCCTCCAGCTGTGCCCCTTGCCCAGGGGCTCCCTCTGCCCCACCAGCAGTTCCTGCCCTACCTCCAGCAGAGCAAGGGAGCAAAGTTTTCATTCTTTACCTGAAAGCAAAATCTGCCAGAATCCTGGGAGAAGGGAAAGGTGTGCTGGGGAGGGTGCCTGAAAGGTTTTTTTAAATATGTGAAAAAAAAGAAGGCAAGAAGCTGAGAACAAACTTGGGAAAGACATTGAGCCTGGGTAAGCTGGCTGTGCTGGCCCTTGCCTGGATGGATGTGATGATGGTGTTGGTGGAGCTGGTTGATCTAAATGAGCAGAATTCTTATGAATGCATCTTAATTATTACACAGCCACAGGGACAAAGCTGCCAAAACAGCAGGGGAGAGCTAAAGCTGCTAAAACAGCAGCTACTGAACAGCTGGGCAAGGGAAGAGAAGAAGGTCTGTCACCATTCCTGCAGCTGTTGTGACAGAGATTATCAGACTTTATGGGAGAGAACAAAGAATCCCTGTCCCTTTGGCTATTCTGAAGGGATGCTCAGAGCAGGAAGGAAGGAAGCAGGAGGGCAGTGAGGGCTCCTCCTCTGCTGGCTGGGTAAACCACAGATGAGAGACTGTGCTCATGACCACATGGGGCAAGAGTGTTCATGTGAGACAGAGCAGAAAGAGAAACTCAGGGACATGGAAGAGAGATACTTGTTATGAACTGACACCCAATGAACTAAAAAAATGAAAAACATGAGCAAAAGTTATAGACAAATATTCATTTCAAAGGAAAACAAGAAAAAAGAAAGGAAAAGCACTTGAAGGACAAAGACTGAAAGCTGACTTTGCAGATAATTCTGATACTTAATTCTGAACACTTAAAGCATGAATAATACCTCCAAGTCTGTATAATTGACCTGGTTTTCTTAGAGTTACCCTGAGGGCTATTGTACCTATTATAGCTGAAGAGATCTGGAATCTTTTGATTTTATAGTGTGAACTAGAAAGTCTGTTTTGTCTGGACTTTTTAAAGTATCCCAGGCCTGGATAGGACATAATTGTATGTAACACCATGAATCTTTGATTTTTCAGCAGCTGCTTCAGTGTTTTCCCAGTGGCAGGAGGAGTGAGATGCTGGAGCCTTGGGGTGCAGGGAGGATTTTGGATGTGCTCAGTGTGACTGACTGAGGGCTGGGTAACTCCTTGTGCTGCAGTCACACCAGGCTGTGCAGCAGAATTTGGAGTGCACACAGACTCTGATGTGGTGTTAAAGGCCTTGCCCACGTTCTTCAGAGCAGAGGCTGCCCTTGGGATGTGGATGCTGGAGTTAAGGAGCAGCAGGGACACAGAGGGCCAGGCTGCTGTGCAAGGGGAGGGGATGGGAGCTCTGGAGGGGGTCAGCACAGCAAACATGGGATGGATGATGGGGCTCATCCCCTGCACCTCCTGCTCTGCTGGGGACAGGAACACAGCTGTTCAGCTGGCAGCTCTCAAGGAACCATTTCAGCTCTCACATCCACATTTCCAGCAAATCTTCTGCTGTTATATGCAGTTGCATGCAATTAAAATGAAGCACAATACAATGATATAGTTGAGAAAACACGTGGAGGATTAGCAGCATTTTACCGCCAGTACTTTTCATAAAGCAAATTTTTTCCCTGGGAGCAGGGGCCCTGTAGGATAAAATTCTGACAGAAAAGTTTCATCAATCAAAATGGGGCTGACACTTTCCTTCCCTGAGTCCCAGATGATAAATGGAGCTGTTGGGAATAATGATAAAGCTTTAATTTTCAGCAGGGATACAGGGAAGTGCCTGTCCAGCACAGAGGTTGGATGTGTGCTCCAGGGGGTGCTGGCTCTGCACTGAGCCAAAGGAACAGGCAGAGAGGGAGAAGATATGTGCAAAGTAACTGGAAGGAAGAAAGGCTGGAGGGTTTTATTCATGAGGTATGAAAAGGAACATGGAGGTGGAGGAGTAGGAGGGAATGTGAAGTATCCCTGGGTGTGTGCACAGGAAGGAAAGAGGATTTATTTTATTTTCTATTTGTGCAAAGGCAGATGGGAGCTCAGGGAAGTTGTGTGGGACTGAGGGCACCCACAATGTGCCCAACAGGGTGGTGCTAATGGACAGTCCCTGGACCCCTGCAGGCAGAGCATTCCCAGGACACAGCAGCGAAGCTGAGCATGAATATGATCACTTCAAAAATTAAAAATTTTGTATATTGCTGCACAGCTTTAAACCTCCAGAATGATCCCATGGTAACACTGTCTCTGGGCTTCCTTTTATGTATTCAGATACAACAATTAAAATAATGTGATATAAAAAAAGTCATAATCATGAAGTTAGGGAACACCACATGCTTGAGCTGAGTGTGCCAAGTGTGTGTGGAAGGGCTGGGAGGAGGTGACCGAGGAGGGAATTGTTGGGGGTGGAATTGTGTCATGTTGTGAGGGCAAGAGGAGCCCAAATCAAACCCACAGTGCTCATGTGAGAGAAAGAGATACCTGTCCTCTGGGCCATTCATATATTTTGCTATTTACTGTTCCAAAAAGGACAGTAGTGGTACTTCAATAAGTTTCCTTAGCATTTCCCAATCTAACTCAAGATACTGCTCCTCATAATTCTCCTGGGCTCTTATCTGCAATTCTCACTTCAGTAATTCATCTGGTTTTCCTCCCTGAGAGCTGATTTACCCTGAGGCACATGCTGACCCCTTCCTCCTTACTGTGTCTGGGCTTTCTTCTCTCCCACAGAGAATTTTTTAGAATTCACTGTCATGTCCAAATGCAAAATTAGGAAAATCATGGTGGTTTGCCTCATTTCTGTTTTCCTTCCAGACTGTGAAAGGTAGAGTGAAATCTTGGACATTAGCAGGGGGATAACTGCAACAACAGAATAATAAATGAGATGACCAAGGAAAAGCAATAATCATGGAAGGTCCCTAGTTCTGCCCTCTCAGGAGAGCTCCTCACTCTGCTGCTGAAATGCTGATCATTCCAAACCTTCTGTGCCCTCAGAGCTTCCCAACCCCTCTCTGCCACCATGGAGAAACTGCCCCACTGGTCAGACAAACAGCAATGCATTCTGCTTATATTTTCTGCCTCCAAAATATCTTTGTATCACTCCAGGCCATAGACTTTGGTGAGAATTTTCTGTCCTTCTCAGCTCTCCATCCTGTGAAGGTCCATCACCCTGTGGAGCCCATCCCTGCTGTGTGAGCCCAGGATCTGTGTGTTCTTCACAATCCACAGCTTCAAACAAAGCCTGGGCTTTCTTACCCCAGAGTGAGGGCAGGAGGCTCCTGGAGCAGCCACAGCTGCTGGGCAGGGTGACAGAGCATCTCTGGGCCTGGGGACCCAGCAGGACCCCAGTCCATGCAGGAGCTGTGTGGCAGGGTGGGTGGCACTGTGTGGGTGGCACTGGAAAAAAAGCGCTGTGTTTGTGTGGATTTGCTGGGTTGTGCAAAGCAGCCAGGGATGGGTTGTGGGCATGTGGGAGATGGCAGCTCCAAAGTGGCCTGGTGGTGGCTGGAAAATGCCTCAGCAGCTGTTGGGGTTATTGGGAGGTGCCTGTTGCACTGGTGGGAAAGGATGGGTGTCACATTTGGTACACCCCCACAATTTTACCTTTCTAGAGAGGGAAAATCAGCTTACATTGGCAGCACAGCTTTTTGTGAATTGGGTGCATGTTGTAAAGATTTTAATGACTATAGGAGAAAGGGTGGGCACTGGGACATCACAGATATGAAGAAATACCAAATCAAGGAGGACCTTTTGCATTTGCCTTTCACACACACCTTTCCCAGGTGTCTCAGAGGCTTCACCCATGGGTGCTGGGTTTTCTGACACCAGCAGAGTCCATGGAAACCTCCCCTGATGGAGTGACTGACTGCACTGACCTTTCTCTGAAGTACTTGATGGCTTCCTGGTCTAGGAAGTTCTGCTCTTCTCGAAAGCCCTGCTCAAAGATTTTGCGCTTGTGTCTGAACTCGATGACAGTCTTGGTGTAGGAGTTGAGGGTGGTGACAGAGGCAGCCATGCAGCAGGTGAAGGAGCCCCATGCCAGACTGTGGAGAGAGAAAGCACAGACAGAGCTGGGGTAAACAGCAGCTCGTGTCACATTTCTGTCACAAACACACAGCCTGGGACCAGCAGGGAAGGTGGAGGTGACAAACCCCTTCTGCTCCCCTCACCTCCAGGTTCCTGTGGCTCGTGCTCAGGCAGGCAGGAGGCTGGGCTGGGGCTGGGCTCAGCCTCCATCCCCTCTGTGCCAGGGGGAGCACTTGGTGCACTCTGGCACCAGGGCCAGACACCTCCTGATGTCCCTCTGAAATGCCTCAGAGCCTTGCAGACAAGGGCTGCAATCCACACACTCCTGGAGGGAGCAATGTCCAGAGAGTCTTTTGGAGCAGTGTTCCAGCATCCATGGGACACTGGCTGCACAGTGCCACTGCAGGGATGGCTTCTAGTCTGGTTTTCATGCCTTCCCCAGACTACTGTATTTCCTTCTTTCTTGCTTCATGGACACCTCTGACATTCCTGGCTCTCTGAAAGCCTGACCAGAATAGAAGACAACACTTCCATCTGTGGAATCCCCAACCTGGGGATCTCCTAACTGACCCCCCCAGTGTGAAGGCAGTGCCAGCCAACCTTGGCCAGCCAGGGCCAGGACACCTGCAAGTGCCAACCAGGAGCACAGGGAGGCAGAGGGAGAAGGGAAGTGGAAGAAAAAAGAAAAAAAAGACTGGTCCAGAGCCAAGCTGGAAGAGCAGCAAGGGCTGTCCTGGGTCTCCTGGTAAGCAGGGCCAGCTGGGAGCTGCTCTGTTCCCTGCTCATGGACAGGGCTTCCCCAGCTGCTTCTGCCCTCCCTGACCTCGAGTTCAGACGTGGCTGCCAGGGACTCATGGTCCCAGGGAGCTGAGATGCTTTGTGAGGTGACACGAGGCTGCAAGAAAAGGCCCTGAATTCCTCCTTTTGTCTTTGCTCCCTTCCAGCTCCCCTTGGCTTCACACTCAGCCCAACAACTCTGGCTACACTTAGTTCACAGGGGCTGCCTAACTAAGCTGGATTAACTTCACCATCTGTGATGGTGACACACTTTACCTGCTCCTTTTTGCACTTTTTCTATAATAAATGGATCTGAATTATGCAGAGCAGAAAGAACCCAGCCCCAGTAACATTATCTTATAAATAAGCATTGTCAACACAGCCCTCAGCATGAGCTGCTTTCCCATTCTGCAAAGGACCTGTGGACAAGGAAGCAGTTTCTCATTTCAAATTAGACAACACTTGAAAAAGAGCACATATTCATGGACTGAAAAATCTGGGGAAAAAATGGCTCAAGTAAACAGAAATGGCTCATTTCAATGATTTCAAAATTCAGCTCATAACAAGTCCTGCAGGGACTCCTGAGGCAATGAGATGTGTGGAGGCAGCTCTTTGCCTGTCATTTTTGAACCTGTTTGACAGATGCAATCAAAGGAGAAGGAAATGCAGTGACCCCTGGGGTGACAAGGTTCCCTGAAGTTTCCCATGGCTGGGAGGAGCAGTGGGAAGGGAGCTGGTGCTAGATGTGAGTGTCCAGCACAGCATCTCCCTGGCCTGGCATGAGCCTGCCTCCCACAGAGAGCGTGGGGAAGAGCTCCAGCAGCTGCAGACATTTCCAGCTGGGCTCCCAGGCAGCATCCAGGAAGAAACCAGCCAAAACCAAGAGCCTCCCTGTGCCTGGGAGGTGCCTGGGGAATGACATTTGAGGGAGAATTTCTCTTGGATGTTTCTGATGGTTTCTAATCATGAAATCAGAAGTGCTGAAAGGTTCAGAGAAGGAAATACAGAATGAACTCTCAGTGCCTGGCATTTGGGAAATCATAGTAATTATGCAAGTAGGATAGATGTACTTTAGTTTTTAGGGACCTTGGTTAAATGCTATTTATTTTGAATTGTAAAGAGTGGTTGTCCTACCTTAGGAGTTACACCTGCCTTAGGTGAAGGCCCCTTCAACAGCAATGCCCCATGCCAGCTGTGCCCCAGATGTGCTAGGGTTGTACCTATAGAGCCTCCTGTAGCTGAGCCCAGGGCTGGGCTCTCAGATTCCTCCATGGCTCAAACAGCTCAGGCTTTTTGTATTTATTTTCTTTAGAGAGTCTGAGCTTGAACATCTACTGATCTTCAGAGGCACAGAAATCCCATGCCTGGAAAATCCCCTGGCCCACTCCTGACTCGTGCCAGAGCCCAGAACAACTCCCAGGCTTTGCCAATGATTTGGGAATGGGATAGGATAACAGACACCACCCTGAGACATCTGACAAACCATAAAGAGCCCTTCCTCATTTTGGGGAGGGGTGTTTTTATCATTCCCTTTTGACAGAGGGAAGGTAGAGTCACAGAAAACTTAGTCCCTGGGAAAGAGATGGATCCCCAAGACCCTTTGGCTCTGAGCCATGGGGACAGTGCTCCCTGGCCCCACTTGCCAGGGCTGTTTCAGTTCTCTGGGCTCTGCTCTGTGGCTGGGGGCTGCAGTGGCACATTTACAGCAGGCTGGAAATCAGGGTGGTGATGACAGCTGCTGGGTCAGGGCTTCTCAAAGTTCATGCTCCAGGACATGACCAGAACCCAGGTGGAGCAGAAAATAATTCTACATATGTGGTTTTCCACCAGGCTGGGTAGGCATTTCTAATTAACCCTTCTTACAGAAGGGGCTGTGGCTGGGTGGTGCCAGGGGAGGTTCCCTGGTCTGTACAACAGCAGTGGCTCAGTGTGAGCTGCAAGGCACAAGCCTTGGTTTTGCTTCTTTTGACCTCCTTCCTTTTCCAGGTCTGCTGCCCATCACCAGCATGGCATGAGGGACCCCCTGGCCCTCCTCAGGCTTCTGAGCACAACTGCAGGCTGAAAATGCTGCTGCTGTCAGCCCTGTCCCAGCTGAGCTGGTGTTTGCCCATGCCCCACATCCTGCATGGATGAATGCACTGCCCTGGAAGCATCAGGGAAGGGAGAAAGGAGATCTGGGGACGTAGGAAGGAGCTTTGTGGCTGCAGTGTCTGGAGAGGAGCTCAGCTCCCAGGGTGGCTGTGTGCAGGGAAGCTGAGATCTCACCCCAGGAATATGGGCACAGGGGATGTTGCTCCCACCTATTTCCCTGCTTGTGAGTCTCTCAGAGTTCTCCACAGTGAGACCTAATCCAGAGCACTCCTGGTCCTTGAACCAAAGCTCACTGTGCTTCCCTGGCTGTGCTTGCCCAGGGAGAGCTGGGGGAGAGGCTGCTCTGGGACAGGGCTGGGGTCTGGACTTCATCTGCCATGGAACACAGCTCCCAGCTCCATCTCCCATGGGATACCAGCTCCCAACCCCATCTGCCATGGGATACCAGCTCCATCTGCCATGGAACACAGCTCCCAGCTCCATGTGCCATGGGATACCAGCTCCCAGCTCCATCTCCCATGGGAAACCAGCTCCCAACCCCATCTCCTATGGGATATCAGCTCCATCTGCCATGGAACACAGCCCCCAAACCCATTTCTCATGGGATACCGGCTCCCAAACCCCCCTCTATATGATACCACTTCCCAACCTCATCTCCCATGGGACACCGCCTCCCCATCTCTATGGGACACAGCTCCCATCCCCATCTCCCATGGACACAGCTCCCATCTCCCATGGGACACAGCTCCCATCTCCCATGGGACACAGCTCCATCTCTGTAGGACACAGCTCCCAGCAGGGAGTGTGGGTGGGATGAGTGGAAGAGCTCAGGATGCCCTGAGGGACCCTGGTGCCCACTCTGAGCTGTGGGGGCTCTTGGCTTGCACAAGATGAAGGAGAATAATCTAATGAGTGTTTATCATGCAAGACATTTAACATTTCAAAGTTGAGTATTGCAGTAAATTATAAAATAGATTACTGAAGACAAATACGCCTTATTAAAATCTATTGAAAATTATACAATTATTGTGAGAGTTGTTATAAATATTAATATATTACAAATATGTGAATTCAATGTATTTATAAGTCCATAATCACATGCAATAAATATTCATTATTGAGACACCAAATAAGCTGCATTTTAAATATAATGTGATTTGTATTTTGCAAAATGTTGCTAAAATGCTAGTAACTCCTCCTATGAAACACAGTAGGAAGAGGTGAGAAGGAAAGACTAATAATTCCCTGCAGTGCTGTGCATAAGAAGTATTTATTTATTGGTGTTAGCAAAGATGGTTGTCTCTGTTTTGAGATGGAAAGAAAATAATGTGCTATATTTAGAAATGACAAGAAGAAAGTATTTTTCCTATCCATCCAAAAAGGCTGATGCCTCTGGAGGAAAGGGGATTTTGTTTGCAGGTATTTTTATTCTCCACAGCCTCCTGCTCTTGGTAAGCATCTTATAAACTTGCAAGCACTATAACACTGTTGCTGTGTCTTGGTCAAATTAGTTTTATGTGATTTTAGAAGATAAATGGGAAAGGTAAAAAAAAAAAAAGAAAAAAAGCCAAGTCCATTTTCCCAACCCTTCTCCCCATGATCCACAGGGAAATCTCATCGTGCCAGGAGCACTGCACCTTCCTCTGCAGTTTTGTTCAAAGCTGCACCGTAAGGTTCAACTGAGACATTAATTAAAAACAAGGAGAAAAAAAAAAAAGCTAAAAGTCTCAGAAATGCCATGGCAATTATGTTCCTAAATTGAACTTTAATGAGAGTGCTCAATCTGTGTTGGTAATTGTGGGTGCTGTTTATTTACAAATGCTGTGTACCTGCTGATAGCACAGCTGCTGCTGCACAGCCACCCAGAACTGTCCCCAACCTCCAAATCCGCCCGGCCCTGGGGGCCTGTGCTCCTGCAGCTTTGGCATTTGGAAATCCCCAGGGCTGTTCCTGGCCATTGGAGCTGGAATGTCCATCCCAACAGGCTGATGGAACAGCTCCAAAGAGAAGAGAGATGAACTGGGGTGACACTTACCAGAAGGACCATCCATAGTCCCAGGAATGTGGTCGCCAGTCCTCTGGCCCAAGGCTGACGGTCACTTGGAAAACTTGAGTGTACATCATGTGTGCCACCATCCCCAAGAGACCTGGGAAGCAGGGATTACAACAGGAATTTTTGTGCCAACGATTTTTATCATTCTTGAGGGAGCTACTGCTGGAAGTGCTTTGAGAGCTCCAAAAAAGTCTTTGTTGTACTTTTATACCTGCTGTTCTACTGTGGAGGAGGGAGCTGCATGGGCAGAGGGAAGATGTGACTGAGAGCTCATTATTTTACATCATTCTGAATGCTCAATTAAAAGAGTAGTTGAAGAAAGAACATCGTTGAAGAAAATGTTGCACAGTGAGCATCCCCAGCAAGGCTGCTGCTGAAACCAGGGGTGTGGCACCCACAGCTATCTCCAGCCCATCACAGGCAGCCCGAAGGTGGGAGGAGAGGAGAGAGGCTTCTGCAGGCAGGGCAGGCTCAATGTGCTCACACCACACCGCCAGAGTCTGTCCCAGCAGCTGCTGAGATTGGTGAATTTGAACACTCATAAAACACTTGGAAGCTGCAGCAGGAAGTGAATGAGCTTGGTTCCCCTGATGATGTGTGGTGAGAGGACACCATGGGATACTTTGGGTGGGGCAGTGCTGGTGATGCTTTTGTGACACTGTTAGAGCTCACTGAGAGAACTGCAGCTGGGTGAGGATCAGACTTTCAGGCTCTGCCATGTTGAAGAACAAGGCTGCAGTAAATCACTGCCCTTAGCTGGCCAGTGTGGTCCTGCAGTTTAAACAGAAAAACCACCAGAACTTTATATTTAAACATCCCTTTGAGGAAAACCAAAGCCCACTTTTCAAGCAGTGGTGGTCAGGAGCAGCTCTGAGGTTTGGGGAATTTTCTAGCTGTAGTAATTTGGGATCTCCTGCCATGGCAGCTGGGCAGTGCAGGGTGATGGTCCTCAATGAGCTCTGCAAAGTGTGGGTTCAGGCTAAGGAGCTGGGGCTGCATCACTCTATCCCAAATAGTTCTTGCACCTACAGATGTGCAAAAGCCTCTTGTGCTGCAGAGGCAGCTCAAGGCATTTGGAAATACCAAATATTCTGCCATAGTGGGTACAGTGAGGTCTCTGTGTTACACTTTGACCATTCATTTTCCCTTCTCTGTGACCATCTAATTTTTTCCATGGTGCCCTTCCTGTGCATGGAAGATCCTGATTTCCCTCCCCCAACCACACCCAATTTTTGGCTCGTCTTTCCTTCTTACTCTCAGAATCTAAAGCACTCCTTTAGTCCCAGACACGTGTGTGATTCAGGGCAGTTCTGGGAGAGGGAATGTTTGTGTTGTGGGCATGTTGAGCAGGACCTGCAGCAAGACAAATGTCAGATTTGATACAAACAAGTGCAGAGGCTGAGGGAGACCTTGTGTTACAGGAGCTGGGGTGATTTGCTCGCTGCCTCCTGTTGGAGTGACACACTGCAAAGATAGGAGGTGGAAAGAGCAATTCACTCCAGGAGAAATGAGATTGGGCAGGGTGGGTGGCCTAATGGGAGCACAGCTAAGTGCTGCACACCTTGCTTTTTTCTGGTTGTATTTAATTTCCAGAATGCACCGTGAGCTTGCTGAACTTTTAAAAAATCAGTGGATTTTTCTTCAGCTGACAGTTGTGCCTTGATCTTAAGTTTGGAGTTTGCTGTTTCTATATGTCCTGTCAGTAATTTTTCAACGCTAATAAAATATTACAGCCTGCCCTGGGAGCTGTCACAGCCACTGAGAGGCAGCTGGAGGTTTGACAGAGCCAGGAGGAGCAGGGCTGAGCTGCTGGCTTCTGTCACACAAACCTTGCACAGGGTCCCAGCCACCTGCAGCTCTGTGCCTGTGTGGGAGGCTGAGGTGACACTCCCTGCTCCAAGTGAGGAGGAAGTCACCAGCAAACACTGGAAATCTTTTTTGTTTTACCTGCCTGAATGGCAGGGCAGGGTGGGGCTGGGTCTGCACCTGGCAGGGCTGTGGGTGCTGTTGTGCCACATTCCAAACTAAAGCAGAATAATGCAAATCTTCTGTTGTGCTGCTTCATTCACTTCTGGTTTGCTCTATTTTAGCTGTGCCTTGCCAAGTTCTCCATGGGGAAAGCCTCTGGTCCTTTTTGCTGTACAGTTAATGAGCTAAAATGAGCTGCCTGTAACACAAACCAACACATGCTCCATGGCCAGGATCATCTTTTCCCCAGCTGGTTCTTGAGGCTGGGCAGGGAGGGCACAATGGAGGGCAGGAGGTGTTTGCAGGTGGCAGATCCTGGGGATGTGGTGTGCTGGGATGGTGGCAGTGCAGGAACACTGACCCTCCATAGCTGGCTTGAGATCCTGAGCCCTGCAGGACCAGAGATGCTTGGAGGTGTCAGTAATGGGAGAAATTAAGGAACTTGGGAAAGATGGAGATGAAGGAAATTTGGAAAAGACAATGTATCTTAAAGCATTTTCCCATATTTTTGACTAGAAGTGCTATTTGAGGAATATATCACATTAATTAAAATATTTTATTATAAATATTACGTGAGAGACATATGTAAGTTTTTTACTTTGTGTAAGGTAAAGAGGGATACCAAAATTGTCATGTTGTGGGGTATTTTTTAGTGGCTCATAGGAACAGCAATAAGTGACCACACTATTGGGATATTTTTCCTAACCTTTAGATGTTGAGCTATGAGAATGTGGAGATCTCATTGCCCTTTTATGAGGGAACTCAAGCATGAATTTAATGAGGAGTGTTATGCTCCAATGGAAAGTCCTCTTCATTACCTAATTTCTATTAAGCTATGTCATTATAAATATGCTAAGCTTAAATAAATATAATTTTCTTCTTTCCTCTGATATCCCTGTCATTGCAAATAACAGCTAGCAGTGTACTGGGGTTTGGAGTTTTATCCTTGTTTCAATTCCTCTATCATTTTTCCCTGTAAAATTTTGAAGTTTATATTTGGACTATCTTGGCAATGTACTTAGAAAGAGGGAAGGCCAAAATAAAAATAGAAAGTTGTGTAGGAAAGAAAACTTCATCATTCTTACAAAACTTTAAAACTGCAGTTAATGGTGAAGGGAGAGAGGAGCAGCATGGAAGTAATTGATTGAATGCTGAAGAATTCCACATAGTTTAATTTTGAAAATGGAACTGATTTTTTTTTAAGTTCCAAATAATATCCAAAGCAGAAAAATATGTTTTGGTAGTTCTTACCAAATTTTTTGTCACTCAGCTCTACTTGTGACCTTTTCTTTTTGTTATTATTCCACAATTTGCAGCTATCCCTGAAGATACAAAGTCCTTCCCAGAATGTACACTGCCTGTTGTAATATATTCCAGCCTGAAATGCAGCAGAATAAAATGCACTTCTATTGCAGAAATTCTTTCTGCCAGAGAGGTGCCATGCAGGAGTGCTCACAGGGGCACTCTGGATGCTTGGATAAATCCTGAAAAGGGGGGGGTTTATCCAGAAAAAGCCTCACAGAAGTGAAGGGGCACTTAGCCATGTGGTTGGGCTTCTTAAAGAGAAGTGAATTCCTCAAGTTCATTTGGTGAGGAGCCCCAGTTAAAGACTGAGCACCAAAACAGCCTGGAACAGTTCTGAGAGAGGTACTTGTTCCAGACCACTCTTGGGGCTGCTCCTCAGTGCCATTATTAGAACCCTTTTAATTCTCAATGTTGTTAATTAACACGATGAGCTCCTTTCTTTGGTTTTCCAGCCTTCACCTACTTTCAGGATTACCACAAAAAAAGACTTTTCAGTGTGACATGTTTTTAATTTTCCTCTGGAAAATGAGTGTGATGATGCTGCAAATGGAGCTGAGGCTGGAGCTGTGGTAATGGCTGGGGAAGGATAATTACTGCATTGCTGCTGTGAAATCAGGAATGAGGATATTCACTTCTCCCTGGCAAGAGGCGAATTTATCATGCAGTCTTTGTGCCAAAGGAGTAAAAAATTACAGTGAAAAATTGTGATAGCTAAATGGGGATAAGAGAGAGCCTTGGAGCCTCTGGTTCTTTATTCTTTCAAAGTTGTGTAATTTTGCTTTGTGGTGGTAAAAGGGGAGGGGGAGGTTCATACCTGAAAGCACAGTGAAGACAGCAGCAAAGGCATTTAACTTGAGCCCATCTATGACACTGCTTGAATGAAAGAGCTCGAGGCACATGAGGCTGAACCCGACGACCAACAGCATGATGTACAACACCTCGGACACCACTGAGAGCCACAGCACACCTGGGGGCAAAGAGCAGCAGCCAGTCAGCACTGGGGAACACTTTCAACACCTTAAAGTTGGCAAAAATTAATTAGGAAACCAGGAATATCTAGGAGCAACTGTGTGTTAGGAATTTTTTACAAAAAGTTGGTTGGTTTTTAAGTTTGTCAATTGTAATTTGGTGGTTTGTTTTTTTTTTTTAATGTTTATCACATCCACTGTATACTGGGAAAAATTTCTTTACTGAAAAAGTTATTAAGCTTAGTCTGCCCAGGGAATTAATGGAGTCCCCATCCCTGGAAGTGTTCAGAAAACAAGTAAAGGTGGCACTTCCCAATGTGGTTTGGGGACATGGGGGTATTTGGTAAAAGGTTGGCCTTGATGATCTTGGGGGTCTTTTCCACTCTTAATGATTCTGTGATTCACAGAGTTTAAACCCAGCAAACCACGGCCCAAACTCTGAAAAACAGAAAAAGCTGTGAATGAAGATGTGGAGAGTGGCAGGGTGGTAAAGACACTGCAGAAGGAACAAGCTGTTGCTTGTTCTTGTTCAGCTTGGCTACAGAACCTCTGTGGGTACATGTGAGAACCTCGGGGCTCCTCTGAGCCAGGGCACAGCTTACAGAATTAATTTTCCCACCTGTGCCACAGTTTAGATGAGCACAATCCAGCAGGCAGGGAGGTGATGGCACAGGATACCTGAGTGCCTGTGTGCTGCTGGGAGCTGGACAGGCTTGGATGCCTCTTTTCCACAAAGAAAATGGATTCAGGCCATGTTTTCAAATTCTAGCCACAGCCTGGAGCTGGGGGCTGTTCTGAGAAGCTGGAGCCCTGCAGGATGGCAGTTCTGACTCGGGGTGTTTGGATCCCCCTCACAGGGTTTGTGCCCCTGGGGCTGACACAGAAACTGCCACAATTACAGCAAGCTGGGCACAGATGTTTGCAACATGCTCAGCTGAGGAGCTGCAGATGCAAAACTCAGCCTGGCTGGAGCTTGCTCAGCCCCTGAGAGTCAGGGCTGAGTGTGAGCTCTGCAGGACTGGGGCAGAGCTCAGGGCAGGGCTCTGGGGCACAGGGCAGTGCCCAGCAGGGACTGATGTTCCACCAGGAGATGTCACCTTTAGCAGCTCCAGCACAAAACCTCCAGCAGGATCTGCTGAGTCTTTGAAAGTCACCAAGCCATGGGGTAAATTGGAGAGGATGGGAACAGATGATAAGATTGAGTCCCTGCCCAATTTCCAATTGCTGCTTCAGCATGAGAATCTGCTCGAATTCTCCAGTACATTTGCTAACCTGATTGCTAGAGAATTCACCTGGAAACAATGAGCAGTGATGGAAAATTTCAGACTAAGCAGTTGAAACATGGAAAGTTAAGCATCTGAAGACAATGGCTTATATTAGAAAATGCTAGCTGTAACCATAGAGACTGCTACAGGCTTCACTTATATTAATACCTTCTCTCCTCACTGTGAGAGCACATGTGTGATAAAGCCTACAGTCCAGCTTCTCAAACCAGATATGCAGTCTCACTTTTATCAAATATTTGAGTGTCCTCTTGGTGACCATGCTGATCCCAGCTCATATTTTGTCTCAGAATTCATCTATATAATTACATCTAATTAATATGTGCTATTCGTTGTTGCCACTGTAGCTGACCTTTTGAGTTCTTAAACCACACCACAGAGATAGCAATAAATAAAGCTTTTAATTGCTCATAGTGGCTGTGTGTGCAATATTGCATCTATCAACAGCAAACAGCTGCTTATCTCACTCCTCTTAGTCAATTTGGTATCAGGCAACTGGCACACTCTTCCAAAAAGGAATGCAAGTGAGAGAGAGCAAGAGTGTTGTTCTGAGATACAGCAGGGTTTGGAAAGGATTCTGCCTCATTTTCTCAACCTAGCAGTGTCTATGATGAGAGAATGATGGAATGGTTTGAGTTTGGAAGAAATAGATGAGGTAAACCTGACCCACAGACAGACAGCAGAGAGCCCTAACTAATGAGCTGTAAGTAATTTGAAATATTGAAATATTGATGTACAGCACACCTGCCCAGGTATTTGTTGCCCTGAGTCAACCCCTGTGGGCCCCCATGGTGCTCTGTCACAGCAGGGCAGTGCTGCAGCTCACCCTGTGGTGTGGCTCCATCTCTGCCTCCCTGGGCACCACCTGGGCTCAAAGAGCTCGGAGTCCATGGGTTCCATCAGGCTGGAGGTGCTCAGGTTTGGGGCCAGTTCTCTTGGGTGTTTTTATCAATGTCCTGGACACACTTAGGGAGATTTGCTTCTGGTGATCCTAAATCAGGAGGAGACCTCGAGTCCCTTGAGTGGAGGGTCCATAGAGAGAGATCTTGGTAGATTTGAGTGTCACCAAGCCCATGAAATCTAACCAGGAAAAATGCTGGGTTCTGCTCCTGGGCCAGGGCTGTCCTGGATCTACCTACAGAGAGGGGAACAAGAGGCTGGAGTGCAGCCCTGCAGGAGGGGTCTGGGGGTTTGGGGGGTAGTTTTTAGGGTTTGGTGGATGGTTCTGGGGGTTCAGGTGATGTACTCAGCTCTATAAATGCACTCTGTTGCCCACCTATGAGCCAGTGCCTGTAGCTGGTGCTGCAGGCAGCAGTGCAGTGATTTTGGAAAGAGCAGGGAGCTGGGCAGGTGCATGTGTCCCTGTGGGAGCATCTGGGCTGGTGTGTCCATTGCAAGGGGACACGTTCAGAGGGACAGGAGGGACAGGGAGCTGAGCCTGGAGTCCTTCATTCTCCTGAGGAAGGAGAAAGGAACAGGAGGGAGGAACACCTGACTGTGTGGCTCGTGTCACAGGGAGTGCTTTGGCTTCCCTTCCCACAGGGCTGGGATAAGAGTGGCTTTGCCAGCAGGATAACCTGGCAAGGAAATGATGAAAAGCTCAATGAGATGTGAGTTTTGCTCTCCTGTAAATCCTTTTTCTGACGAGACACAAAGGCTGGGTGAGTTTGCTGTGGGAGGCATAGTCAATTACTGCTTTTTAGGGCTTTGTTCATATCTATCAAGGATCTCTCTTCTCTTATTCCATGATATAACTGAATACCTGCTCTGTGCCTTTTTTTTAGTGCCTCTAATGTGAGGAAAGGCAAGTCCCACATGCAGTGTTTGCACAGTTCTATGTCCTGTCCTGCTTCTCTGATTCTGAATTTCATCTGAAATAATAACGCCCAGAAAATGCAACCTGTGTCTGAATTTTGCATTTTCCTGTGGCTGTCTGAAGCAGAACAGTTGCTTCAGGTTATTAATTCAGGAGACAGAGTCTTTCTGCTCTGTGCTGATGGTGAAGTGATCTCCCACTGCTACTCTCTCAACATGAGATTCATGAGGCAGTCACTTGGCATCACAACCTCTTACAGCCTCCTTCCTGCAAGGTGCAGAGCTCCTTCTCTTGAGGGGACCTCAGTCATTCCAGGTGACAAGGAAGAAGATCTCCAGGGGATTTTTCTCTTTTCCAATCTTCTCTGCTGTCATCTTTTCTGTCTGCTTACTCCCCTCCAGCCTGTGTACTCTACCCCAGGGATCTGTCTGGCCTAACTCAGCTTTTATGAAAAATCTTTCTTTCAGAAGAGTCAGTACTTGGTTCATTTAGAGAGTTCTACCTGGATGGTCTGTAACTGAGGATCTGTACTCTCATCAATCAACAGATTCCTCTCATCTTTTGGTCTCCATCCTGTTTATGCATTGTTTATTCAACAAACCCAGTGCTGCCTGTGCAGAGAAGGGGCTGGGGAGGAGCTCAGCTGGGATGTGCCACTGTGCCAAGGACATTCCAATGTGAGACCTCCTAGGAAAAGAGAGTCTTGGACTTCAAAGCAAAACTAAACCCAAGTGGTTTCAGTGGCACTCCTGCACACGCCTCCTCAGCAGGGTGGGTGTGTGTGAGGAGCCCACCCAGCATGCAGCACCAAGGCAGGATGTGCTCAGCCAATGTTTGCAGGATCCCCTGGCATGCTGCAGAGGATGACAGCTGTCAAGTCCTCCTCACGCCTGCTGGGCTTTTTTTAGGTGAGAAGAACGTGCTGGGTTTGCATGTTCTGTTCTGTGCTGGCCAGGAGCTGGCAGGGAGCTGTCACTCTGTCCTGTCCTGTCCCTGTGGCACATCAGCTTGTCCTGTATGTCCCCTCCTGGTGTCTGAGAAGCTGCAGGGAGCTGGGCACTGCGATCTGGATGGCACTGACATCCCTACCATCACCACCTCCTGTTCTAACACACCTTTTCCTGTCATTTTTATCCCTGGTGCCTCTCCACCAGCCGGTCTGTCCCTGCTCAGCAGTGTTGCTGACAATGGCAGAGCTATTTCTGTGTGCTGTGGGACACTTTGGATCTTTGCTCCCACCCCACACATATGCTGTATGTCCCAGGTGGGATTGCTCTGAACCTGAGCACCACAGATTGTGAGGCTTTGCCTGGAGGAAGAAGGGTCACCAGCTTCAGGACAGCCTCCCTGTGAATGAAGCAAAATCCCTGAAATTTCAGGACCTGGGCTCACCTTCTCACCCAGAATTGGAGATTAAAAATCTGGGACTCACCAAAAGATTTCACATAAATCAACTTATATCACAGGGCTCCTGCATCAGAAGGAATCATATCACTTTCATGTCATCTGAGTTCATGGCAGGAAGAAGATCAGTGCAGTATCTGGGACATTAAAGAACTTTGTGTCTCTGAGCTTTGTTATTTGCTAATCAATGTGTGAGACTGTCTTCTCTGTGGAGTTCATGGTGAGAAGCACCAGTGCCACCTCCTCAAGGGTTTAGGTCCTGCAGCAGCATTGTTGCAAGGAAATTAAATTTCCAGCACTCTCCAATGAAGTGAGCACACTCTTCATTGGGTGAGAGGAGAACTGTTATCCCAGGATCACTGGGGTTTCAGGCACTCAAGTACTCCATGAACCATCTGGCAGGATCAGTGCCTTGCCTTTCTGTCAGACAGCAGAGAGCAGCTCATTTGGAAAGGAGATCCATAGGTCTGCATGCAGCTCTGCAAAGGTGGCGATCAACCTGAGTGCATCCTGAGCTGAGATGGCAGAAAAAGGATAGTGCAGACAGTCCTGAACAGATGAGACCAATGGAACATTTTGTCTGACAGTGAGAGAAAGAATCTTTACCTCAGCCTGCAGTGAGTCTCACAAACCCCTTCCCAGAACCTGAGAGCATTTCAGGTGAGCCTTGGCCGCTGAGGAGCGTGCTGTGAGTGGACACACTGTCACCTCTCAGCATGGAGCACGAGCCAGGGAGCTCCAGTCTGAGCTTCCTGTGAAACAGGGCTGTGATTAAATCATGGGAGTTCTGCTTAGAAGAACTCGAGGCATTCAGTGAGTTCCTGCTGAAGGAACCCAAAGAACAGCATTGTTAATGACTTCCAGGAGGTTTGAGCTGAGTTTGCTTGATACCCAAAGTTCATTCCTTGTTCAAAGGCACTGCCATTTCCTGACACAAACCAGCAAAGTTCACTCCATGCTTTCCAGGAGAGAGCTCTGTTAAACTGGGGCATGGCAAGCCTGACACGTTCTTCTGTGCTCCTTCCCCACAAAATGCCAAGATGATTCTTGTGTTGCATTATTAAAACCATTCTAATGCTTGTTAGCAATTTGGATTGAAACACCAAGAACGTGGATAACATCTGAATGGGATTATGTGCAGGATGATACAGAAATATTTGCTGCTGTTTCTGGAATGCCAGAGTTCCATAATTTCAATTACTGTTGAGTTTTTGAGATTAATGTGGCCAACAAACCAGTTCTGGCGAGTTTAAATCACATCTGTACCTCCTACCACCCACAGTCACATGCAGCCATGGAGTTTGATGCATACTTGTCAAATCAGAAAAGTTGGGTTTTGGTGCCAGCTCACTATGCCGACAGGATCTGACACCAGATTTTGAGGTCCTATCTCCAGGTGAAATGATTAAATCGTTTTCTGGATGCTCCTTCAGGCTGGTCAGGCCATGGAAATGACTGTCAAAGATCCAATGTTGGTGCATGTTCTCAAGGAAATACTGAAGAGGTGGCCAACAGAGGAATTGCTGGGCGAGATCAAAGCATTTTGAATCCATAAACATGAGCTGTGTGCTCTTAAAGGATTTCTTCAGGGACAATCATATTGCTGTTCCTAAAGGATGCTGCTGAGTCATGTTAACCATGTTATACCCAGCAAAGGCAGGGGTTGTGTTCCTGGAAATGTTTGTCATGCATTTTGGAGAGTGGCTTGGAAATTATCCAGCATAAAGAAACCCATAAATGAATGTATTACCTGCCATGCTGTGTGACACTGCCTGCTGAAAGCTCAGCCTGCCTGTGCAGTGCCCAAGAAGAAATGGGCTGGAATTGTATTGATTTCTGAGGGCCCTTTCAGACAGAAAATTAGCTTCCTAATTGGGGCAAGCTCATATTCAGAATGGCTCAGTGGGATTCATCCTCCTGAGGAGCACCCACTGCCTTGAGCCTGTGCTCACTGTGCATCTGTGGCTGCTGCACCCCAGCCCTTCCAGAGCAGAGCTGCCCTCAGGGCTCAGGGGTGACCAGAACAGCCTCACCTGAGCTGTCACACTCTGCCACGCTGTCCCTGAGCCAGGGGCCAGGCTGGACAATGCTACAGGCAGCAGAGAGCTCTGGGAGAGGTGTGGAGTTGCTCAGAACTCAGTGTCCAGGCTCTGTCTGAGCCATGGTGAGACACCAGCTCCTGTCACTCCTCTGCCAGTTCAGCCCTGAGCCATCTGAGAAAGTCTGATGCAGGCAAGTAGAAGCTTTGGGGGTTTTTCTGCATCACAGTTCATCCCATGACCAAAAGCCTTTAGTCTGCTCAAAGCAGTGGAGCTGAGCAACATGTGCTCCTAGATCCTCGTGCCTGGCTGAGATGAAATCAAGAGGGTGGCACTTGAAGGACAAGCCAGTGCAGCATTGTTGAGCAGCTGAGGACACATCAGTGTCCAGGCAATGCTGTCCTGGGGAGTGAGGAACCTTCTCACCTCCCCTCTGGCAGCTGCTGACCCAGACACTGCTGCTGCTGCCTGCGGAACAAAGGGCTGCTCTCACCTTGTGCTCCACAGTCATTGTCCCCAAGATCCCTGAACTGCCACAAAACACAGGGGAACCACAAGAGGCTGTGAGAAGTCAACTAGACAGGTATCACCCCATGTGGCAGCAAAAGAACCGTGTCTGAGGGCCAGCCCTGCTTCTGGGTGCTGTGCACCTGCACAGAGGGAGCCCTGCAGGTGTCATTGGGCATTTCATTCTCCTCCTTGGCCTCCATTCACACTGTGGCACCCAGGGACATGGGCAGTTGTTACCCTTGCTCACACAAACTTCTGCTCATGTGTCTCCTGGTCTGTTTTTGCTGTCCTTGTGTTTTTGACCCATTGCTCTGCTTTTTCAGACTCTGACTTTATTGGAACTGACACCTGGATCTCACTTAAATCTCTCTTCTTCAAGAGAGAAGAGAGGAAAAAATGAGGCAAATGGGCACACACTGAGAAATGCTGTGCACATTGTTTTGGAAGAGCAGCAAGGCCAGCTTTATGGAAATCTCACTCTCTGTTCCAGTGCCATTCACACGGGTTTAGTCATCTGCTCTTCTCTGCTATTCCAATACTGGGAATTACAAGCCAGAAGTACTGGAGTGATCAATAGCAAATGGTGGAAGGAATAAACGCTGAGCATGTTGTTGTGGCTGGCACTGGGGCTGAGCACTGCTGGTTCTGCGTCACAGCAGAGCCGACCATCTGCCCATCAGCTCCTGTGCTGTTGCACAGGGAGGGCACTGAGAGAGCCTCCCAGAGCCAGCCCAGACACAGCCAGCCTCCTGAACTGCATGGCACCTGAGCTACCCCAAACTGCCTGTTCCAGTCACCCAAAGCAGGCAGCAAGTGTGGATGAAGGGCTGGCACCCAGGGAAGAGGCTGTGTGTGCAGAATGTGGGAAACCAGGGAAGAAATACCTGGCACAGCTGAGGGGAGAGAGGAAAAGCTGAGTTTTGGGTTTATTTAGCTTTAGCTCTTCATCTGTTTCTTTGTTTTGAAAGGTGAGGTGGAGCTGTGACTCATGAAATGATTCTCTTCTATGTGATGATATGTTTTCTATGATTTTTGATGGCTCTGGCATAAAGCAGATTGAATCCTGTGTTTGATACTGAGCACACTGGGGATATCTTTGTATCCATATTCTCTTTTTCCTGGTGTAATATAATGAGTAGAGCAAGAGAGTGGAAAAGATAATGAAAAATGCCCTAGAGGACTATCTCATGCACCTTACTAAAGGTATTTGGGCTCAATGTTTCCCTTTGAACCCCACAGTGCAGGGCCTGTGATGTTCCTCCACCCTCAGCATTGGGCTGAGAAATGAATGATGTTCAGTGTTCCCCACGTCTCTGGCATCCCCAGTGTGAAAAACAAGACTGTTTCCTCCTTCAGTCATAAGGAATTTAGCTTGAATTCTGCTGGTAAGAATGGTTTCATCTTTGTATGTCTAATTGTCTTTTAAAACTAACTTCAGTGATTCATAACAGATGTAAGAAAACATGGATAAAATACAAGTAACACGTTTTTTTCCTGCATACTTAATCATAGCTCTCCTCTGAGAAATGCACAGGTATTTGTCTGTGTGGGTATGGATTTACCCTATTGCAGATATATACACAATAATGCAATAGGAAGTCTTCAAGAAGAATATTGAGGCTGTTTTGGAAAGTGTACAGTTCTTTTGGGAGACCCAGCTACATTTCTTTTTACTGATGCAGGTCTCTAAATGCTCCTCTTAGAAAATTGATCCTCTGTTTTTCTTCTTGGGAACATCTACCCAGTACATAAAAAAGGAGATTTGTTTTTTAACTTGGCTGTTACAAGTCTCGTTTGTCTTTTTTTCTAGCCTGGAATCTGCTCTGCGTTGTCCTCATACAAACAAGAATTTCCCTATTTTTGACCATAAATGTCACTGTTCTCTCTATGCCTTTAAATTTTATTGTCAGTGCTTTGAGCTGGGGCTGGCAGGGGAGGGATGAGAGGTGCTCACAGGGAGCTGCAGGTGGGTACATCATCAGTACTTGTGGTGGCATGGTGACTTTTTTGTTTTGTTCTTTGTTTCCTACGATGATCCTAATATTTCTTTTTCATCTTAATCTCTGCAGAGCAGTGAATTAATGTTTTCATAGAAGTGTCTGTCATCTCTCCAAGAACTCTATCCTGAGGGGAAAAGCTAATTCAGAACCCATCACTATATATGTAAAGGTAGGATGACTCTTCATGTTCTCCACTTGGCATTTATCAACAGTGATCATTGTCTGCCATTTGCTCTCAGTCACTCTGTGGCTGGGAAGGGTTTGTGCATGCTTCAGAGGCCTGCTCTATATCCAGTGGTTTTCAGGCTCTCAAGCTTCAGTTGTCCTTTTAGCTGAACATTTTAATGTATTTTAATCAGCTCTTGCTTTTCTTGGGTTCTTTTCCTCACAACTTCTAAAAACATTTTTATTGCTTCTGAAGGATGCTGAATCTGTTAGTCAGCCATGCAAGGGATCTCTTACTAACATTTTGAATCAAATGCAGGGGTGAGTCAAGAGTAACAAGTTTCCCACTAATTTCTCCCTGCTCATATCCAAATTTTGTCTCTACATCATGCATAACATTTCTTGGTCTGTGCATGGTGTTTGAGAGTCAGCTCCTGCTTTTTTGTTTTCTGTCCTTACACCTTCTCTGCTACCAGGTTTAACCCTGCTGTCTCTGAAGCTGTCCCAAGGGGTGATCACTAACAATTCTGCATTTTTTTATCTGAACATGGAATCCATCCACAGAGATTGTGTTGCTCATTAATGACATTACCTTGTTATTCTGATTCAGCTTTAGTACATGACATCTGCTTTGTCTTTCAGTGTAATCAGTTCCAAGATGTTATTGTCCCTCTAATTATCTTTCTCCCATCAAATTTCTGGTACACCTATTATGTCAGGATCCATTAAAATCAGGCATCTAGTTTTTATCTTCTCACTAATTGCTGTTGGAATGCTGGTTTAGGAGCATGTACAGAACTGGCTTAGCTTCCTCTTTTTTCTGTGCTGTGTTTAGGTGAGACTTGATTTGTTTACTTGCTGTTTGCCGTGTGCTACTTTAGCTCTGCCAGCCACTTTTTAGGCAATACAGAATTGTTATTGCTTCATCTCTCCAGGATGCACCATCACAGGCTGTGTAGAGGATGTGCAGGAAGCATCTCCTACCTCTGCCAGGACAGTCTTTCATTTAAAAAGGCCCCCTGTAAGATTTTGGGCTGTTCAATGTTCACTAGCCATGAGCATTTTCCTTCTGCAGGGTTTTGCCTTGCCCCAGCCTCTGGGGTCTCTGAAAAACCTTGTTTATTTTCTGCATGGGAGTTTCTCAGTGGGTAGGAAGCAGTGCAACACAGGCACTGGTGTCTGGCATGCTGCCTTGCCATTCCTGGTGGGAATTGCTCCTCAGAATCAGGTATACAGAGCACTGGAGTAAGCTGGGCCAGGCTGCAGCACACCTGTGAGGAGCTTGCCCTGGGAATGCTGCCTGTGTCTGTGTGGCCATCTCCAACACTGACATTTGAGCTGTTCCTGCAGCTGCTTCCCCCAGGGCTCCTCAGGCCAGAGCCCCTCATTTCCATGCTGTGGGCACTGCAGGTGCCTGCAAAGTCACAGCCTTCACCAGCACCATCCCAGAAACTGCTGGGGGCACCACATTTCCTGCAAAGCCCTGCTCTTCTCCAGCAAAATGCTTCCAGCACAAGAGCTGCTTCCAGCTGGTTTCCCTTGCCCAAGGAGCTGGGCTGGGCTCACCCTCTGGCTGTTCCTGGGGCTGCCAGCTGCCAGGGACATTCAGAACAGCTGGAATCCCCACACAGCCCCAGGCAGGGCAGGAGCACCTGGGCATGTCCAGCTGTGGTGTTATCGAGTCACTGGAGCCATTTATCTGATCATTTGATGGCACCCTTTGCTCTCCATTGTGGTGTCATGGTTTCCAGGTGCAATTTTTGGTCTTGGTTTCTTCCTCTTGAACCCTCCGTGGCCTCTGGGGATTTCTCTTGGGCACAGATCTGAGGCCATGGGACAGGGATGACAGCAGGGAGGAGGAGTGTGGTGAGGAGGCTGCCAGCCTCAGTGTTCTGCTGTGGACATACTGTTAGAGAGCTCAGAAAATTACAGCCTGGAAAATCATTCTCGGGCTGGAGCTTCTCCTACTCTCTCAGCTCCATTCCCTGACTGAAAAACTTGTTCAGCTTCAGTTAAGAAGAATTTCTCCCAGAATAAGAATCTGGTCAAAACAAAGTAAAATTAATAATAAAAATTAGCACCTAGTGTAAACCATGGGATCCATTCTGAAGTACTGTCCCACAGGTGTTTTTCCCAGTTATCCAATGAACTACTATCTTGTCTTAACTCTGCAGAACATGCTTTAAATATAAATTGTCCCCTCAATAAAAATAGTCTTCTTTTCCCTAAGAAGACTCGTGTGTGTTACTTTCCTTACTTTCTCTCTCTCTCTCTCTAGCACAGTAACCACATTCTGGTGTCACCACAACAGGGACAGAGCATCCCTCTCTGAACAGGTCACCCTTTTCTTCCTCAGGCAGCAAAATATTCAGCAGCCACAAAACTTTGATAAAGTTCTGTGGAGAATATCCCAGAAGTAATTGAGATCTGAAATATCAAGTCCAGTCTACTTGGACAGCTCCCTTCCAATCCCTTTTGGGAATATTTGCTGTTTTACTGCTCCTGTCTGTAGTGAAAATTAGAGCACTTAGTGGGTCCCAACAGCTGCTCTGTGAGAGCCCATTAAAAGTCCTGGCCACTGTAACCAGCTATTGCTCTATCATTTTTATCAATAGCAAATGTAAACTCTCATAGGAAAATGTTTTTTTTTTTTTCTAGTTAATATCTACCATCATGAAGCTGATTTTGCTAAGCAGATTTGGCACTAAGAACCAGCAACAGCTAATAAATTCAATGTTAGGCTTATGAGGTTCTGACAGATTGCTGGCAGCTGCCTTAAATGCAGGAAAAAGCTCTCCTAGTGTGGGTTGGAAATGCTTATTTATACCATACTGTGGGTCTGTTTGCCCCAAATTTTGCTGCCTCCTTTTAGTAGATGTCATTGGTGAGATATATGAAAAGGGTACATTAACTGATCAGAGATACATTTTCCAGCTACTCTGGAGATCAGCACTAATGCATAAAGATGGGAAGCTCAGCCATAAACTATTAGATTTTTACTGTAAGAATTTTCATTTATGAATGCAAGGTTTGTGGTAAGGATGTGACTAGACCTCATAATGGATGGTTTTATTTACTGTGAGTTTTAATGATAGGTATTTTTTCTTATATCAGAAGGTTTTAAATAATCTGCAGGAGTTTAACACCACCTTGCTGTTAATTGGTGAGGGACTCAAGCAAAGATGGGCTGTACAGCTACACTGAGTTTGTTCTCTTTGGATCAGGGAAAACCTACTAAAAGGAAAACTTTGGGAAACCTGAGTGCTCAGCTGTAATGGAGCTTGTATTGCAGAGACATTTCAGATAAATAATCACTTTTTGGTGGTAAGTGATGCTAAGAATATGTACAGAAAGTGAGTAAGTTGCAGTCTCATTGTGAAGATAAGTTTAGTCCCAAATTTTCCAGTTACATGATTGCCTGTGAAAACCACAGTGTTTGAACTGAACTCAAATTTGCTATTTATTGTGTTTCATCCTTTCTCATTGACTTGGACTGCCTGGAACTGAGTAGTTGAGAAGCCTCTGACCATTAAAGTCAATGGTGAGAGAGGGGATGAAGAAATTAAAGGAATGGGAAGCTCCTTTTAACTGGAAAAGAACAGATTAAGTCAAGACATTAAAGAATTCTTCATGAAAGTAACTCAGGCATCAATTTTCTCTTCACATGTGGTGAAAGTAGCTCTGGAGAGTATAAGGCTGATGGTGAAAATTCCAGATTAACCATGTTTCAGTGTCCAACTTGATGTACAGTTGTGGAATTTATCCTGGTTATGTTTATGAGTCTGATGGTCAGCACTTTCCATCTCTGACAAAGCATTCCCCTCTCTTTCTGTCAATATGCCTTACAACTCCATGGAAAGTCTTCTGAAATAGATAGAATTTTCTTTATAACACTACACAGAAAGAGCCTTCCTTCCTCAAAAAAGAAAAATAGAATCGTCTAGAAATATGCACTGACATCATGCAGCAACTCTAAAATTCTCCTGGAAAAAAAATGCTGACAGCAATTCACACAACCAAAAGAAATCCTAAAAGTAAAGCACTAAATGCAGTTTTGGAAAGTGTGTGGGTGATGCCACCAAGCATTATGCACCATAATGAAGTTTCTCAGAAAGGGGATGAAGCAGAAAACCAGCCCAGTGCCTTTGGAGCAGGCACCTTGTGCTTGCTCTGGAATGGCACAGCCCTGGCATGGGGAGGGCAGGGAGCTCTCACACCCCATCACTGTCCATTGTCTCTGCTCCTGTGTCTCTCCTTCAGGATGCAGCCCTGCTCCCATCCTTGTAGAGAACTTTCCAGAACTTTGATATCCTCACTGCTGTTCTGGGAGCTGCACTAAAAAGGACAAAGTACTGCACAAAAAGGCACAAAATACCCCACTGTATTCCAGAAAAGAGCAGCTTTCAGCTGTGTAGCTCTCTGCCCTGCTCCTGATAATACCTTAGGATTTGAGCTTTTATATTTTTCATATATTTGTAATCCTGTAATTCTTTAGTGTATAACTCTAAACTCCATGCACAGTGTGAGCTGCTGCTTTCCCATTCTGGTCAGACACAACAATTCCTCTCCAGGCTGGCAATCAAGGACACCTCACTGCATCAGGCCCTGAGAAATGTAAATAAAAGTGAGCTGGGGGAGCAAACTTGGGGTAAATTACTTCATTACCTGCAGCTGTAATTGGGAGATTAACCCCCAATATGCAAATTGACCAAATTTATCAAAGTGTGAAAACCTGCGACCCATTGGCCATTTTGGGTGCAGCCCCTGGGGGGCTTTGTCTGCCCTAAATGCACCTGAAGGCCTTTTAATAAATATAAATCCTTTTTATTCTCTTAATTTTGTCTGGCCTCTGTTTTTAGATAGCCCAAAGAGGCATCAGTGAGTCCTTTTGCAATGTTTTCTAGCACACAGTTTGTTTTCTGGTGGCTGCTGAGTGTTGAGCTGGTGGTTTCATAAGAGCCTTTGTGCCCCAAGGTCCCATTTGTGTGTGTGAGATTTAACTGGGAGCCCATTAGCAGCGCTAATCCCAGGCTTGTTCTTCCCTTATGTGCATAATTTATTTGGGTCTGCTTACAATGAATTTCACAGAGGCTCTGTGGCTGTTTCTCTCCCTGCAATATCCCCTTGCTTTATTAGCAGTAATTGCCTTTCTTCCCTTTTTCCAGTGGATCAGCAATTCAGGCAAATTAAGGAAAGTTGTTCCTTATGCCATTACTGCTGCTCCACCAAGCCTGAGGAAGGCACCCTCTGCCCAAAAGGTTTTGGGATTGTCTCAAGTGATCTGACAAAATATATAGGGCACTTCGTCATCTGGGACCAGGATGGGCTCTGTTCACTTTAATTGAAATCTACACATTTTTTTCCTTTATAGATTTTCAAATGTGGGGTAAGTTGCTTCTGAAAATGAAAGAAATCTCAATATTTAATAAATTAAACTCCAATGCCAGGGTGAGGAAAATAACCTGCTTCTGTACACTTGAATATATAACTTTTCACAAGGGTAAACCAACCAAAGAAGCATCTGGATGATTCCTTCTCACAAAGAGATATTTTTCTGTATTTTTCTGACCATAAATGTCTTCATGGCCTGAGGAGACCACGCAGCATTTCCTTCCTCACTAGAGGAAGAAGGGAAATGCCTGTCTTACAATATGAGTCTTTATTTTTCTTTTGAAAAAAGCCATCTGAGTTAAAATCAAATAAATGACAGATGTGCATAAAGTGAGCAAATAGCTGTCACAAACCCTTGGGACTTGTTTCTGGCTGTGTGTAACGTGGGTGACATGTGGGTCCCTGTGTGCTGAGGTACCCTGGCACCCAGGTACCACAAGACAGCACTGATGCATTTACATTCTGCTCATTTACATGAGCATTTCACAATCTGTAAAATGGGAAGAAGTCTTGGCTGTGTGGTCTTACCTTTCTCAGAAGCCGGGGCAAGGTCAATAAAACTTCGACATTTTTCACCTTGAAAAGAAAAGGATTTATTTTAGGAGACAGAAGTTGGTTGGTGTCTCTGCCTCCTCTTGCAGCCTGGGGTTCCTGCCCTCACTCCCACCCCAGTGTCCCCAGGACCTCGGGGTTGTCCCAGCTGGGGACAGACATTCCCCTGTCCTTCCACCCTGCCCAAACCCACCGAGCCCAAGGGCTGGACTTCGCTTGGGTTTGCAGCCCCTGGATCGAGGGTGTGGTTACAGGGAGAGGAGGAAATCCTTCCTTGCTGGCTGAGCCCCTGCTGGGCCAGTGGTGCTCCTTGCCCAGGGATGAACAGTGCTGGGCTCTGTAGGGTGGCACAGGGACAAACACCTCAGCAGCTGCCACTGGGAGGGCAGAGGCTCTTCCAGCCACACTGCTGCCCTCCTCCATCCCATCACCAGACAGTGCCTGTGCCTCTTTCACCCCCATTTCTGCCCTTTTTCACCCACACTTCTGCCTTCCTCCATCTCATCACCCACCCAGTGTGCCCAAACCTCCCAGGGCTGGGGGCACTGCCATGGCACAGAGCTCTCCATAGACAGATGTCACACACATGAAAAGACAAAACCTGAAGCACAAAGAAGCTGAGCAAATGTAGAAATGTTTTAAAAGTTAAAAAAGCAGGCAAATGCCTTGCTCTGAGCATCACAGCCTGTGCCACTTCCTGTGCTCCACTGTAAATTAAACTCTCTGTGTTTAGGACCCAACCTTTGGCTTTGCAGGAATTCTTGAGAAGATTCTGAACAGGAAATGTATCTTAGGGTGGATGCTTTGACTTTTCTTTTTACTTCTTCAGGTAACCAAAGATGATAAAATAATTCCTCTGCCCTGGGTGCATCCCTCCACCAAGTGTCTGTGCTCCTTTCCAAGGTGTGCTGGCACGTCTGCCAGAGGTCATGGAATAGAGTCCATTTTGCCCTTTAAGACTTTAATTGATGCAAAGGCAGTTATAGGACTAGGCTGTTTTTTTAAAATTAGCTTTACTCGTGTTTAATTACAAAGTTCAAAAGACTAATTTAGGAAAGGTGAGCCATTAAAAAAGAATAAACAGTGAAATGCCACAGTGATGGTGAAGTCAGTGTATTTTTTTCTTATTTGTAACTCAGTATACATAAAAACTAATATAAAATGTTCATTTTCTTGTGTCTTTGCTGGCAAGATTGAGATGAACCTAATCATTCAAATGATAGCTCTGCTGACAGAAGAATCTATTATTTTAATGCTATTATTACTACTTTTTATTTACTTTTTGCAACTTTAAATCTATGCTAAATGCACTGAGAGGTGATGTGTACATAGTCCATTTTCTATGTATAAGTAGCTATAAAAGAAAAGGTTCACTTGACATTGAAATGCACTTTTTGATACGTCCAGGGGAAGGATTTCTACTCTGTGAATCCAGAGGAGAGCCAAGAAAAGCAAATGACACTTGGCTTGCCAAAGCACCATCTCTGTTTCCAGAGGGGTGGGCAGGGCAGGCTGTGTCTGAGCAGAGGTGTCAGCTGAGTGAGTCAGTCAGTTTGGGGCACACAGATGGAAAGATAACTGAAGGATCACAGAAATGACCAGCCCTGCACATTTCCTCACAGAGGAATGATCACAAGGATCACAGAGCAGGGCTGTGACTTTTCCCACACAATTCTGAAATGCTTCAAGGATGGTGAGACCCATCCTTTAGTGACTCAAAGGTGCAGCTCCTTCCCACTCTGCTCCACTCCTGCAGAAGTGTTTCCTTATACCCAGTCCAAACTTCCATAGCTGCTCTGGCATCAATGTAGTCATCCTTTTTCTGGCTGCAGGGACATGAGCAAGCCCAGCTCCCCCAGGTTCTCTACTTTAGGTTCCTGACCAAGAAATCCAGATAAATAAGTGGACTATAAAACATATTAAGGTGTAAGTAGAAAACATTCTCATCCAGAGCCTCTGAGTTTTAGGGCATGAGATTTCTCAGGAATTTTATTGACATAAAATCAAGGGAGTATAGGGAGAGTGACCTCTAGATTTGGACTTGTTATAAGGAGATTAAGCAGGATTTTTCATTCTAGCCATATGGATCTGACGTTTGGGTCTGGGTTTTGTGGTGTTTTATTTGTTTAGGTTTTTTTGGGTCAGATGTAAGTTATTACTTTTATCATAGTTTTATTTGAACCTGACTTCAAGCTGTCTCTCACTGATCATCCCTCACTTGTGTTACAGTGAATCCAAAGCCATAGTACTGGAAACCTTTAACAAATACCTGACTCTCCAGAATGTTATCCCAAGACAGGTAAAGGGGGATGGCCTTTGCTACTAGAAAAACTGCAGAGGCTGTTCTGAGAGCTGGTCAGACACCTGGCAAGGGACAGTTTCTCTGAGTTACCAGTATTTATCTGCAGCACAGAGGAGAGGGTGGTCACAGGCTGTTGAGAGGAATGTGCATCCTCTTCCTCCCTCAAATTCAGCTTGCCCAGAACACCATCTCTCCCTGTGGTGAGGGCTCCAATTTAAATAACGTGAACAGAAAGTGCTGGAGTGTCCAGAAAAAGTCTTTTAGGAGTCATAGCAAAAAAGAATGACTGGAGACAGAGAAGAGCCTGGATGTCACCTCACTTTGGATGGCTGATTGTGCCTGGCTTGCTGCTGAAGGTCACAGAAGGAGCTGCAGCAGCAGTTCCTGACCCTCCCCTTTGCTGTTCTTGCTGCTGGAGCACTGGAAAACCCTCTTCCATTTTCAATGGTAACCACTGGTGGTATTTATAAAGCACAGCCACACTTGCACATGCAGACATGCATCTTGCTGAGAACTGAAGATGTCAGCAGTGCTTTCACTGTTCCTCTTAGGATTTATTCTAAGTTATTTTTGGGTATCTTGTATAACTGATCTCTTAAGCCCTCTTAAGTTTAATTTTAGACTTGGCAGAGTTTATCCTGCTGTGCTGTCCTTTTCCAGATGCATCTTCTCCCCCTAACCAGGCTCCTGGAGAGTCTTTGGAGAATACAGAAAAGGCTGTTCAGAGAAGCAACAAGGAGAGTCTCTGGGATTCATCCCCTGACAGTCCTGCCTTCACCTGTTTGTGGCTGTGATCCTGACACAGAAGAAAGCCAAGGAGTGAGCTCTCCTGCACTCCACTCAAGCAGAGAGAAGAGGTGGGACCTGGCTGGAATTCTCTGCACTTCCCACAGGAGCAGTGGCCATGAGCAGTGCACGTGAGGCTCTGTGGAGCTCAGCAGGGACAGGGAGCTGCTGGAGGCTGATGACAGAGGGCTGAACAACACCTAAGCAGCCACGAGCAAAGAACTTGGCACCAGCTTCTTCTGTGGCTTCCCAAGGGTGAGGTAGAAACACAATCTGTGCAAGTCCTTGCAAAAGCACCCCCTCCTAATCACCCTGACCCTGCACGGGCTCAGCTGGGCTGCCCCAGGAGGGTACATGGGTGACAGGCATCTGCAGGACTGCGAGCTAGCCAGAGTCCAAAGTTTATCTGTGGCTAATTGATGCTAATTAATTTATCCAATTCTGCATATGTGCATGTCTATGAGTATTTGTAACTTGCTGGAGAATTTCGAACTGGAGCAGCCAGAGAGTGGGAGGAGACACATCTGGAAAGACTGAGCTGGTGGGTGGGAAGAGTCTTAAGGTTGTGTGGGTAACAGATGTAGAGCCCATGAAAATATCTGAGGGACCAGCACTGTGATGTCCCCAAGCATCTGCAGGGGGAAGGGAGGAGGTGTTTCAGCAGGATCTGCACACCTGGCAGGCAGAGGAGGAAGAGGGGCTGATGAAGGCACAGCTCTCTCTGAGGGCCTGTGTGGTCAGAGACAGCAGTGTCAGGCTTGCACACGTGTGTGTGTGTGTGTGTGTGTGTGTAAAGGAATTCCCTGGACCTTGAAGTGCCCAGGCTCAGCTTCCTGGGATCATGCTCAGCATCCTCTCAGACTTTCCAGCTCTCTGGGACTTCTCCCAACCCTCTGCTCTGCAGCTGGAGGAGATCCCTCAGCCCTGCAGGGTGAATCCTTTCCAGCTCCATGGCAGCTGCTACTGAAGAAAGCTCAGCTTTGGGACACTGTGTGGTCTTGGGAAACAGAGGAAGGTGTGGAATTCATCACTGCATCAGTGCCGGGGACACGGAGAAAGTTATGGCAGTGTCAGAAGATGATCTCTGTGTCTTGCCTGCAGCATGAGGCCCTTGCTCCTCCTCCTTCCTGCTCACAACATGCTGGGAAGTCCTAGAATCACTGGGTTGGAAGAGACCTTCAAGATCATCGAGTCCAATCCATGCCCTGACACCTCAACTAAACCATGGCACCCAGTGCCACATCCAGGCTTCTTTAAACACATCCAGGGATGGTGACTCCACCACCTCCCTGGGCAGACTATTCCAATACTTTATCACCCCTTCTGTAAAAAAATTTTTTCCTAATATCCAACCTCATTTTCCCTTGGCACAGGTTGAGGCTGTGTCCTGTGGTTCTGTCAGTGCTGCCTGGAGACAGAGCCCAACCCCAGCTGGCACAGCCACCTCTCAGGAGCTGCACAGAGTGATGAGGTCACCCCTGAGTCTCCTTTTCTCCAGGCTGAACACCCCCAGCTCCCTCAGCCCTTCCTCACAGGGTTTGTGTTCCCAGCCCCTCCCCAGCCTCGTTGCCTCCTCTGGATGTGCCCAAACATCTCAAGGTCCTCCCTAAACTGAGGGGACAGAACTGGGCACAGCACTCGAGGTGTGGCCTCACCTGTGCTGAGTGCAGGGGAACAATGACCTCCCTGCTCCTGATGGCCACACCATTCCTGATCCAGGCCAGGAGCCATTGGCCTTCTTGGCCACCTGGGCACACTGCTGGCTCATGTCCAGCTGCTGTCCATCAGTGTCCCCAAGTCCCTTCCTGCCTGGGCACTGTCCAGCCACTCTGTCCCCAGCCTGGAGCACTGCAGGGGTTGTCAGTCCTGATCCCCCAAGCCTTGCCAGCCTGTGGCACACACTCTCCATGAGAACTGCCTCCTGTCTGCACTGCCACCCACCTGAGGAGGAGGCAGCAGGCTGGGCAGGGCAGAGCTGTGCCAGGGCAGGGTGAGCAGGGAGAGCAGGGCTGGGCAGGCAGGGCAGGAGGCACTGCTGGCCAGGGCTGCACAGCTGGAGGGGTCACCCATGGCTCCTGTCACCCCAGGCAGCTGGGTGAGTCCCCTGACACCTCCCTTTCCCTCCAAAGTGGAGGATGGGGCTGCTCCACTGCCTGCTCCTCTGAAGGGTCAGTGCCACACACCCTTTGGGACTCTGCTGGAGCCAAATCCTCACACCTTCCCAAGGCACAGCTCAGAGTTCAGCACCTCTCCAGCCTGAGCATACTATGAAAGCCCAAGCTCCTCCAAGTTCAATCCTGCCAGAAAATCGAGTCAAACAGGTCCCAAAGAGCCATCAGGTCCCACGGTTTGCTGGCTCCAGAGCCCTGCCCTGCCCATCTTTGGGTACATCACACATGCCTGCCTGTGGCTTCCAGCCTGGAATTCCTGCCTGGGCTTATGGAATTAGAGCTGCATAGGGCAGCTGGAAGGCAGGTCTGGGTGCACATAAATTGTGTCTGAGCTCCAGCATTCAGATGTTCATCCAAGCCCTGTGTGCCCTCTGCTTTGGGACACCCACATTCTAATCCTTCTTCCACTAAAAAGTGTGATTTATTTGCTCCTGTCCTCAGGACCTCACACAGGAACCTGGTGGTTTAGACTGGAAATGAGGAAGAAGGCAGAAAAAACACCCAGAAAATTCTTCAGCTTCAAGACAATATTCTGTTTCTGACATGGCTATTGTCATAGCAAAGAGCAGAATTTGATGTTCTGGGTCCTACTTATTGGTCCTGCATTCCAGAGTTCTTTCCTCTCTGAGCCAGGGGTAAATGCCTGATTAATAATGAGAGCAGCAAAATAAAAACAACCCTGAAAAATCCTACTTTGTATGTCTTGCAATGACACGGTTTGAAAATATTCAAGTTAAATAAATTGACTTAAAAGAATTCTGGTAGTTGTGGCTGAACTCTGTTACAACTCTGCTTTTCATCTCACCAAAAAAAAAGGAAGAAAGAAAATCTGTCTGTATCTACTTACTCTGCATAAAATTTTACGAGTTCAAAAGTGCAGTTATGATGGAAATTTAAATGATTACATTTCTTTTAAACAACATTCCCTTTTAGTAACACCCTGGCTCCCAGCCTACGACAGACAAGGTCCCTTTTTTTCCCCACTAGGCCCTAAGACATCTTTATCTCTCCAATTATATCTGGAGTCATGTGATTCTGATGAGATCCCACATCATCTACTGAGAGTAAAATCATTGTCGTTGTCTAAAAAAAGATAAACCCTCAAGGGATCCCAGCCTAGACGAGGCTGAGGACTCCAACACAACTTCAGTGAAAAAAAGTACTACATGAGGGAAAATACAGGTTAATGGACTCACTCAATCTGAGTTGTATCAGGTTAATTACCAACTGAAATATGCAAACTTTGATTAAAGTAGTCTCAGAGCACTTAATTGACTTTTTTTCCTAATGAAAAATTGAGTGTTAATCTGGAAAATCAACATTTTCCAGTTGACCCTGTTGATTTTGCTGGAGCAATATTTTCTTCTGGAAAAGAAACAAGCTCGCACAGAATTGCACAAAAATATGTCCTGATCTATGCAGATAATTATTTTCCCTTCCTTTGACAGCTGCCATTCATTGCTGCTGCCCATCAACATTTCTGCTACTTCTAAATATCTTGAGAATTTGCCCAATTTCTCAGTGATTACTCACAGCCTGTACTGCCTTTGGGATTGCTTTTAAACCTGAATGCTGTGCTGCTGTTCTCCTCCAGCAAACCCAATCCCTTCCAACCTCCTACGTCTCAAAGCAGGAAAAATGCAGAGCTTCCCACTTTTCCCATTTCAGGCGTGCACTTTTCCTCAGTTTGCACATTCCCAAAGGAATGTTGCTAATTTTATCCAGGAGGTCCCATTCCCACGGTGGGGTTCCCTCTTGGGTGGCTGGAGCAGGGAAGGGCTGGGCAGGGCAGGGAGTGTGGGCAGAGCTGGGAATGCTGCTGGTGCTGCTGGGACTATGCCATGGCAACTGCTCCTTCCAGGCTGCAACTCTCCCTGATGTGAAAAATCTCAGCCAGCATCTCAAAGCAAGCATCTCCACGGGCTGCTCTCAAATCATGTCTAATTGAAACCCAGCCAAGTCACAAGATTCAGCTGATTATCTTGGTGAGACCTGAAGGATGTGTACACACATCCATCATTTGGAGAGCTGCAAAGGAGTTCAGGTTTCCAAGTGATTGTGAAAATCGGGGGAACAGCAGTGCTGAGAAAGGTTTTCAATGATTTTGGTGTCAAATTAGAGCTGACTTCATTAAATCAAGGAGCTCTGAGTTGCCTGAAGCGTTTGAAGCTGTAGAACAGGAAGGGAAGGGTTTCACCTGCTCATCCCTGAGGTGACACACTGTGATGACCCTGAGCCAATGTAAATATGCCAAAATAAACTAGATATTGGCAATCCAGGATCCCTGAGACACCCAGAAAACTGGGAAAGACAAAACCCAGTGCTCTTCACAGAGGATGAGCTGCTGTATGTCCCTCACTGTGTGAATTCTTGCCTCCTCCTGTCCTCCTGTGCCTGCCCTGGCTGCTCTTTGGGTTGAGATTTCCAGGCAGGAACCCCTGGTTTGGGGTATGGAAAGAGGTAACTTTTGAAAGCCTTTTTAACCTTTTCTCCATGACTTTTAAAGGAAGTGAGCTGCAGCACACTGGAAATGAATATCCAGTTTTTGAAATCAAGTGAAGAAAAATGGTGCTTGCATTTCCTCTTGTGTGCCTTATTCCCAAGCACGTACCCAATAACTTTGAAACAAATTCTCATCAGTATTTTTGTCTGCCTGGGTGATGCACAATGTGAGGAGGTTTCTTTGGTCTCTCCAAACCTAGTGAGTCTAAGCATGGTGGAATGTCTCTACCTCTCAATTGATTTTCCACACTGTAAGCATGGCTTGAGTCCTTTTTTCAGCCAAATGGAAGGTGGAACACAGGAAAGTGGATTTTGTTTGCCTATGACTATTCTACAAGCCATGTCATTCCATAGTAATTACATCTGCTTCTTATTACTCACTGGCTTTTGTATTCCTTTCTAAGCTAGATCAGCAAAGATTGATACTGCCTTTTGGTTTAGCAACAAGAACACTGCTCTTACACTGATTTGTGACTACAGAGGGTCCTGGTAGAAGCAGCCCTATCCCCTGCCACCCTGGTTTCAGCAGGGATAGAGGCAGTTTTGTTCCTGTAGCAGGCACAGGGCTGTGTGCTGGGTTTAGGGTGAGAATAATGATGCTGTTGACACAGAGGTGGTTTGGTTGTTGCCTGAATCAAGGACTTTGCAGTGTCTCATGCTCTGCCACTGAGGAGCTGCACAAAAAGCAAGAGGGAGCATGGCCAGGACAGCTGACCTGAGCTGGCCAGGGGGATATTCCAGACACAGAATGTGGTGCTCAGTGTGTAAACTGGGGAGAGTTTGCTGGGAGCTGCCAGTCTCTGCTTTGGGCTGGACTGGACTGGGCAGCAGTGAGCAGCTGCACTGTGCAACACTTTTTGAGGGGCTTTTAATCCTCTCTCCCCCCTTTTCTCTATTTTTATTACTTGTTGTTGTTGTATTTTACTTTATTGCAATTATTAAGCTGTTCTTACCTTGTTACCTTTCTCTGACTCCTCCCCAGCCCACTGGGGCAGGAGTGAGTGAGGGGCTCAGCAATACTTCATGATCAGTTGTTAAACCAGAACAACCTGCATGTCCCTATTCTGAGATCTGCCAGCCAGCCAGTTCTCCTAACTCCACATAAGGAAAGTTTTGACATCAGGACTGAGTCTGGTGTGATTTAAAACCCATGGGGATACCATGGTGATTGATCTTCCATCCCTTATGTGTTTCCTCAGCCCTGAATGCATCTGTTCATATTTTGAGCTGACACTGGGGTAAGGCATCTCAGTTCCCTTTGAAATCTGGGACCTGTGTGCTAATCTTCCAGCACTTTGAAGTTTATCCCATTTACAAGGAACTACCAGAACTCCTCAGATGTTTCCTTTAAGGCTACTGGGTTAAATGTCTGAGAACAGACACATCCAAACACTCATGAGAAAGAGTAACATACCTAATAAGGAGTAGTTAACTGCCTGGTCCTTCCCTTTGCTCTGCTATGAGGCTCAGCCTGCAGGGACTTTATGTCCATGTTTTATGGATGATAGATATTCACACAGCTAGTCTGCCCAGCAGGATCAGGAGGACCTAAAATCCAAAACTCCCAGAGCACCGCAGACACAAAATATCCCCCACATGCTATAAAAACCTGAATGTCTGCAATAAAGCAATCACCACCAGAGAAATCACAGCTATCATGTACCACAGGAAGGGAGCAAGAGTCCTTGTGAGGAGCACGAATAAATCTGTAAATTCCTATGGCCAGACCTATCTCATCCTGAAAGCAAAATACCAGGGATTTGTTAGGAGGAGTTCACAAGTGCTTTTCTGCAATGGATCCTTCCCATGCTGTAAAGGAAGGCAAAAATTTGTTACTCTCCCTGTTATCTTGCCTGAGGGAGATTTCCCTTCTGATCCCAAATTAGATCATCAGTTTAATGTTCAGTGCATGAGCAGCCATAGCAATTAGATCCTGAGCAGCTGTAATAATGTCAGCAGCAGCAGAGCAGCCTCCTCATACACTGCCTCCACCTGGAGCCAATTTCTGCTGCTTTTAGATTAGAGAAGGCATTAAAACCTCCAGAAAACGTGATGGGCACCCAGTCAGCAGTTATTTTTTCCTTGGCTCCCACTGGTGCCCAGCAGGGATGTCACAGAGCAGGGGCTGTGTGAGCCAGGAGGGCTCCTCCCAAACCTCCTTAGAACACCAACACATCAGCTATGCAGGACTCACTCCAAGCTTCCTCATGCCAAAAACATTCCTCTTCTCTCCTGCAGCTCTTCCTGGGCTTTGGAAGGCACCATTCCAGCCCATGGGTTTCCTTTGCTCACACTGCCCTCTGTGGAGGTGAGGTCCAGACACACTCTGCAGGAACCTGTCCTTGCATTGTCACTTTTTTTCCCTCAGTTATCAGTTACTCAAGTCATATTATTTTCTTTATCCACACATGTGGAAGGTATCACTACATCCCCTCTAGCTTTTCAGTCTGGTACACTACAGAACACCAGCTTTCTTTTCTTGAAGGAGATTCTCTTTTCCTTAACTACCTTGGAAATCCCACTCTGCACCTATTTCACTTCCTTCCTTTTTCTTACCATACCCATGCACCATGGCACTTATAAAACACACTGGTGGTGCCTCTGGTGCTGATTTTTCCCTGGAATAACCTTTTCTTTATGCCACAGCACTTGGCAGCTCCCAGCCACCCCACAGACAAATACTGGCCCCCAATTTGGTTCTCATCTTCCCCTGCAATTGCTACCAGGGGGAAGGTACCACCTACCTGTGACCTCACAGAGCTTTAGGCCTCAGCATCTGGTGCTTTTAACCTTTTTTAAATGTAATGCTGTTCTTACAACTCTCTCAGGCCAGCTCACATTTGCAGTTATGCAGACAAATCTCTCCTCTGTAATGCCAGCATTCCCAGATTTTGTGTGGCAGCGTACGTAAGAAGCGATCCAAGACAGGATTATTCTCTTCAAATTAAGACTTCTGTGTTGGGAATTGCAATGTCTTAGACAGACTCCCTGTTGGCCAGTGAGGCAAATACGTAATCCCAGGGCTCATTTCATGCACAGGAGGAGCAGTGTAACCTCCCAAGGAGTACCCCCTGCTCTCCTCTCTAACGAGGATGTTGATCACTTTGGGCACAGACACCTACATTTGCTGATGGCCACAGGCTAGCTGTAGGATTCGTCTTGCCTTCATTTTTTTAGGTGACACAAATTGTATTCCTAGCTCTTTTTTTTCCCTGAATTGCTAATTCCAGCAATAACAGAATCAGTCCCAAAACCAAATTTGAGGACAACTAGAAATATCTGGTCTCCACTGGGATAAATTTCCCTTTTGTATTACTTGCCACAGTCTCTTTGTAAGACTGTTCTTTAGTCAGTTTACAATCTATTTATCCCAATGAGAAGCAATAAAATCAAGTCAACCTGCAACACAGGTTGATGCAAAAGGTCTTCCTGCTCCACTGTCCTTGTGTTGTCTCCAGTGACAGATATTTAGGGAAGGATGAGGGGTGGGCACAGGGTGATTCTGCTCCTGTACTCCCCTTGTCACACCAGTGCTGCAGCAGCAGTTTGGGGACTTCCCAGTCAGGGATTGCTCTAAAATCATCTTCTCTGTAACAGGAATGGAAGTTTCCTCTCTGGGTCCATGCAATTCCCAATTTTGGCCTTCTCAGCATTCCCTGGCAGGGAGCTCTGCAGGAAGGAGTACTTGTTTTTGTCTATTATGCCTTTTTGTTCTGGAATCGTGGAAGCAGTCAATCGTGTGTGTTGTCTGAGCTCTGTCACTGTCACTTGATCCCCACCAATGTCACATCTCAGTGCCCTGGGCTCAGGCTCTTCAGTGCTCCCCAGTGAGGGAGCCTGCCTGCCTCTCTCTCTGTTCTTGCCATCCTCCCCACTCTCTACAGCTCTTCTGGAAAGAGTTTTCACTGGGACATTCCACCAAATGTTTTATGTGAATCCACAGAGACTGGGTCTAATCCATTACCTTTGTCTGAGAAGTGATTAATCTTGGTAAATGCTTTCTCTTTAAAAAACCCATACCTTTGCTAAAACCTATTTGTTGCCATGCAATGAGTGCTTTCTCTGAAAACTGTCCTAAAATCCCTGGGTCAAGTGGCCTGTATATTTTTTTTTCCACTCTTCTTCAAATACAGTGATGTACAGATTCTTCCAAACCTGTATTTTCATGTACCAATTATTTCAACATCCTCAGATGGAGATTATCCTGGGCCCCTGGGTTCAGTTCTTCTAGCACTGGAAATTTTATCTTTAATACAGAGCTCTGCCTCTTCTATTCCTTTTACCACTCTTTCCTTCCTAACAATTTATAACCAGTAATTTTTACATTCCACTCATGCGAATAAACCTGCCAGGTTTCAGTCATGCCAATTATATCGTATTTCTCATAATCCAGCAAGAATTCCCAAGTCCTCTTGCTTTTAATTATATACTCACAAGGTACTTCTCCCCAGCCCTCTCTGAGCAGCCACCTGTGGTGAATCACTGTGATGTGTGATTATCACAGGGGGCGGGGGACAAAGGTGTTGCAGAGCCACTCTGCAGCTGGGAAAGGCTATGGCAACTTCTGGTATCTATGTCACAGATTTACTCATTTCTGCAGAAGCCCCTCTCCTCCTCTGGCTCCTCTTCAAGGCACAGGCAGTGCCCTGATTTCTGACCCATTTGACATTTACATCCAATCTAAATTCCACTCTACCGTTTCCTCCTTCAGGGGTGCTGAGGAATAGGTGGCATAGAGCACACAAAAGGGTACAGACCCCTTGCCCTCAAAAAATTCAGTCTAAACCCACACAACAAGCCGTGCACACATATTCCTGCTCTCCTGGTTTCTGGGGAGCATGGTGAGCATCCTTGTTTATTTAATGGGACAGTACTCTTAAAAGGCAGCTGGGCAACTGCTCTTCCCCTCTGGCTGTGAATGTTAATACTGAGCTTGTCTGTTCACTGGCAACTCAAGCAAGGTCTGAGTTCATGGGTTTTTCTATTAACATCAAAGCAAACACACAACTGAGCAAAACTGGCTGACTTCTCATTGCTTCCCAGCAACTCAAACTATTTCCTATTCTCAGACTCCCTTTAGAATTTGATATGCCACTTTGCCTACTTGATGTGTTAATTTTTTTATGGTGTGTGTGCTCTTGAGTCATGGAATCCACCACTGGTATGGTGCCCTGTGAGCTGCCCAAGCACAGACCTAGACTGGTGTGTGCAACAAGATACATGCTCAAAGTCACATTTAAAAAGAAATTAAATGCTGGTGAGCTTGTCTCTGAGACATCTGGCCATGGCCAAGGAGCTCACAGCCCAGGAGGAGCCCCAAGAGCAGAACAGGGCTCATGAGCAGCACAGTCTGCAGAACTTTATCCTCTTTTGTCACTCTTTGGAGGCTGGGTGTGTTGCTCCTACAGAAGGCACCTCCACCTGTGTGGGATCCAAAGCACTGAACCCACTCTGAAAGGGAGAACCTCTTTCTGGTAGACTGGGATTCAGCAGACTTTTGAATCACAAATTGTGCTAAATAATTACAGGACTCCCCCACCAATGATATATAAATGCTCCAGTCCCTCTTTTCCCAGAGGGGATTCACAATTACATTTCTCAGGTACGAAATGCTTTTTGAATTCTTGAGCTGTCCTAGACATGCCAGATAAAAATAAACTCTAGATTCACAAATTATTTCAGAAATAATCACAGCATTCAATCTCTGTTAGAGCTGTCAGTGGAAACCAGAAACTGGCACCAAGAGGCAGGCACGCTCCACTGGGCTCTGCACAAAGTGGATGGCATGCTGCTTTCTCCTCAGCCTCTGGAATCTAAATGCACATTGCAGATAAACAGGGGCAAGGAGAAGACACTCAAAAATTTGTTTGCTTGCTGCCTAAATGTCATTTTAAGGTGTGACTGAATCTCAGTTCCTTCAGCCAACTGGGAGCCCTGGAATCTTGTTCCCTGCAGCATCACTCTGCTGGGAGCTGGTCCTGTTGGCAGTACAGGATCTGCTGTGTTGCAGCTGCACCAGTGCAGGGAGCAGAAAGTTCTGACAGTGGCTGGAGGAGAGAGAAATCAAAAGGCTGGTGGCTGGAGGAAGAATGTGGCTCATAGCTGTGAGAGTTTGGAGGCTCTGGAGAGTTTTGGCAGTACCACAATCACAGAGAGAGTTAGTGGCATTCACATGTGCCTGGTGGGATCCAGCACAAAACCACAGAGGATCCTGTGTGGGAAGGGAGCCACAAGGATCATCAAATCCAGCTCCTGGCCCTGCACAGGCACCCCAGCAATCCCACCCTGTGCCTGAAGGTGTTGTGCTCTCACTCCTGGAGCTCTGGCAGGCTTGGTGCTGGGACCAGTACCCTGGGCAGTCTGTTCCAGTGCCCAAACCCCCTCTGGGAGAAGAACCTTTTCCCAATATCCAACCCAAACCTGCCCTGACACAACTCCAGGCCATTCCCTTGGGTCCTGTCACACAAGAGACAGCCTGACCTTCCTCTTCCCCTCATGAGAAAGTTGTAGACTGTGGTGAGGTCTCCTCTCATGTTGTTTAAATTCAGACATCAGTGAGTTGGGAGGAATCAGGACGGGATGGGAGCTGTGGGAATGGTGCTGACCATGGCTCTGGCCATATGTTCTGCTGACAAGGTGTGAGGCTGTGAGTGACTGTGGAAGGGACTTTGCCTGGAGCAAGGCTGCTGCTGCAGTCACTTCAATGTGCTGCTGGTAAAGCTTTAAGAAAGATGCTATTGACAGTGTACAGTGCATTTGAGCTGGGGATTTGGACTAATTTAATACACCACTATTTAACAGTGTTAATACAGTGCTGTTTAACACACACCCATGAGTGTGTGACTTGTGATGCTGCCAGCAGGTGTGCTGAGGATGGGGGATGAGCCTCTGGGGTGGATTCATCACAGAGATGGAGTGGGGGCTGTGTAAGCACACTCCCTGTGCTATTGGGTTGGGGCTGGTGCCTCAGGGCCCAGCAGCTTAGATAAAATGATCATCAGTCAGGCTGCAGAAGGCCATGACAACACTCTGGCAGTCTGGTATTACAAACCCATCAGTCTGAGCAAAGAGCTGTCAGGTATTTTATGTTGGCACTATTAGGGACAAATTTAGACCGGTGTCCATTATGTTGTTCCTGTCCTTACCAGGAGTGGGTATGGTAAATCTGAAAGAGGCAGCTGTCTGTCTAAGGCAGTATATCCCTGTGCCTGCCTGGGTTATTTCCAAAGGCTGGTCACTCCTAGTCTGCTGACTGAGGAGTACTTTCCCCCAGGTTAGTGTTTCAAATAAGAGGAAACACTCAGAGAGCTGCTGCGGGGGTGTGGGGAGGGAGAAGCAACCCCTTCTCTCCTGCTTTCAGCATAACTTTTTACAGCAGGCTTCCAACTTTCTCCTGAAATCACCCACTACAGCACAGCTTTGTTTACCCGGTACAGAATAGATCACTGTGTTTCTCTTCTCCCACAGATAACTCACTTTTCTGAGTGGGCTAGAGTCACACAGTTACAACTTAGCTCACACATAAATCTGGACTTGGAAAGATTTCAGTATGTGCCAGAAATATGGGCATCCTTGATCGTGCCAACCCCAGCTAAGATGCTCAAAAAGCCAGAGATTCTTAGGCTGCTCACTCAGGCTGCTGTGGCCTAAGCTGATTCCCAAAGCAGTAAGACAAATAAGCTTTTTTTACTGTGTTTTTCTTTCTAACATCAAGAGCGTTGCTTTGGTACTCTCATTTCAGCCTGGAGCTGTTGCCGTCTCAAGGCTGGAGTTCATGAACTTTCCTTTTTTACATTAAATTAAGTTTCAATAAACAACTAATTCTGCAAGTACTCTCCTCAAAAACACAACTCCTTGGATGAATACACAACTCCTTGGGATGAAACAGGCTGTGATCACTCCCCCAGATTTTCCCCATTTAATAGTACATTCTCACAGAGAATTCTATCAATTCTACCAGAATTCTGCCCTAAACTTCCCATTACCAGAGGGGCTGTGTTCTCAGAGACATAACACATCCGTGGTTAGCTGTTCCTTTCTCCCAGCAGTGAATCTACTGATGTACTTGATCTACTCCTTGGGCAATGGCGGGATGGGATGGGATGGGATAGGAACACCCCAGTGAGGAGTAAGTATCCATAACCCATCATCTCACACCGTGTCACATGTATAAACTTTATTTTTCAGACACATAATCTAGAAGAGAGCTCTTTCAAAAGCAGAGTGTGGATGTTAGCTGTAGCAGACAGCTCTGGGAGTAGGGGCTGTCAGTTTGCATCTGCTGAGACTCAAATCGGTCCCAGGGCAGCTGCCTGCCGTCCACCCTCCAGTATTTTATTCCTTGGGAAGTGCCAGGCTACAGCAGAGGAAATGAATGCACTGATAAGCTGGGGAGATGTCTTTTTGAGTGCTTCCCAGCAAGTAAATGGCTGAGCAGGGAACAGAAATGAGCTTTCTTGTGCCAGTTGAGCCCTTTAACTGCATTTTCCCGTTCAATGAACACACTCTCCGGGGCCGTCATTTACTTCAGGGGGAGCAGAGCAGAGCAGAGCAGAGCAGAGCAGAGCAGGGGCAGGCTGGGCTCCGGCCGGTGCAGCCCGTGCCGTGTGTGCTCCCTGCCGGCCCCGGGGCTGGGCGATGCTCCCGGGCAGCGCTGCCCGCCCGGAGCCCGCAGCGCCCGGCACCCGCTGCTGCTCGGCTGGCTGGGCTGGAGAGCTCGGAGCCTGCAGCAGCCGGCAGGTAAACAAGCACGTCCCTGCTCTGCCAGGAAACAGGTTGCTTTTCAACAAAAGAACTGTTCAAACGCTGCCCCTGTCCGCAGGGCGAGCCTGCTCTAGGGCACGGCACGGCGCGGCTCGCCCGTCGCTTATCACACCGAGGCGAGCACAAAGCAACGCAGGCTGCGAGGAAGTTGGTTTGTACTTACCGGCAGCATTGATATTTTCCTCACAGGAGTACCAGATCCCAGTGTGGAAATACCTGAAAAGGAAGCGGTCATCTCCCGTCTCCCAGCTGTAATGAACCACATTCTGGTTCGTCTCATTTGCAGTCTCATTCCCGCCGTAGTTGAGGCAGTTTGTCTTCTTCTCTTTCCCACAGCTCGGCTTGGGGACCCTCTGTGTGCCCTCACACCAGTGGGTCGTGATAAAAGCTGTTGTAGAGAAGAGGAGAGCCATCAGATTCAGACTCACTGCTAGCAGGGCTCTGCATCTTCGATTTGTCTTCATGGTAAATCCGCCCTCCCTCCCCCTCCTGCTGAGAGAAGAAGTCAAAGGGGTTTGTTTTATTTGGGAGGGGGGGGTGGGTTTCAAAGCCTCTCACGATTCAGAATCCAGTTGTCCAGGCATCAAAACTCCCAGCTTCTTGCAGAGCGCTGTAGAAGCGGAGAAGGAGGCTGTGCAGGCAGACTCCCATTCTCGCCGATCACTCGCAGCCGTGCCTTTGTGGGTTAGAGCAGCAGCAGCAGCCGGCACGGCAGCGGCAGCGGCAGCGGGGCCAGAGCCTCGCAGCCGCGGAGCTTCAGCGCGCTGAGGGCAGCGGAGCGGCTCTGCCTCCCGAGCAGCTCCAGAGCCGAGTGAACATCTGCTCGGGCACCGCACATCATCCTCCCGAGGGGCTCCGCAGCCTCCTCCGCTGGGAGACACCTGCAGGCTGCCAGGCTGGCGTGCCCTGCTCCCGTAGGATGGCAGGAGGAGGCAGGCACAGCTGCCACCCGCTGCCACCGTGCCCGGCTCCGCTCCGAGCCCACTGCAGCGCCGGGCTGGGGGAGGCGTCAGCCTCAGTCCCCAAAAGAATTATTAGTGTTATTATTAATGTGTGGAGCTGGGAGAGGCATTTTTCGTGTACCACGGGGTAGAGATTCGTCCAGGAGGAGGAGGAGGAGGGATGGAGTACTTTAGCATTTCTGCTCTGAGCTAGAGAGTAGTAAATCCAGGGCTTGATTCTGCTTTTGGCATAATGGTGTAAATCTCTCTCTTCAGAGCCTTGCTCTGGCAGCCCCAGAGGAATTTAGATTTGAAAGTGTGTGATGTGTGAAACCCACATTTTTCACAACAGCAAGTGGAGCCCCTTGCCCAGGCTTTTATTCCCAGACACAGCTCTTGGAGATGTTTTGGTTGAAGTGGATCTGGAGGAAATTTTGTAGGTCCTACTTTGTGCAGACGGACAGAACTAATTAGAGCAAACCTTGGGCTTTATTCACCAGATGGCAATGCTGAGAGCAGGGAAGCTTAATACTCAATATTCCATTTCCAAGGAGCAGTGTGCTGTCCTCTCACGATGTCAAGCTGGCTCGTGGAGTTCCTGACCCCTCTGCACATTGCTCAGAGCATCTGGTGGTGCTGGAGGCACAACCCAGACCCCGTGTCCAGCACTGACACACTTGTCACACAGAAGTTCTGTCCCTTGATAGGTGATGCAGTTTTCTGTGGTGAAGAAGCTCTTTGTGCCTTCTCAGTGGTGTTTGCTTCCAGCCTAGTTTGGACTCCCTGCAGGGGCTGTGGGGATGCTCTGGCCTCTCAGAGCAGTCCAGCAATGACTTTCCCTGGAAATATCCACGGAGCCAAGCAGGCTGATGCTGACACACAGGACAGTACTCATGGACCCGCAGGCAAAGCTTGTGCTATGCTTTGCTGCCTGCACACAGAACACGGGGGGCAGCTTCTCCTTGAGAAAGCCAGGGAGGATTTCCTCCTTAAGGCTCCCAGGACCTGGTCCTGCCTTCCTGATGCACCCTCACAGGCAGCCACAGGACTCCTGGCTCTTTTTGGTGCCTGTCCCGAATGTCTGAGCCCTGCTGTTGTTGAGATTTTCCACTATTTCTACACCCACTTGGCAGTGGTCATTTTTTGTTATAAATAAACTGGAAAGTTAATAGAAAACTTTTGTGAGAAAACTCTCAGGGCTCTGTGAGAACAATTGTGATGGCAGCTGTGCAAGTTTGGTGAAATAATTTTGTACCCAAGAGCCTTGGCCTTGCCCACCCCTGCCTGTGCCTGCTGAGTGCCACCTCCTCAGTGCCAGGTTTTGCCCTGTGGTCTCTCCTTGTCCTGTTGAAATTGCATAGCACTTCTCCCTGCCCCAGCCCTTTCAGCATTACATCTTGCAGCCGAGTCATCAGCATTCTTTCCTTGGTTTTAATTGCATGCAAAAAATCAAGGTGATAGCTATTCTGAGAACCACAGGATTATTACTTCAATTATTTTTATGTTGCAGGACATTTATTCAGTAATGTGTTTGTGGTGCTGCTGTATTTCTCAGGGTTATCCACTTGCTAAGAGGAATAAACAAAGCACTTGAAACTTTGACAGAAAGCCTTCACAAGAAAGCTGGTGCTGTTCTTCAGGACTGTCTTTCAAGTGGCTGCCAGCATCTGAATCATCACACTTCTCCAAGTGTGAATATAGGTCTTTACAGCTCTTTTCTCACAAATTTTCTCTATCTATTGCCCTGTGGATTGTGTTTACTGGCCTGCAGCACCAACACCTGCACACTCTGCTTCTCCCTGTGCCATCTCCCTGAGGGGTGGGCAGCCAAGACTTTTGTTATCTGGGATAATTTTGTCCTAAATACTTCTTACTTTTGGTTTTTACTCCTAATCCTGACAGATATTTCTATTTCTGTTGCCCCTTATCTTCTCCATTCTTGTTTTTCAGACTGGCAGAGCTGTTGAGAACTGACATGGTGGCAGTAAATAAAAAACCACCAAAATAAAGCAGAAATTTGGTTTGTTTTGTGATATAGAACTTTTAGAATCTTAAGCATTTAAATATACTGAGCACAAAGTAAAGTAGACTCAGTCAGAGAATTTTTTAATATGAATACTTTTCTTTTTCCTGAAGGAAATAATGTTTTTTCATTGTTGGGATTACATGAAAAGAGGGAAACTGTTCTGTGCTATGCTCATTCTGTAATACTCCAATGACTTCTCTTTATATAATCTCTGTTTATCAGATTTGTTGTGTATAAAAGTGGAAAGATCATACATATGTTGCAGAAGGCAGTTCAGATGCCTGGATTAAGTAGTATTTATGTGGTATTATCCTTAATGATAACGTAGAAGGGTTTGAATGCTACAGAGATGTAATTTTCAGGTTGTGGCTACAAGAATCTCTAAAAATTTTTGCAGCAATAACTTTTCTCTGATGTTGTGAGAAGAAATACCTTCACAGGTTATAGTAACCCCTTTTCCTTCAGTCTTTCTTATAGGAGCAGTGTAAATTGTAATTACTCAGTATTTACTTGTGTACAAAAAGAACTTGACCCAGAGGATTTAAAATAATGATAGCTTTTGCAAAAGGAATCTTTCAATCAGGCTCTGTTTTTCAGTAGTGGAAAACAGAGGCACCATTCACTAAAGTGAGAGGAAGCCCTACTTTTGGGTGCTCTGGTGCTGATGGGGACATGGTGAGCTCAGGCTGGGTGTTTATTTGGAACCAGCAATGTCAAATGCATGGGATTATATGCTGGATTTTAATCAACACTTTAAACTTTTTTAAGCTTTTATTTAAATTTTCATTTCTTAGAGCTCTGTCCTCTTGGGCCTTCTCGTTTGTTTTTATTTTGTCCTTTTCAGCTGTCCCTGGACTGGAGTTCCCAGCTCCTCCTGCCACTTTGGACTGGACCCCTCCTGGCAGCTCCTCTTTGCTTTTCCTCAGCACCACAGAACCACAGGATCCACTTGTTCAATTAATTTGTTTTGCAAATGGCTCGAAATCTCCTTTTCCAGTTGCAATTTTCCTCCTTTGACATAGAGCTCTGCATAGACAATCTTTATCTCTCTCTCTTTGCACAGTAAATATGAATTATTGGTGTGCCCCCAATATACCTCCCCTGTCTCTGCTCTGTCCAGCAAAATGGGAAGTTTCTCCTTACCTCAGTCACTTAAAGGGTTTTATTTTTATATTTGGAGAAGAGGGTTGGGATGGAAATACTGTACATATTTCCCCAGATTGTGTTACCCAGCTGTGAAGTTTGTGTTCCTCTGCTCCAGACTCAGGCTCCTTTTTGCTTTTTCACCCTGGTTTTTATCTTTTTCCCAGAGCTCTGACCCAAAGCAATCTGTTTTCAGCAGTGATGCTTGGCACTCTGAGCACACAGGCTGGGCTGTACAGTCCTGCTCATCTCAGAGGTGCTGCTGAGACACAATCCTGATTTTCTGACAGAAATTAAGCCCGCAGCAAACGGGCAGCCCCTGGGGGTCCATGTGGAGGTGGGCTGAGTATTGATACCACAGGAAATCTTGCTCTTCACTTTAACTTATGACTTGCAGTGTGTCTTTCACATACTTTGCTTGTGGGCATTTAGGCAAGGACAAGAAGATTGCTCAGGAAATTCTCCCTGTTCCTAAAGCAACCAGGCAAAAAATGGTTTCTGACAGTACTGTAGCAAAGACCTTTAGTAGTCTTGACAGAAATGAAAGTGGTAAAATAAACTGTTGCTTCTCCCATAAAAATTTCCTTGGTCCAGCATCACTGGGCAGTAGACAAAACATCCCTGAGTGCCCTCTCCAGAGGAGCTGCTGGGGGTGCTGTGGTCAGGGGCCAGCATTGCTCACCTTGGCTGTGCCCCTCAGGGGCTGCAGGCACCTCCTGCCACACACAGGGTCCCAAACAACATCAGCTGCATCAGCCAGCACTGCCCTTTGTGCCACAGCTGGGTGGGACTGGGATGCCAGCACATTTGTACTCATCTGCTATCTGCATTTAATTCTTCCAGCAGCTGCTGGAGAGGAAGGGAGATGAAAAGAAGTGACAGGTCTGAGTCATGTCTTGATTCGTGTCTGGAGAGCTGGCTGGCTAAGGTGCCTGAAGAGGCAGTCCAAAAGGTCAGGGCTGAGCAAGCAGCACATTCCTGAGGCAATTCCCAACAAGCCATTTACATGTGCCCACCTATGGTGGGAGTGAATTAGGTGTAATGCTGTCCTTCTTTTGATCCTGAATTAGAAATTTTTCTGTCTTAGAGTTACAAGAATTATTTCCTCGCAATTGACAGTTGGATTGGATTAAGATGAAAGTTTAATTAATATTTAGTACTCTTTGTTAAGGCTAACTTTGATATGTCTAAGTTATTACAAGAAGCTACAGGCCCACTTAAGAAGAACTCGAAAAGCAGAACCCACTTCATTTTTTATTGCTGCAATTAAAGAAGCATTCTTGCACATCAAAGCCTTAATGGCAGCTTGTGAGTCTTTCAATATTCCTGGGCACCCTGGCCTGGCTTGAAAGCAGCCCCAGAGCAAAAGTGGCCACAACAAACAGAGCAGTGCTGAGAAATGTCAAAGGGTTCATTACCCAAACATGCTCTTTGATAACCCAGGCATCTGATTTCCATACTCATATAAAGTTATGTATTGTCATATCCCACTGGGCTTTTGGAAGTGCCTAATTCACTATCTACAGATGAAATAATTTGTATTACTTGCTTGTTGTGTTTTTTTAAGACATTTTTTTCCTTCTCTTATCAATGTATTTTTAGGTACAGAAGCTAGAACATTTAAATGTCTGTAGTTTTCAGTTTCTGCCTGGCAGAGGAGTAAACTGTGCATTTGGTATAATTTATATGAAGAATAATGTTGCTTATTTGTATGTCCATGCATTTTTTCCCCATGATTAGGATTCATCCATATGTCCAGGCATTTTAAGTGGTAGATTATGATTTGCAGTGGGATTTTAGTTCAGAAAGGAGTGATCAGGGAGATTTGTTTCAGCAATCTCTGTACCTGGAGCTTCATGTTTCTGTATCTTCTCTGCAGCAATTGGACCCTGTGCAAAATGCACGTGGGGAAATAGACTTTACCTGAGCAGAGTAGGAGAGGCTGCTTATGTACAGGGATGGCTTTTGATGGGGCTGTGCAGACTTGCAAAAAATGTGTGCACACTGTGTCACTGGGGTGTATTCCAAGGCATCCAGAGCCCCAGGGATGTGCCCATGATCCCATCAGGGCAGTGAGGCTGAAGGTGAGGGCAAGGCCTGCTTACCACAGGAAGGCAGGATGGGCAGATTGGTTCTGGAAGCTGAATGTAACAGGGCACTGAGTTTGGTCTACATTGAGAGAGAAGTTATAGAACACAGCAAATTTATACATACAGCCAGCAGGTTTTGAACATTTCAGCAGCAAATCTCAATTTGAGCAGAAATCTCTCCCCCAGGAGCAGAGCAGAAGACAAAGCAACGAAACGAAAAATCAAGAGATCAATACTAAAAACAAAACAGAGTGGCAAAGATGCCTCTCCAGAGCAAAGGCAGGTATTGCATAACTGTTCCAAGGGGAAGAGAAAAGGTCAGCAGGCGGAAGACAGGGGCTGGTGCAGGGAAAGCTCCTGCATGGCTGGGACAGCATTTCACAGTGCATTGGAAGAAAAGTGAATGAGGATGCAAAAGTGACTAAGAAAATGCCAGACTGTCCAAAAATGGCACCGGGTGTCATGGAGAGAGACATCCTTTCCAAACTGCAGGACTTTTGAGGCAGCACCAAAGCCAGCAGAGTGTTGGGAACAATGTCAAATTTCACAATGAAGTTGTAGCAGATGGCAGAAGAGGGAGTCAAGGCCAGGAGTTGGCAGAAAGAGGGAAAATGTTAGCCATGAGCCTGTCTGGAGAGCAGCAGGAGGGAGGAGATATATGAGCAACCTGGAGGACGAGCAGGACACTCAGCAGAGTGAAAGCAGGGAGCAGGGAGGGAGGGTGCAGGGCAAGGCAGGTTTGGAGACCACAATATGATAAAAATACAGAGCTGCAGCTGGCTGGAATCAAAGACCACTCTCACAGGTCTGTGTGAACTCTCTGGCCTCAGCAAAGGGGAAAAATGAGAGAGCAATTCTTCAAAGGGAAAATGTTATGAATCTTTTGGGAACCTGAATGGGAATGAAGCTACAGGAGGAAAAAGTTCAGCAGTATCACACTGACTGCTCAGCTTGGGAGCTCTATTTCCAGCTTCACAGCTGGTCATGAATATTTCCTCTTTCCAACCCCTTCCTTGACTGGATTTTGGATGGGGAAAAGTCCTTTCTACTCTTGGTAACCTGCAAGGCCTCAGGTGGGGAACACTCTACCTCTCCACTTATCTCTGAGGTTGTGTGCATCTCTGAAGAGATGTTCCTTTCCTCCACCATGGGCTCTGCTGATAGTGCCCAAATCATCCAGGTTTCACAGACTCCTGGTATTTGTGTGTGTTAATACAACACCCTTAACAGAGACATAATTATCAAATTAAGTATTTGATACAGATATAGAGCACTCAGTTAAAAGAATTCTCCCAAATGGGAATTGTTGGGCAGGTAGAATGTATTGACTTAAACCTCTGCTTTGTCATTAAATAGGCCTCACTCTCTTGATTCAGATGTCTGACCGGAGAAGGAATAATATTAAAAAAAAAAATCAGATATTGCCTGAGACCCTCCTCAAATCAGCCCTTAACACCATTAAATGCAGCCACAGCAGCAGAGCTCAGGCTGCAGTGTCCTCCTGTCCCTGCTGGATCCCAGTAAATGCAGTGGAAGTTGCTGCCACCCCAGGTGGGGCTGGGGCTCTGGGGTGGGCAGGGGGTCTGTGGCAGGACCCCTGCACAGGGACAGCATGTCCTTGGCTCTTAACCAAGGGCTGAGTTGATCCCAAGCAAATCATGGACATTAAAATCCTCAGATGGGGCCATTTCTGCAGTAACAGCTAAATTATAGCCCATGAGCTCCAGGAAACCAAATTAGGGCTCCATGTGCAGTATTTACTTGGGCAATTTCACTTAACCTTGCCATCTTTTAATTGCTTTTATATCTTGATTTAGTAATTTATTTTTTTTTAATAGTTCCATTTATTGAGAAACACCACATGAGACATGGACTGAGTAATTTTCTGTTTTTGCAGTTTTGCAATGTAATAGCAACAGAATCATCTGCAGGCAAATTCTTGAAACAATAAATATCTGTCTCTGGTTTGGATGTTTACTGTTTTTGTAGCAATTCATTTGCAGGACAGAGTGTCACCTTTACAAGAAATGGAACTGATTTGCAGTCAAAGTAGTGCTTTTGGTTACTTCTGAGTTTTGTAAGAAAAGAGACAAAACATAAAGTAATAATGCAGGAAACATGTAAAATGGCAATTTATCAAGTTAAAGACCTCAGTTTGATTGGAGAGGGAAATACTGGACTGTATAAAAATTGCAAAAAGCAATATAATTCTGATGAAATATACCTCAGAGAAAAAATTAACCTACATTCTAGCCTGTTAGTGTCATGGAACAGATAATTGAATTCCTTGCTTTCTTGTCAATGCAGCAATATGTAACTCTGCTCAAATGCTCAGGTAATCAATAGTTTTTATGCTGATCTTCTTAATTTGGTCTTTGAAAACTGTTCTAATTACCATTTCTTCTGTTCTTACAAAGTCTTCACAAAAACGTTGGGTTTTTGGACTCACATCCCACAGCTGACAGAGCACAAAACCAAAACTCACTCAAAAGACAATGCAGGTTTGTGCTTTATTTCCACACTTTTTGGAGAAAAGCAGAAAAGTTTATTTTGAAAGAAATAAAATACCTCATGAAGGGAAAGGAAGCGAGCAAAGCTCATCCATACAGATTCTTCACTGTGGTGGCTGCTCTGGACCTTTTTATAAGGTGGTGGAAACAAAATCACTTATCAAAGGCAGTGTTTGCCATGCCAAAATTAACTTTTGGATAGCAGGAAAATGAATTAAGGAGTCACTGATGGCAGCTGCCTGTGCCAATGCCACCCTGCTCCTGTGTCCTTGGTGGGCAGGGGAATTGCTCTTGTTCTCTACCATGATTTTCAGGCTTAACAAAATGCAGCATATTCTTCAAAAGGAGAAAGTTGGAAAGGATTTTTAATCACCATCTCAAATTTGGCTTCAACCTGCCATAAACTGGAATATCCTAATGTAAATTGAGAATAGTCTACTAAGGTGGCAGTGGCACTTACACAGTTCCCCCCCCTGCCCCCATTGTAGGAATTTTTTCTTGGGTGTTTCTTTTGTTTAATGTTGTCTGTGCAGTTTTCTACAACAGTTTAACTGCTTTATTGGCAATGAGGAAGGACATAAAATCTGTTATTGCAAGTGAGGAAGAAACATATGCTCTATGCTTAATGTGCAGCTGGAAAATATGCATTAAGATATTTTTTTAAAAGCCCTTCACATTCAATGGCCCTTTATTTCCCTTTTTTCTATATATCCCAGAACAATTGCTGGTGCTGCCATAGCTGGTTAGAGGATGGTGCTAATAATGCCAGGATTGTGGGTTTGATCCCTATAAGGGCTATTTACTTAAGAGTTGGACTTGTTGGTCCTTGTGGGTCCCTTCCAGCTCAGAAAATTCTGATTCTGTGATTCTGAAAATGCAGCAGCAGGGGGAAGGAAGAGATAGGAGGAGTTGCTGAGGCTTCTTGGACCTATGGCATGGACAAGCCAGAGGATAATTTCCTACATGTCTAGAAATCAAGACACTGAACTCCAAATCAATGGGGTATAAAATAAGGATAAATGTGAGACATGGAGCTCCCTAAACCAGCCCCATTGAAAATTCAAGCACTGGGCAAAGTTGGGCGAAGAGATGTTTGGCCAAGAGCCCTTGGCCCTGTGCTGTCTGTGCTCCCCAAACACCCTGCAGCTCCCTGCCATCACTCACTGCCTGCCTCCCATTGCTGCTCCAGCTTGGTTTAGGGCACTTGTCATATCAGCCCATGGAAATGCCCTTTTCCTCTTTGCTTCCAAATCAGCTCTGGGCCCAGCATCTCATGGGTGCTTGTAACCAGGTATTTCCCAGTTAATTATCAACAAACTAATAATGAATGTTGAGTCTCCAATGCCCAGACCTGCACGGATTTTCTCATCCTGTAATTTGCTCAATACTCAGCAATACCAATCTTACAATTCAACACCGAAGCACTGCACTCCAGTGTTGTCCAGAAAGAAACAAATGAGACAGGAATAAACCAAGCAAGTGGGCTGCAACAGGAAAATGAGGTGCTGGCCAGGAGCCAGGGGATGCATTGCCGTGCAGAACACAGGTACAGACTCCTGAGTCACTTCTGCCTTTCCACGGTGCTTTGTTGCCACCCGATGGCCTCACACAAGGTTGCAAGAATGGAACTGGAAAAGGTGCATTCTATGAGATGTCTTGCACTTCATCGAAACCACTGAAAGCCTTTGAAAACAGCTTCTCAGATATCTGTCTTTTCATTCCTGCCCTGCTGACACAAGTCTCTGCTTAAGAGGTGATAAATAACCTTTTTGCCAATGTGGCAATATACACAATACCTGTATTTTATCTGTATTTAGAAGGAATTTCTCTTGTCTTTTGCAATTTCCTTCCTCAAGAGGACAAGGTGCCTGGAGGATAATGGTGTTGTCAGGCCTGGAATGGTCACTAAATGGTAATGCTGTGATGCTTGATCCATCCAGCATGGTATTCCTCTGTTTGCCAAGATAAGAACTGCATTTGCCCCTCACTCTGGTCCTTGTGATCACAGCAACACATCTGCCTTGTGAAATAATCCCTGTCCTGTTTCAGCTATGGTGTTGAACCACAGGGATGGCCAGCAGGCACTCTGGATAATCCTGACCACTATTCACACATTTTTTTTCTCTTTTCCCATTTCTCTTACAATTTCTGGAGCCTACCTTTCTCTGTCTTTTCCTGATCTTTCTCTACTCCAATCCTCTCTCATTTAAGTAATTAACTCCTAATTTTCTTCTCCCTAAAGGTCCTGGTTTTTCCTTCATGTATACACAGCTTTTGCATTTTTGGGTGATATTGGAGCTGTACATTGTCAGTGATGCTGCAGGTCTTGCAGAGCTCTGCTCCCCAGGAGGTTCCCAGTGCTCCCTCCAACCACTTCTGAAATCTGGCTGTTTCCTACAGACCTCCTTCCAAAGCACTGGGGAAAGCCAGGCATCCCTCACAGTGTAGTCTGCACGTTTTGGTGGCACCAGCACTGTGACCTGTGCACAGATTAGGATGCTACATCCACTCACTGCCCTTTGCAAAGAATGTCACCTCACTTCAGGGTCTGCATTACCCCCTGGCCATTCCAGCTGGCTTAGCCACGTAAGAAGCCCTTACTGAGGTGAAACCACCGAGGCTGAGATGATTTGGAGCAAAGGGACTGGGTATCCATGTGTGGCTGTGGTGAGCTCTGCCTTGGGAGCACCAGTGTGGCTGGAAAAGGGAGCGTGGGTCACCCTGTGTCTGCTCCTGGGGAGGATGTGAAGGGCAAGGACAGGAGCTGGCAGCTGTCACCTGGACTTGCTTTTGATGTAGATGGATTGAGATGCTGCAAAGGGGCTGTTTGTTTCCTGGGGTGCTCTAAAGTGCTTTTTGAATCCACAGCTGGAGAACTTCTTCTGAGGGCACCACAACCACCATCAGGTCACATTGTTCAGCTTCTTCACTGCCCTGCAGGATCAGCTGGGTGGGGGGCTCTGATTCTTTCTGGAAAACAAATGCACTCACTCAAACACCCTCAGGCTGCTGAGTTGGTCTGCTTGTCCTTTTCCCCACAAAGTGTTCCTCTCCTCCTTCTGCCACAGCTGCCCAGAGAACCCACAGCCACAGAAGCTGCTAACCTGCATTCTCACTTGAACTGCACATTTCAACACATTCCCGAGGAGCTTTTGATTGATTTCTCCTTAGCAAGCTGCTGAGGAGCTCAGGGGGCAGCAGGGGACACTGGCTGGCAGTGGCACAGCTGTTGGGTGCAGGGAGCAGCTGCCCAGGCTGGCTCAGTCCCTGCCTCCCAAGCCTTGTCCCCAAAGCACCAGGAGCATCTTCCCCGTCCAGGGCTTGGGCCAAAGGCAGTGGCAGCTGTGCAGCCAGTTCAGGGCTGCTGCTCCCTGCAGCTCAGCTCCCCACTCTGGGATGGGCAAGGCTTCCTGGGAACCTGCTTTTTCTGTGAATACCCAGCACTACAAAACCCCATAAAACTCAGTAAAAAAAGTTACCAGTGTGTCTGGCAGGACAGCAGTGGGGCAGAAGGAATATTGGAAGATTTTACTTATTTTCCATGTGAAGAAAGGCAGGGTTAAAGCTGCCACAGCAAAGCCAGCAGAGGAGATGAGGGCAGTGACCAGCCACATGGATTTGTCACCTGGAAATGACAGAAGCAGCAAAACTTCTCAGAGACAATGCAGGGATCAAGCACTCACTGCAGGCAGCCTGAGCCCTCTCTGGCTGCTCTTTCACCCTCCCAGCAATCTCCTGTGCCTGTTTTACCTCTCCCAAGGTAAAAGCACAGCAGCTTTTCTGGGCAGGAGGTTTGGGGTGGAAAGCAAAGGAGGAGCTCTGAGCAGAGCAGAGCAGGGAGCAGGAGGAAGGCTGGCTCTTACCCTGAGCCCTCACACACTGTGTGGGGCTGAAGCTGCTGCTCCTGTTGATGGCCTGGACGTGTGCCTGAGCCTTCACACAGTACTCAGCTCCTGCCTCCATGGTGTCCAGGTGAGCCACGGAGCTCACCTCCTCCAGCACCTTCTGCTGCACCTGCCCCAGCCCAGAGCACAGAGCATCAGGGCAAGGACAAGGATCCAGCAGCAGCAGCAGCTCTGCTACTGGTGCCTTAAAGAGCCCAGCAATGAAACACACCCACTGTGGAGATGGCATTAGAACAGGAGGCAATGCAAAGGTTGGTCTTTATTGGACACCTCCAGGGGCAGGTATGGAAAATGTCCACAAAAGCCCACCCCCCACAGGGTGAATACTGATTTATGATTAGTAAATTAGCCTAATTGACAAAAAGCACCAATTAGGAGCACAAGTGATGATGCAACTCCCTCCCCCCCCGGCCCCAATTCAGGTTCCTTCTGAATCCTCCCCCCTCAGATGGAACTGAAGTTTGTTGATGAAAATGTGAACTTTTTTCCGATCTTGTTTCTAAGAAGAACCAAGATAGGATAGGGGATTTGGAATATGTTTTATCTTTCTGTGTATCAGGGCAGGAAAAAGTACTGGGAAAATGAGCTAGGAATGCAATAATAGGCTAAAGAGCTCCAAAAATATGTGCAAAGAGTACAGAGATATAGAAAAGAGAAAACAAGAAATTGTCTGGTATCACCATGATGCTTGTCCAGCAAGGAGGGAGCAGCAGGGGATGAGTAGAACAAAAGAAGGATGAAAGCAGCCAACAAGAAAGCACAGTGGAGTGCAGAATGAGCTCACACACTTTGGGAAGGGCAGGAGGGGATGGAAGGAAGGAGCTGTAAGCCTAAGAGTCATCATGATGGTGCTGGGCCACAACACCAGAACTGCAGCCCTGCTAGGAGGGGGGTGTCTGAGGTGTCACCAACTGAAGGTTTTTCTGGGTGTGATGGATGCCAAAATCAACACCATGCTGTGATAAGGGTGTGAGAGCTCAGGGGGGGGATGGACTGGGCTAGTGAGGGGTGAGTGAATTTGGTGTGTGCAGCTATGACACACTCCAGCAAAGCTTGGATGTGGTCAGCAGTACATTATTTTATTGCCATAAATAGGTCTGCATTCATTGCTGGCAAGATGAATTTGCTGTTTCCAGAGTCCCCAGCCATGAGAGGATGGTAGCAGCTCCCCAACTGCTCCTCTTTCTGTGCTGCAGATGCAAACCTGTTCTCACAGAAGGTCTGATCAGCCTCCAGCTCCACTCACAGATGGAGAACTCCAACAAGCCAGGAAGGCTATCCTGGCAGGGCAAGTCCTTCCCACCATCAAAACAGCCTTCTCCACAGAAACATGATATGGAGGGCATTAGTTTGGAAAGATTTCAAGAACAAAATCAGGTCTGTGACTACCTGGAGTGACCTCTTGCAAAAACAGCAAATGAGACATGTCAAATGTAAAAATAATTAAGAAAACCAGTAAGAGTCCCAGCATAGGACTTGTATTGACCAACAAAACTAATGTTTGCAACAGTCCAGCTGGTAGAAAGTATTCTGAAATTTGGAATCAATGCTGAGGTCATTAAGACCACATGCTGAAGAAGATGCAATATTTTATTCATAAGACACAATCAGATAGAAAACTATTGATTAAGGTGTCAGAAAACCCACGGACACGGTTGATCTCATTTAGCTGGATTTCACAGTGGGAAGTCCTGCTCCTGATGCCTCCTTATAGACTAAAGTCTTTTGTATGAGTAAATTGCTAATTGAGAGTGGCAGGAAGTCATGGTGGGGGACTCAGGTATTAGTAGAGGTGATCAGGAAGAAAAATGAAAATTGATACTGCTAGTGGTACTAAAAGCCCACTTCACAATAGCAAAGATGACAGACAACTGTGAAGAACAGCAGGAGGATCTGGTAATAATGCAAAAAATGCAATTCAATATTGATAAATGTGGAATTATGCTCATGAGAATTTTCCTCCTACATTTTCACAGCATCCTTCATCAGAAACAGGAACCCAGGGTTCAGTTTCCATGGGATTATCAGCTCTGTGGCAGTCACATCAACAATTGCTGGAGAGACAAGGGAGTAGGAAGACTTGTTTTGTTCTGTGGTGCTAACACAGAGTGCTCCTGCACCTTGGACCCTGCAGGCTTCTCCCTGCCCACCCTGGTAAAGACAAAAATAGCTGTGAGGGCTTCCACAGGGAGCAGCTAAATAGTCTGGGAGTCCTTGGCCTGGAAAAAGATACAGAATATGAAACTAATAGAAAGAGTAGAATAGAAAGGTAGGGAAAGTGAATGGGGAATAATTGTTCTCTCTCTCATCCCCAAGTCAAGGTCGAGACTGCAGAACAGTTAAGCTCATTGCAGGAAGTTGTACAAGCAGAAGTTTACACAGATTGAAAGCCAGAACAGATAAATGAAAGGAACAAAAATAACTCAAGGACTAGTAATGCTGCAATTTCTGGCTCAGAAAACTGAGAAAAGTTTGTCAGTACCTCAGTGACACCTTAATCCCAGTCTGAGCAGACCAGATGATGTTCAGAGGGAGAAGTCAGCACAAACACCTTTGGTTCCTGACTCCTGGTTTCTCTCTACAGTTGAGGTATGTCAGGGGATTCCTTGTCCCAGAGAAGGAAATGTGGGAAGAAGAGACAAGCTGCTCCATGAGGAACCCACAGCAACCCACTGGTGTGTGCAGGGTGAGGTGGCACAAATCCACTCCAAGCAGCTCCTTCAGCCCCACAGCAGGAGCTGGGAGTGGCAGACAGGCTCTGGGCAGTGTGTGTGCATCCCTCTGGGGACTGTTACTGCCTGAACCTGGGGGCAGAACTCACCCTGCTCTCCTGGCCCTTCTTCCAGTAGAGCACATGGAACTGGAAGGAGGGTCCCATGTCTGCCAGCTCCACCAGCAAATGGAGCCCATCTGCCAGGACCCTCAGCACAGGTGGGGTCAGGGAAGCTGCAACACAGAGACCACCATTATCACCCAGAAACAGCCCTGAAATCCCCCCTTTGGCCCAGGCAGGAGAGGGAGAGGGGCTGCCAGCACCAGTGGGATAACATCTGCAGGAACAGCTGGCTGCTTCAGTGGGGCAGGAACCTCTCTGCTCTTCTCCCTGTGTGTCCAAATAGAGGGGCAGACTTTCAGCAGGAGAGGGACCATGACTGGTATCACAAATGGGAATTTGGCAGTAGCTGAGCTGCACAGAACTTGAAAGGCTTTGAATTTTCTCCAGTGAAGGAGCTGCCTGGCCTGGGGGTCCCACGTGAAGAGCTGCAGCAGAACCAGCTGGGCACAGAGGCTGGGACACCACATCAGATCAGCTCTTGTGCTCCTGGGCAGGAGCTCAGCTCTGATACACACAGCAGGAGCTGAAAATCCACTGCTTTTTGTGGCAATTTTGGCAGTTATTCAAAGGTGAAGGGAAAAACATTATGAGCCTCAGGGTAATTCACATGAATCCTGATTTTCTTTTAGTTCCTGCATGGTTTTAGGCAGACTTGGGCTGATGATCTGCTGTGACTTCAGGTTTTGCAAATGTATGCAAGTAAATCTTTAGGTGATTTGCTTCCTGCTTACTTTAATATTCAAAGCTTGGTTTTGTCTGTGATTCAGCTGTGAGGAATATTGGTGAAATAATGAGAATTAATTGAGCAGAGATGAAACTGTGCACTGTACATTCATGAACTAGGAAGTTCAAGGCAGTACAAAGATCATGTTTGCACTATTTATCTGTGCCATTAGTCACACTTTTCTATGCCACTTTTTACCACTCTGCTGTAGCTGAAACCTGTTTCAACCTCTTTGCTTTCAAGAAAGGAAGGAGAGTGATGCATAGTGCCATATAGAAGAGATGTTCTTAATAGAATTTGTTCTTACATCCAGAGAATTGCCACTAATACTGAGCAATATGAAAACATAAAATCCAAGCATGTACATGATGAGTGTGCCATAAATGGGAGGCCTGGAAATCTACTTCGTACTTTTAAATGAAAAGCTGAAAAAAAAGGTGAAAATCTCCTTAGCACCACATGTCAAAATTAAAAAAACCCCTGTTATCCTTTGGAGGTTAAAAGCAAATATTGTGCTAATATATTAACAAAAGAACATTGCAAGGTGCAGCTGCTAAACAAACAGGAGCATTTCTGTTTATCTCTGTGCTGGCACACTGGATACCAGCTAACTATTTGAATGTTGAGAAATGAAGACTGACTAAACTGTTTGCTCTAGGAAGATCCTTCCAGAGTGTTTTCCATGTGTTCTCATGCTTGCTGTGCCTCTACCCCTGAGGGCTGGCACTGGGGCTGTGCAGTCTGCAGGACCTGGGGGCTGTGCTGCTGCCCTGCCTGTCTGTGAGTCCTCACAGGACCTGTGGGCTGTGTTTGAATCCCTCAGCTCCTCTCAGACTCAATGCCAGCTTTCCTAAGAGGTGTGACAGTAGAGCAGTAAAAATCTATAAGGACAAGAGCTTACAGTGCCTTTTCTTTCTGTTTTAAACATCTGCCACATTCACATTGAATCCCAGTTCAAGCTGTAGCCTCTGAACTGTCCCAGCTTAGTCAGAAGACTCTTTTGGGGTCCCTAAGACACAGGACCAAGGTGCCAAATACTTCACTGAACCATGAGAAGCTGCTGCTTTTGTTCCTGTCAGTCTCAGGAATGTCCTTCCCCCATCTCTGCCTGACAGTGTGGTCTGTGTCTCTCTCTGTGCCTCTCTCTGTGCCTCCACAACTGCTGGAAAAGGGAAGGATTTTTTATCTAAAGCACTCTCTAGATTGTGCTTTCACACAAAGAGACACATTCACCACCTTAGGTGGCACTTCTGGTGGTGCTGCTTTGACCAAGACCTCTGTGTGAGTGAGGACTGCTCCCTCATGAAGTAGTGAATAACTTCCAAAGATGGATGAATTTTTAATATTGGGTCAGTTCTGGTTTAGACAATTTCTTGCCTGGCTGAAGCTGATGAATTCTGCCCATCCCAGACTGAGAGCTGCAGTCTAACAGTGACCTCAGCACAGCTTTCCCACCACAGTTTTTGTTGCTGAAAGCAGTTGACTACATGGCAGAGAACAGAGGGAATTATTCCACAGAAATCATGGAAAGACTACGCTCATTTTCGGGTGCAACATGATCTTTGGGTTGAGCTGGGCCTCAGGCTGTGCAGGACTTGGAAGGACATGGAGAACACATCCTGCATTGCTAGGATGAAATTAATGCTGTGGGTTCCACTTGTCTCTCCTTTTCTGAGCTTACTTCATAAATCTGACACCATGGGAGGAGGGAGCCATAGAGTGGGATTTTTGGGACAGTACCAGGCAGATAGAGCATGACAGGGCTGTTTTCTAGAGCAAAAGCTCCCTTAGGATCAGGTTCTGGACCTCTTAGAAGTGACTTCATCACTTGGATTAAAAGACAGCAAGCCTAGTTGATCAGAAACCTGTAAATTTAAGGGTGAGAATGACCAACTTGCAAAAGGAAATTTCTGCAGTCATCTTGCTTGAAATTCAAGCCCAGATGACTTTGGCTCTGCCTGGGGATGAACTCATGTCCAAGAACATTGTCTGAGAAGGGAACCCCCCAGTGCAGGATGAGAGGAGCTGAGGAGCAGGGTGTGCTGTGTGTGTGTCTGGGCTCTGTGTGCCTGCACTGGGCACGGGCAGGAGGGCCCCAGGAGCAGCTCAGGGAGCGCAGAGCCGTGCGTGGCGGCGGGACGCACTCGAGGCGCGGTTGAAGAACCCCTCCGTGGTGCCCCACGGGGAGCTGGCGGCCCCCAGCTCTGCCCTGACCCGCAGCTTGTAGGCCACGCTGGCTGAGATGTCCTGGGTGACGTTGCAGAGCGTGGCTGTGGTCAGGGAGCACTCGGGGATGGGGATCCAGCTGCCGTTGGCGTATTCCCGCTCGTATTCCCTGCGGAGAGGGAGCACACAGGCAGCTGTGCAGGCTGGAGAGCACACACCTCTGAATTCTTACACAGAAATCAGGGAGCAGGGGTTGAACTAAAACCTTTGGATGGATCCAAGTACATGAAGTACATAATACATGAAGTAAAGGTGTAAGTTTAAGTTTTACATAAGTAAGATGTTGCTACTGAGCTAGAGAAAGCAGTGAGAGCAACACAGACCTCCTTGGGGAAAAGAAGGCATTTATTGAGAACACATTTCATATTTATAGGGTGTTCTGCTGAACTAAGACAACACAGCAGCTCATTGGATAATTGGGAAAACACCTCTGGGACAGTACTTCAGCACAGGTCCCACAGTCAGCACCAGGTGTTAATCTATGTTATTAATTCCATTCTATTTTGACAAAACTATTGTCCTGGGAAAAAACTCTCTACCAGAGCTGAACATGTTATCAGCTTGGGACAGGATCTGAGAGAACCAGGAGAAACTTCAGCCTGGGAATGATTTTCCTGGCTGTAATTTTCCTAGACCTCTAACAGTGTGTCCACAATAAGCAATTTTAAGTAAATAAGAATATGTTTTATGTTTTAGGAGTAAAGGTCTTAGATACCAGTGTAGAAGAACAAGTTCTAGTGAAGGCTAAAAAACACAGTCCTAGATACCAGTGTTGAAAACAAGTTTCCATATAGGCTCCAGGAACATAGTTTTAGACATAATAAAGCTACAGTAAGAATATTGCTTACATTTTTCAGCTAGAACAAGACAGACCATATGCACAGTTTATACGTAACCTGGCGTGCTAAGAAACTAGAATTCTAATAGGTTAAGAAGAAATGGTTCAGGTTTGTGTTTTTAGCTTGTTGGGTAATTTGTACATAAGAATCTATGCTTTGGGGAGAGACTGGCTCTTGCTCTCTCGCTTTTTCTTCTCTCCTCACCACCACCACCATCACCCCAAGAAGAAGACAGGAGCTGCAGCAGCAACATCAGCCCTCCTGGGGCCCAGACAGGAGCAGCTCCTACTTCTAATTGGGACTTTACTTCTGTTTAGGACTCTACACTGAAAACTTTTAGCATGGGCTTTAACACTTGTGACTCTTTGCCTTTTGAGCCTGATGTGCCTTTACAATAAACAACTTTATAGCAGCTAATAACTGCTCAGCTCTTTTAAAGAAAACAACAAACAGGCAGCAGTCTGGCAGGAGGGTGTCTGTGCAGCTAAGGCTGCTGCTGGCTGCTTTCCAGGTGCAACCTCTACTGGGATGCACTGGGGTGGGAGCAGCACAGTTTGGAACCAGTGTGGGAGTGCTTTGGGTCTTATCTGGAGAAAATCACCCCAAGCCAGGTTCATGAGCCAAATGCAGCACGATGTTGTGGGAGGTGGGGACAGCCAGCACTGTGTTGATGCAGCCTTGCCCACTCATTTCCCTTGATCATCCCCAATTCCAAAGCCATTTTGTAATAAAAGGCAGAGCTCAAGATGTATCAGAAGCCTCCTGTGGGGTGTGTCTAATGTTTAAAAGGTTTACATGAAATAAAGCTCAATGTTTTCTCTGTCCTCTTCTAAATCAAATGTTGCAAATCTTCTTAAATTTTGAATTCTTGGATAGAGGCAGATTTCTTATATGGAATTGATCCACACCTTGGATTATTCAGATATCTATTAACCTGCAAACTGTCCCAGAACTGGAACAAAAGGAATTATCCCCTCACTTCTCATTAACAGTGCTAAAGCTTCAAACTTCTCTTAGGCTTGTGAACTGAATGTGTTCAAGACATCCAAAAATTTAGAACTTAAAGTTGAGATAAACAATGTTCAAAAAGCAAAAATAGTAAAAAAATCAAGTAGTTACCCCTGAAACTCAACTGAGTATCTCACAGTTGCTCCCTGGATGATCACTGGACTCCAAGTTAAGAAGTGTTTCATGTTGGTTGAAAGGATGGAGATGCTCTGAGGTGCTGGCAACAAAGCATCTCCTCCTAAAATTCCCAGCAAAAGAAAGGGAAAAAAAGTTAATTTACTTGGGGGGAAAAAATAAAGTTTTCCTATCTTTTCAAGTCTTGACTTTAGGACATTTTTGGCACTCTATAGCACTAAACCCTATATTATTAACCTGTCTAGAAACCTGTTTTAAAAGCAGAGCATTCTGAATTGGACTATCAGTCTTTTAATGGCCCAAGGTTTATTTCCTGTCTGGTGAGAACAATCTTCATTTCCTGGCTATGCTTGGCTTAGTGCACTTTTTTCTTGTCAAAACCAGCGAGTCTTCTCCTGGCACAGTGACTGCCAGCTCACATCAGCTGAACCACAAAAGTTCATGCAGAAATTAGGATTCTTTCCTGCTTTCACCAGGAAGAACTCTGTACCCAATGGCAATGTATGTGCCTCTAGAAGAGCAGTTCACTGATTTAAGTTTCTGTTTGGCATCATAGGATGAAAATCATAGTTTGGAGGAGAGGTTCATGCTTTTCCGGAGTACTTTTGATCTAGACATAATCCTGTGCCATAGCCAAGCAAATTCTATTCATGGCTTCTCCCACCCATCTGTTGCAACAGCCCACAAAGCAATTGCAACAAATACAAGTTTAACAGCAGGAGCAGAGACAATTCTAGGTTACATAAACAGCACTGAATACAAACAGTGAAGTTTGTTTGTTTGAGAGTTGAAATAATCCAGCAGCTCTGGTTTGTTCATTTTGAAGGAGAAGGAAACAATAATCATACAAAGTGCAGTGGACAGAGAGCACAGGCAGGACCCAGAGGGCTGAGAGCCCAGGGCTGCCACATTTCCATCAGATTTTGGATTCCCCAGCAGCCTCACAGCAAAAGCCAAACAACACTCATTCAAGCCAGGGTACTGACTCTCACCCTGATGTCTCCAGTCATACCAAAGAAATGGCATTTTCTCTGTAAATAGCCATTTTGTCTCCTACAATCTATTGAATTCGTCACACAAAGAATACATTTCCATTTAGAATGGTGATGACCCTTTTAATTTAGTATTTTTATTCTCTTTGTGTTAGAGAATTACAATTTAAAAAAACACACTGATGGTCAAGTCTAGTACATTTTTCTGTCTTTTCAGCTTAAAATATCTTAAATAAACCTCGATAAAGTTCCATTCCTCTGGGACAGATTTTAATATCCTTTTTGCTCTGCGAATGTAGAACAATGTAATATTTCCTCATTACTTGCTCTTGCTTCATCACTACTATCACCACTACTTACTTCTAAGTGTATGTGAATACTGTAAAAATATTAATACCATTACCTCTTTATTCATAATGTTATCTCCTTTCAGGGGTTCAACAAACACAAGAAGAAACAGCAACCTCAGACTTGATGGTGCATAGTGGCATATCCCAAAAAATTTTATTTATAAGGCTCAGAAATCCTTCCTGTTGTGGTAATAAGCATTGGCTTTTTAACTTCCAGTCATTGTATTGTTTAATCTTCTTTTGCTAATCTGGAAGACAACTATGCCACCAGCTTTTTGTATCTTGCATGGTCTGACTCTCCATTTGAGAAAATTTCAGTGAAGGGGAATCTGAGAAGGGAATTCTGAATTCTAAACACTGGTAACAAGAAAATAATGACTATAACAACCTGAGAAGATAAAGGCATTTCTTTGTTAAGTAAATGTTGAAAATGAAAGCCATACATCTCTAAGTCCTAGAAATAGCAATTTAGACAAGGATAATAAATTATGCTAAAATCTCCTTGGCTAGAACTCCAGCCTGCAGGCTCGGGGACATCACTCCCTCATCTCCTGGTTTCACAAACTCACAGCAAAAGGCAAGAGCTGGCACATCCCCCTTGGCTTTTTCTGCCCCCAGCAGCCAGAATCAAAGCCCAGACTCCTGGGCTGGACAGGAACACTCTGTTTTCTGCTCAGCACAGCCACAGGGGCAGCTCAGGGCACAAACCTTCACCCAAATCAATGCTCTCTGCCCAGAAAGGAGTCTGGGACATGAATTTCTACATTTCAGGTCGAGGCCAGGAGAATGGCAGACACAGTGTGAGTTATGCCACCTTTCCCTCCTACTCCTGTCCCAGTGTGAGAGGCTGGCAGTCACTGCCCACACAGCACTCAGGTAGCCAGACCTTAAGCAAAAATACAGCAAAAACAACCCCACATTTCTTTAAAGAATAGTTGCCCAGCTCTGTCATCTTTTAAAACACATTTGTCATAATCTTCCCTATTGCACAGAATAAACTTTCCCAGCAGAAACCACTTGGTGCTGTCACTGGATTCTGTCTGAGTAGCTAAGAACTATAAATAACGAGGCAGCTGTAAAATGATTTTTTCTGAGGCAGAGGAAAAAAAATGGAGCACAAGACAACCAGAATGTTGTTGACACAACCTAAAATGGCACATTTAGGAAATCTGGACCAGGGAAAGCCCAAGCACACTGCAAGCCATGTTTGCCTTGCAGAGGACTGGCACTGCAAGCACTGGACTGCAGTCAGATCTGAGACCAAGCTCCTCTGAGATGGCTCTGGTGTGCAGCAGTTACTTGGAGAAGCAGATTACCAGGGACACAGCCTCCTTCCAGGGAGCAGACCCTCAGAGAAGTGATTTGAGCTATTAATTAGCATTTATATCCTTCCTGTCTGACCCTGCATCCACTCCACAGGCAGAGCATCCCTATGCTCAGAGTGATCAGCACTGAAAGAGGATTTGAGAGTTCAGCTTCTCACAGAACAGCAGAAGAGCAGAGACAAATACAGAATTACTTAAACTCCTTTGAACTGAAATTTCCCTTTAGAGTTCAGAAATGACCTGCAGAACAGAATTTACAGATTGCCTTTTTCATCTGCTTATTCTGATATTCATTTTAGAAAAATAATTAAAATTCAAGATCACCTGACCTCGTACTCCTTTGCCTTAAGTGCTGCCAAGGCATATTGAACAAAAGGAGGAAAGACTTTGTTACTCACAGCCTCTCTGTGTTCTGACCCGAGTCAGTGCAGATCTTTCATTCATTTACCTGAGAGATGTGGTGCACTCAGAGCACAGAGGAAGAAGCAGATGAGCTCTGGTGACATTTTGCTCAGGTTTTCCCCACGTTCACACCCTGTTGCACATCTGAGGAGTTTCCCCTGCCAGCCAGGGCTCCTTTTCTGAGCCAGCCATGGTGGGCAGAGGAGACTCCAGGGCAGTGTGAGGCTGTGCTGCCTGCAGAGTGCCAGAGAGGCACAAATATTGTTTGTTAGGGTGCAGCTGCAGGGAGTGCCCAGGTGATTGCTGCCAGCAGCTCGGTGCAGGTCTGTGCAGCTCTGCTGGATGGGGCAACTCTGCTTCACTCCCTGAGAGATTGCACAGCTTTTACAGAGGCCAGCTCAGGAGGAAAGAGGGGATGGTGGGTATTTCCATACAGCTGTAAATGCTCTCTGCTCAGCCCCAAAGCAGATAAATCCTGATGCTTCCAAGGAAACCAGGAAAGTTTCCTCATGTTCCTGTGGCATGTCTTGTGTCCTTGCACAAAGGACTGCCACCTCTGGGCTGGTGGTTTATCCTCTAGTTTATCTCCAATACTGCTCTCCTGGTGGCTGTGTTGGCTGTGTGCTGAGACGAAATTGTGTAAACTGTGGATTTTCCATCTTCCAGACTCCATTGCTCTCTACCTCACCTGGAGGGAGGCAGGATTTCCCTCTGGATGCAGCTGAGACTCAGAACCCAAACCCCCTCAGGCTCCAGGGCTGCAGCAGCTCCAGGAGGCTCCTGCAGAGGAAAGGGAAAGGCAAAGTTCAGGGGGAAGCTCCTCATGTTCTGCAAAAGGTCACCTAAATGAAATGAAAGTCTGACTGCACAGATAATGTAAGCAAAGGCTAAATCCCATCAAATCCCACCAAAGGCTTTTGGCTCTGATGAAAACAAATATTAGAAACCTCCCTTCTAAACTACTTCCTCCTCCTCACCATTTGCCACCTCAGAAGGGGCTTCTAGTTCTTAAAAAATTTGTCTCCTCTCTAACAACTTTTAATAGCAAATACATGACTTCTGTTTTCAGTGGTGAACAAAAGGGATCTGTCAAAACTTGTTTAGTACATCTCTTCCAAGGAAAGAAAGGGTGGGGTTTTTGGATTTATGAAAGAATAAAAATAATATTCAGTCAAGCAAATGTCCCCAGATTCTCAGACACACAGGAGCAGCACAATCAAAAATCTCCACATTTCTTCCCTCTTTCCATCATCTCCCTTCTCTTTTCATTTCTTCCTTCCTTTGCTTTCTACCCCCTCTCTTCCCTTGCCTCCTTTCCATCCTTCCTCTCAGTTCCCCTCACCCTCCATCCCCACCTCTGTTCCTTCCTGCATCCCTTCCCACCTCCCTTCTCTTTCTCCTCTCCATCTCTGGGACAGACTGAGAGGCCTCTGAGCACTTCCCAAACCTGCGAATGTTCTCCTTCCATGGTAGAAGGATGTTCTCTGGAACACCTCTCAAGCAATCTTTTATTTTCTTGCTCTTCACTTTTATCTTGTTACTTTTATCAATATCTGTACTGATAACCAAATGGTGGCTATTGTGGTGGGTGACTTTGTTATTGTTGTGAAAATCATGAGGTCCAAGAGGAAAATATGGATGTGTTTAACAGTATTAGCAATAGGACAATGTACTTTTTGCTGGACAGCAAAAGAAAGATTTGCAGAAGAAAGGCAAAATTTACTTGTCAGTGGGAAAAAACACCCATTTGTTCTCTTGTTGTACCAAGAAATTATAAATAAGGCAACTCTGAAGTTTGAACTATTGTCCACTTAGAGCTGTGTGGCATATCTGATTCTTCACTAGGTTGTTCTTGTGGTGACATAAACAGGTGGATGAATTTTGATTAGATATTTTGATTAAGTATTCAGACATAAGCTGAGAAGAATCTCAAAGTCCTGTCTGTGAGCCAGCCAGACAACTTTTCATTTTCAAGGGTGGGGAAGATGAATGCAGGCCCATTTTCTAATTAATCAATGATTAGCAATGAAAGGGAGAGTGGGTCTGCCATAACAATGAGGATTGCAGCTGCCCTGAGTTATCAGCAAGGTTCCAAAATGAAAACTGAGATAATACTGTATTATATTTCCTGCCTTAATTACATCCACCAAATGTGGAAAGAAAACTCGAGGTGGAAGCTGAAGGTAGTGCACATACAGGGCTGAGGGGTGCAAAACAGCAGGCTTGGAATAGAGGTGATTATTTAGATTACAGGAGCAATAAAAGTGGCAAAACACCTTCTGATATTTCCCCCTGTTTGAGGTGCTGTATGAAAATACATGGTTTTATAGAGATAAAAAGAACTCCTTCAGCTGTACTGTCTTGCTTTCAGAACTGTACCTGTTCTGCAGGTCTTCTTGAAATTGCTGAAACAAACATTTTAATAACTTTTCCTTATCAATTATTGTTCCAATTATGTCTCTGTGAGATATTTTAATGTTATTCAGCATGTGTTTCTAGAGAGAAAAGATACTAAACATGTATTTCTAAAGATAAACATCTGTCTGATTGTTTTGCAATTCTTGCCTTGCATTTCAAGTTACTCAGGCCAGTAGTTGCACCAGCAAGCCAGGATGCTGTGGAAATGCTGTGGAATCCATAGCAAATTCAATTTGTGTTGATCACATGAGGTTATTTCCAAGGAAAATGGATTGAAGGAACAGAAAAGAGAAGACACAGGTGACAATTTAAAAGGAAAGGTTTAAGTTATTTGAGTAGCAACTGGGCAGGGTTTTATATAACTCCCTATGATATCCTCTGTTATATGTACATATCCTGGTGGATATTAAAACAGTTTAATAACTGATTTATTTATGTGTGTATTGTGATATGCTTAAGATTCCAATCTGTGTCAAAACCTAAATAAATGTGAAAAATATAGAAAAATATTTTATCTGGACCAAGTCACTGAGGGAGAAATCCCCTCTGATTAGGAGAAGACTTGAAGCCTTGCAAATCTGAGCAGTGTGTGTAGAAGTTCTGTGTGCTGGAGGCTTCTCCATGAGCTTGCATTTAGTGCAGAACCCTTGCCTAAGGATTCACCTGCATTGCAAAACCAGTGTGTGGGAGTGGAGGGAAGGGAATATTTGGGGAGGCAGCATGTGGCTGCCATTCCCAGGATTGAAACAGGTCTGGGAATTGCTCTCATTTCACAACAATAACAAAGTCACCCACCACAATAAAAGTATCAGGAGATTGGGATAATCAAGAGCAAGAAGATAAAAGATTGCTTGAGAGGTGTTTCAGAGAACATCCTTCTACCATGGAAGGAGAACATTCCCAGGTTTGGGAAGTGCTCAGAGGCCTCTCAGTCTGTCCCAGAGATGGAGAGGAGAAAGAGAAGGGAGGTGGGAAGGGATGCAGGAAGGAACAGAGGTGGGGATGGAGGGTGAGGGGAACTGAGAGGAAGGATGGAAAGGAGGCAAGGGAAGAGAGGGGGTAGAAAGCAAAGGAAGGAAGAAATGAAAAGAGAAGGGAGATGATGGAAAGAGGGAAGAAATGTGGAGATTTTTGATTGTGCTGCTCCTGCATGTCTGAGAATCTGGAGACATTTGCTTGACTGAATATTATTTTTATTCTTTCATAAATCCATAATACCCTTTCTTCCTTGGAAGAGATGTACTCACAGTTCCAGAGCAGTCTCTTTTGGGAGATGTGGCTGCAGTGCTGCTGGGCAGCAGCTGAAGGGTTAATTTGGCTGAGCTGGTTGGCAGTGGAGTGATTCAGATCCACGACTGGTTCTTTGGGCAGTGCAAAGTTCAGGGAATTTATGGATCAGCACCCATGAGCTGTGAGGTTCCTGCTGCTAGAAATGACCTGGCCACACCAGGGGTTCCTGTCCTGAACTCCAGCAGCACCACCAGCTGGGGACAAGGTTGACACTAGAAAATAAATTACCAGAGGGAGAAGTACTACAATAAAACACAGTTCTTCCAAGAGAAATTATGGTGCTACCTGAAAGTAACTCTTTGCTGTATATCTAGAAAGCATTTTTAAAACCCTTTAAATGGAAGTTTGGCTGGGACAGACAATGGACTCCTAAACCAGCTCTTTAAATCCAGGAGTTTTGAATGTTAATTTAAGTCCATGGCTGGAAAAGATGCAGTGCTATGTTTTCACAGCTGTTTATAGGCTTGAGCATAAAGGTACCCTGGAGCTTTCTCCAAACTGAGACACTAACTGCAAATATTTGCTTTTTGGGTACCAAGGGATGATGTGCTCACTTAAATAAGTGGACTCAGGAAGAGGCAGTCAGGTCCCTTTTGCCATGCTTAGATAAAATGACCTGTTTTATCCATCCAACCCTTCCTCAAGTCTCTGATCTCTACTCTTTCAATGCTGCCAATCCTGTAGATATTAATTTGCTGCTTCCACTGAATGGCAGCCTGCAATATGGACAAGATGAGTACAAGAGCTGCTGCTGCTGTGCTGGAAATGCCATCATCCAATGCCTGATTTTCTCCTTTGCTCTTCCAACAAACATTTTCTCTATGAGAATTAGAGATCCAGCACAGGACCCTGGGTGCTCTCTGGAGTTTACACATCAGTAGATATGTAGACCTTGTCAATGGGCTAAGCTAAATAATTCTGTTTGAAAACAGGGCCAAAAGTCCTTTGAGGTTCATATTATCATTGCCAAGTCCGATCTCCTTTCTAATTATAGATGGAGTTCCTGAAATCAGAGTGAAAAAAACTCAGAAGAATCACTCATTTATCTCACTCTTATAATCCCAAAGGAGCTCAAAGGCCTAATTTCACATGCAATGGTCACTTAACCTTCACAGAAGCTGCTCCTGTGTGAACAGTGAGGTGTATTGACACCTCACAATAATGGGAATGCACCTACAAGTGTTAATGAGGGAGGGCAAGGTTAGGGGGATGCTGAACTCAGAGAGTTTGGAACTTCCAGTTCTGTCCCCTCAGTTTAGGGAGGACCTTGAGATGTTTGGGCACATCCAGAGGAGGCAACGAGGCTGGGGAGGGGCTTGGAACACAAACCCTGTGAGGAACAGCTGAAGGAGCTGGGGGTGTTCAGCCTGGAGAAAAGGAGACTCAGGGGTGACCTCATCACTCTGTGCAGCTCCTGAGAGGTGGCTGTGCCAGCTGGGGTTGGGCTCTGTCTCCAGGCAGCACTGACAGAACCACAGGACACAGCCTCAACCTGTGCCAAGGGAAAATGAGGTTGGATATTAGGAAAAAATTTTTTTACAGAAAGGGTGATAAAGTATTGGAATAGTCTGCCCAGGGAGGTGGTGGAGTCACCATCCCTGGATGTGTTTAAAGAAGCCTGGATGAGGCACTGGGTGCCATGGTTTAGTTGAAGTGTCAGGGCATGGGTTGGACTCGATGATTTTGAAGATCTCTCCCAACCCAGTGATTCTGTGAATTCCCCAGGAAATGCTGTGTAGATCCCCAAATGTACTCCTGGTATTGAAACCTTTGGCTGCACACACTCAGTGTTGAGCATTTCGCACTCTGCTGGAGTTATTGTAAACCCTGCACCAGCAGGAAACTGTTTTAACCCAGAATAACTGGACTTGCACTGTTGTAGGGTTGTTAGAACTGGCTGCTGCCCCTGCTGGGGGCTGGCCATGGCTCTGGGGATTGCTGCAGGAGAAATGATGTTTGTGTTTGAGCTCAGAAGTGCTCAGGTGGTGTCAGGGCAGCCAGCACAGCTCCAGCCCTCAGCCCAGTGAGCAGAGCTCTGCAGACATGGCTTAAACCAGCAGCACAAAGGGGACCTGCTAGGAAACTGGAAAGATGGATTTGAAGGAGCAAGCCCTTCTTGTGAGAGGTCAGAGCAAAACCACAACTGAATGACCTAAACTAATGCCAGAATGGTGACATGGCAAGGGAAAAATTAAGGCAAATAATGGAAATAAGGGAAATCCAATCCTTGCAATCTGCTCTGTACAATGCACCGCTGCAGTCTGATTCTCAAACAAGGAAATATTATTAAATGTTTTATCATGATATGCAAAAGAGTTATTTTCAAGGAAGTAATTTTCAAGGAAGATCCTCAAAGAAGTTTTGCTTTTAAAATCTTGTGTTGATTTATTATAGAAATAGAGCTTTTTACCCCTTTACAAATACTACATTAGAATATACAAAAGAATGGGGAAGGGAAAAGAAAAGGAAGGGAAAATTGAGTGTGAAAAGGGAAAATTCAGTGAGGGTGACAATATCTGTTAAATATTCCCGGGGTCATCGAGACATTAAAGGGTCAACAAAATCCAGGAATTTCTTCAGTCACCACTAAACGTCACTGTTGCTCCACAAAATGACTGTAGGCATTTTATTTTGTCAAGGATAATTTGACTTCGAAGACAAAACCTTTGGAAGCTGTAATACATTTCTGTTACATTTGTGTGAGACCTATCCCCAGCTCATCCAGAAAAAAATATTAATTTTAGAGAGACAAGCACTTTGTTAAACATTTCCATGAGATTAAACAAAAAAAGGACCCCTCTATTTTCTTAAATACACTTGATTTCTGGTATGTTTTCCTGAATCATAAATCCAGCAAGCCTAGTGTAACTGAAAAAAGTGCTGGATTGTTTGGGTTTGGGTTTTTGTTCTGGTTTTGTTTTTTCCCCCCACAATCAGTATAAGCAAGAGAAATAAAATAAAGCACCTTATTTGTTAGATTGTATTATGAGAATCTCAAGAAGGTAATCCTGCAGTTCAGTGCAGAAAGATAATCTGGGAGCCTTGATTTTGGGAAAAAACCTAATGTGTGTTCCAGTGAGGATTAGTGATCCCATGTTTGAAAAAAATATGGATGAATATTTAAATATTTCAAACTGGCCCAAGATACCCAAGCACAGTTAAAAGGCACAGAAAAACTCAAATTATCAAATAACATTTTTTCTTTCTGTGGGGTGAGATGTTTATGAATGTTTTGCTGTGTATATAGCAGTTGTTTTTAATGAATCCATGTTGGATTTTCCAGAAGTATGGAAATAAGGAGAAAGTGTAAGTTAAAAGGAATGGGATCTAGAAGGATTTGAAGAAAAATTGAATTAACAGGAAAAAAGTGAGCATGCTTTCAAATATTTATACAGGTGTAGGAGCCAAATTTCTGTATTAAAAGCCTCCTGGAGTTCAGAAAATATGTGTAAGCATTCTTCTAAGGGACAATTCTTACTATAAATCATGTTTCTTTTCTTAATAATATTTTTTTTTAACCTGCTCAGTTCCAAGGATGCTAACATGGGAAGTACATATTTATTTGTTTTTTTGAAGTCCATCTATTTAGTGTAATTTCCTAAAGCATGAATGATGTACTCTGGTTCTTTCCAAACCAGCCAAAGTCAGTGGAGTTGCAGTGCTCAGTGCAGGAAAAACTTATCCAGCTGAGATTTCAGCCTGGGGCTGAAAGGTCCTTGTGAGATCACCAATGCTGATTCTTGATTCACAGCTGTCTTATTGTCTGCAGTGAGCTTCAGAGCACCTGGAAGCCTCTGTAAATGCAAAACATGCCCATGAAGACAGGGTTACTCCTCTGATTATCAGGACACCTTTCAAGATTATAAACAATCCATAACACCCACTAGGACTCCATGGTGAGAGCAGATTTCTCTTTTATAGAGTAATTTACAAGCCAAGACTCCAAAGCCATGCAAGAGCATCCATGCTGAATACTCAGAGCAGATGCAGGAGGGTGCATACAGGTATCTGAATATTCTTATATTTGGGTGTTACAGGAGAGACCATTCTTTATTGTCCCAATTCTGTGCTGGCCTGAAGGGCAGATATTGGCAGGTAAATATGGAAATAAACTTTAGAACCACTTCTGCTTAGCTGTCCTTGGGACTAAGGATGAGGAGATAAGAATTTTAAAGAAGCAAATCCTGATTGTGCTGAAGATGGTTTTATGGAATTAAACTGAAGAGTAGAAAGTAAATAAGTCAGATAAAATAGCTGTGATCAGTGACAATAATCCCTCTGGCTTTCAAAATTGTATTCTAGACAGTTTAAAAGATGTACTCAAAAGCAAACCCATTAATTCTACCAAATCAGTTAAGAATTGCAATATTTCCTATTTCAGTCTGTTACATCAGCTCATGTTCATCTGAGCAGCACAGACTGCCTGGATCACGAAGGGTTTCCCTTAGGAGAGTTTCTATTCCAGAACCTGCTGCTGCTGAGGCAGGAATCTCCTTGTCTTTGCTCACTGCCTCTACTCTCCTGTTGCTCCAAGAACTTTGGCTTGGGTTCTCTGCTGCTGCTGTTCACTGATTTCAGCTCCTAGTGCTCCCCAGTTCCTGGAATGCCATTTTGCTGCACACCACTGGAGTTTGGGAGCATCAGGACTCCCTGACTTGGGATGGAATTTTCTGCCATGGGGCAAGAGCTGAAGTTCAGCCATTTCTGATTCTTTTATTCTTGCCTGTGCACAGTGGGTGAGTTTCTGCTGCAGTTAAATGGATCCAGCAGATCCTGCTGGATTCTGTCTGCTCCGGTGGCTGCAGGTGAGACTGCATGGGAAAGGAAGGGAAGAAAAAGTGCCCAAACTATCACTTTGTTAGAGCCCTACAGCACAAGCCCACACTTTAAACAGCCAAAATATACTTTGGCATAAGCTTCACAATTCCTCACCCTCCATGTGAGCAAGAACACACTAAATCATGATATTCAAGTCAGTGGAAATGACTTTAATAAAATTTAAACCATAGCTCTGTCTCAGGCTTCTGTTCAAGGAGCATGGTAATTTTCTTCACATTTGCACAAAAGAAGAAAAGTTCAGGCAACCTTAACTTCTCTTTGAGCAAAGCCTGAATTGCCAAGGGCCAAAGTGTCAATTTTCATTGATCTGTTTCAAAATAGCCTCAGAGACCTTGAATCATTCATGAAAGGATCACAGTTTCTTCTCCAGAGGTACAAGGAACAATGCAGGCACAGAGAAATGTTGTGACATTTTCTTAATAAATTTAACCTAGATACAGACTCTGAAGTTCTGTGATTTCTCTGCCCATTTTATGCTGAACCCCCCAGAAGTTGTGATCTGGTGTCTTTCATTGCTCCAAGCCTCTTTCCTGTGGCTCCAAGTGGAAAGAGCCAGAAAGGAGAATCTTGGGAATCTCCATCCAGGAAGCTTCAGATTTTGACCCAACAGAATATTTTCTGTATCCAGCCAGATTTTCACCTCAAATAATAATTCCATTGCAACCCAGAGTGAAATCCCCTCTCTTGTTACTGTTCTGAGGGACAGCAGCTCCACTGTGGAGATGCAGGACTGAAATCACCACAGTGCTTTATTTCCATTTTAAAATATGGCTAATACCAGGGATTTTATTTTTTTAAAATTGTGGTCCTGCTGATTATGAATAACTATCTACATCTGTGCTGACTTACAAACAGAATTTCACCTTTCTGATGGAAGATTTCAGGAGATGTCTGAGTGAACCTGCTAAGACAATACAGGAATTCAGTGATCTTTAACATAAAGTCCATTCAAGTTTATTAGGCCTTCAAAATGCTTTTACTTGGAAAATTTCCTTTGCAGCCTGAGGTGTTTATATTGACCAGAGTTCTAGAAATGCAGCACAAAATACAGAACAAAATGTATCCTTCCACTCTAATTTATTATTACATAGAATCTATTATGATACATAATCTATTTTTATTATCCAAGGCCCTTGTGCACACTACATCATCAGAGCAATGCACTTTGGTGACTTCTGAGTACTTTCATAAATTATTCATACCTTTTTTTTTTTTTTATCACCTACCGTGGCATCAGCTAGGGACAAACAAATATTACAGACATGGCACCAATAAAAACAGAATGCATAATCAGTCTCTAAAAAGTCTGTATAGTCTGCCAAGTCCTGCATATTGCTGTAGAATACTAATAGCCACTGGATCCCTCTAGTTTGAGGGTCCCCTTCTGCAAAAAAAAAAAAATTTGACGAACTGCAGTCCTTTTTCTACTCTCATAGATGTTGATTTTGAATATACAGGGTTTCTTTTTATTTTGGAGGGTTTTGTTGGCTTTTTTTTCCCCTATTTTAATATCAGATTTTTAAATCTTGTGGAGAGTTTGTTTTGTTGGTGATAAATAATAAAGATTTTGATTCACAGATGAAACAGCAAAGCACACAAAAGCTTGAAGACATTGACACATGCTGGTGCCATTGCCAGTGATTTTCGGTAGGGTGAATGAATGACAGAAAGAAAAATAATGATTTGTGGATATTGTGAAAAAGTGCTCCAGGATGCTGATATTGCTTCATGAGTACAGATTCCATTCTAGATTTCCTTCACCAGAAGGGAGGACACTCAAACAGCCTTGGCTCTGTACAGTTTGCTCATTTTTGGACTGCATATTTTTACCTAGATATCAGAAATGTTCAGTAAAGCTGCAAAGATCTCTGAAAGCAGCTTAGAACTATCTCAAATATTGAAAAATGGTGTAAAAATTATAAAATGAAGAAACTATGAGTACAAGTAAAGGGCATTATTAGATGGGTCAGTTATATGGTAGGAGAAGGAAAAAGTTGATTAATTTATGACTCCTCAGAAGGTCTAAACCATCAGCCACCAAAGCACAAGGGATAATCTTTGGCCTGGAGCACCTCAATAAAACAATTCAGGGATGTCACAAGCACCAAGGGTCACACAGGAGCAATCAGGGCTCACAGGATGAGCCATGGTCATGTCCCTGTCCCATTCCTGGTCCCAGCTGAGGCCACTGAGGGAGTTCCAAGCACAAAAGCTCTGCTCTGGATGCCAACAGCACGAGGGTCTCCAGAGCAGAGGCAGGAAGAGTCAGGAAATGCAAACTGTGCAAGGCAGGAGGCAGAGCAGCCTTTGCAGTCTCTGTTTAGAAGGGGTTAATGCTCAGATCTCACCTTTGATTTTTCCATGGCTGAGGTTCCTTCCCTGCTGCCATCTGAGGGAAGGAGCACAGGGGAGCAGTGTGGATTTAACCTTCCTGTGCTAAACACACCTGATTGAAAAGTCTTCCTTCCTCCTTTATTTGGGAAATAAAAAAAAAAAAAATTATTTCTGGCTCGAGAGGGAAAGCTTCTCACCCAGCTCCACAGCCCCACCAGGGATTCAGGCACAGAGGAAGGGGAATGGAGCTCCACTCATTGATTTCTGCACTGCAGTAACAGATCTGCTGTCACTTGTAGTCCCTACAACCTTCACTTAGCAGTGCAAATCATTTCCTGTGCTATTGCTTCATTCTTTTAATTAGCAGAACCCAAGAGTTCCCCCTGGAATTCATAATTTCTTTCCTATTGCTCCACCTGGGGTATAAAGCCGTTCTCAGCAACCCAGAATGTAAATGATTTTTTTTTTTAATGAAAAATCACTCTTCAGGCCCAAACAGCAAGGAAATGGGGCTTGTGAGGAGAGCAGAACTGGAGATAAGAGCAAAGCTGCAAGACAGCTCTGATCAGCTCTAAAACTCTTTTGGGATTGCTGTTCCCCTGAGTTCCTGCAGCTTTAGTGTGGGAATAGGTGAGGGAGTGTTTGGTGATCAAACTGCAGCAATGGCAAAGCCTGTCTTCACATCAGCCAAATTCACCCATCTTCCCCCAAAACAGAGATGTTCAGCTGTGCCAGAAACCTCTGGGACACCCCCAGCTCCCACCCTGCACACCCCTGAGCCTTTTATTTATCACTAAAGGCACAGGATCTCAGAACATCTAAATTCAAGCAACAAAGGCTGTCTGCCTTTTCTCCCTTTATAAATGATGTTTTCTTTTTGTTCTCTTCACTGCTTTGCCTTTATAAAACATTTCACTCTTGGTTTTTCCTTTGATTCATATATGTGGTGATGTATAAGCTTGGCTGTTCTCCTTAGCTATTCTTCATTCAATGAAAACAAAATAAAATGGTGCCAAACCATTAAAGCAATTCGAATTTACAAGGTGAGGCACCTCTCTAAATGATGAATGGCTGAGATTTTGATTTATTACCTTTCTTTTCCATATAAAATGATGACTCCATGTATAAATGAAAGCTGAAATGCTGCCAGTATGCTATAATCATAGAATCCCAGGAGTTTTCTGTAGCAAAGGGTTTTGTGTCACCAAACCATAAGGTAGTTCTTACTAAAACTGTAAAAACTACAAAAACCCAAGAAAGCCATAACTGAAAACCAGTGCAGGTACAAGGGTTGGGAGTCACCTTTCCACCTACAAAAAGCAGATCAGGGATATTTTGGTAGGTATTAAAAGGAACACCTGGGAGTTGTGCTGTGCCTCTCTGAAGCTGTAGGCTAACTCTGGAAATCAGAAGAAATCTGGTGGAAGACACAATAAATAAATAAACAAACCTTATAATTTTCATTTTCTTTAGTATTAGCTTTTAATCACTCTTTTGTTTCTGGTGAAGGTGAATATTCTTGCAGTCATAAATAGCCCACTTGCATGTAATTCAGATTTGAGCAGCTCCAAGAGAGCCTCCTCAGTGTCCTGAGTGCCCTGCTCTGGACACAGAGAGCTCATTGCCTCATTACATTTGTGCAGTTACCTGTAGAGACAAGAAGAGTGTCAGAAAGCAGAGTAAAAGAAAATTCTTCAGAGTATAACTGAGATGATTTCCCTTCAATTGCACACATTTTAAAATATTTCTTCTCTAAAAAGGCAGCAAACATCACCAAGTGATCTAGAGTGATCTGTACATTATGTTGTCCCCAACATTAGGCTTTAAAAGGATAAAAATCCCATATAATGTGTAATCTCATTAGTGCTGATGTGAAGCAGACACAAATTAATTCCTTTAACTCTATATTCAACTGTAAAATACAATTGTAGGGAATATACTTAAACTGAAATAAAGCCTATACTAGAAGAGGTTTCTCTTTGCAGCATTGTCTCTGACTAATGAGCCTAAAAAGAGAAAAGCCTGGAAAAGAGGAAAGCAGAGCTAAGTTTCCAGCTATTATCTTTGCAGAGTTGACATACACAGGCTCATTATTGCATTATGTTTTATTCAACAAAATCACTTTAATGTTGCAGCTTAAATTGAATTCACTAAAGCATCTCTTGCCTAATGTGTCTCAAGTGTCTGCTTGCTGTTTGCATTTTCTTCAGAATTATGGCAGGGAATCTTTGGAAACAGCAAAATTATATGCAATCCACAAAACAATATGGCTGTAATGGGGTAATCGGCCTTCAGCGTAATTAAAGAACCATTCCCTCATCAAAGTAATTCTGCAAGAGACCTAGAGGCTGTATTGTACAAATCATCCACTTAGTAAAATTCTTTATCTGATTTGCATTTAAAACCTAGTTATGCAAATAGGCCTGCTCAGTGGATCACAAGGAATGTAATGACTTAAAAAGCCCTGTAGTGATTAAACAAACCTGCTTCTTCCCCAGAATCACGGGGTGTGATTCACCTAGAAATACTTCAATTCACCTTTTATTCAATTTCAATCCATCTGTTATTCACCTAGAAATATTTCAATCAGTCTGTTGTAAGGTGCTCTGCAGAACAGGAACAGCTCTGATGTGTTCACAGCGTCCTGTGTGATCCCCTCTGGACATGCCAGTTCCACTCCCCCGATTCCCAGATCACCCCACAACGGGGCAAAAGAGGCAAATGCTCTTTCTTATCTGATGGTTTGTGCCAGAGCAGAGGAACTGCAGTTCCCATTTTGATCTGCAAGCTCAATTCCCAGTTGAAACTGAAGCAAAAGGCAGTGAAAGGTGACAGGCAGTGAGAATTTGCAATGCACCATGAAAAAGGCTCATTTTAAGAAGGTTCAATTCCTCTTGTAGCAGATGGGAAAGTCCCTTTTCTCAGGCAAGCTTCACTCTTGAGTATGAACAGAGAGAAGTCTCTAAAATCCACACATAAGGTTTGCATCCTTTGTTTTTTGCTGCCATTCTGTAGCTGCCAATGCTTTAGTTCATGTAACCTTTTGTCAAAATCTATATTTTGTTTCTCTCATTATGTACAGTATCTATACACAGTACTCCTGCAGTATTTTTGCTAGCAGGGATAGCCCACTAAATCACACCAATATTTCTCTTAAACATCATTTCAGCATATGAACCAATGCACTTTAGACAAAACACTGTATGAGGCTGAGCAAGGAAGCATTACCAATGTCTCCTTCACTCAAACTTTAATTTATACAAATAAACCTTCTGTTCCTACTCCTCCTGGGCACACCATGATGGAGTCAGGGCATCTCCTGCCTGGCAAACCCTGGGATGGGAATTTGGGCATTCACAGCTGTTTGGGCTGGATCATAAATGACTTTTTTCAGCTGCTCTGTGAAACTGTCTGATGTGTGAACCACAAGAAATGGCTCTTTGAAAAAGTAGTGAGAGGACTGCTGAACTTAGGAACACTGGCTGTATTTTTTTGATTGGGAAAATGAGATATTGTAGATTCTCTTCAAATCCCTCCCATCTCTACCAGGTGTGAGAGGGAAAGTTTTTGTGTAAATGTGAAAGGAACTGAAAGCTGTTCAGTTTTTATTATTGCTGTGTACTTTAACAGAGTAGGATCGGGAGGATTTTCTGGCACCCAGGTCCTGTGGAGTGAGATGCTTTGAGCTGACATTTCCTCTCCAAAGCTGGTGTTCCTGCAGGCAAGGAGTGAGCATGGCCAGAGCTGTGGGATCAGAGCTGAAAGGTCCAGGCTGTGCTCCAGAAGCAATGAGAACATTTTTCCTATCTGGGCAATACCTCATGGGCTTCCTCAGTCTGAAAACCCTGAAAGATATGGAGGAGAAAGACCAATGGCAGTAAAAATGTGTCTTTGCTAGAGAAAAACAGGCACCAGAGAATATTATTTTCAAAACATCATTTAGTCTGTTCCAAACTTTAGTGCTGATTGAAGAGGTCATCATTCATAGCAAAGCTCTAGACTCACAGTTTGTTTAAATAAACCTATTTGCCTCAATAAACCTTTAGTGACTGCTGGCCCTTGGTGCTCTCCTTGCAGAACATGAGGCAGATGGATCTGACAGCATTAGGAATGGCTAATGGTAAGATAATGTTAATATCACTGAGTTCTAAAGTGCAAATTGCACCTTTTAAATTCTGACTCCTTTTAAGCAGACTAAACTCCCTTCTGCAGGCAGTAACCTCTGAGAGCCATGACCCCCTAGCCAGGAGTACCTGCAGGTTAAAATCTGCATTTCACCACAGCTCAGTTACAAAATCCTGTCGTGCACTTTTTAACTACAGTTCATCACTGTACAAATTTGTTTTGCTTTGGGATCAGTGTTTTTCCAGATCTCATCATAATTCCAAATTATTTCTTTAGTGGAGCCAACATATTCTATTTTTTAATGCTTTAACTGAGCAAAAAGAAGGTATATAAACATAATTAGTCTATAGAGTTGTCCCACATTGGATGTATTGCTCTGATTGGAACCAAAGTTTGCCATTCCCTGTTTATTACAGTTCCTCTGGAATAAAATTCTCTCCTCACAGTCCATGCTTTGGAGAAAACACAAGCTATCAGCACCTAAGATGATTTTTCTCATGAATATCTCTTGTTCAAGCCTTTGCACTTCCCTTCTTCCTCAGCCCCAGGTTTTCATTGGTGATGTGAGAGCTGGTATTGTTTGCACAATATGAAACTGTGTCTGTGGATCTATTCATCCATTATTTGAATAGATTTTGAGTTCTTTCACTGGGTTGGGGGGGAGCTGTCCCTCTCTGTCTGCAAAGGCATAATTTGACAACCCCAGAATGTCTCCAGTGATATTGTAGAAATAATTCTTCCTTCTTGTCTACATTGTGAGTGTGAATTTATTTGGGTTAAGTTTGATAATTAAAGTCTTCCTTCAAGTGAAGGTAAAATAAATCAGAAATAAGTATTGAAAGAACTATTTTTAGTATTAATTCTTCATCCAGTTTAGTGACATGAGAAAATATTTATCATAAGGATGTCACAGGATAATAGCTGCTGGCTTTCTACATTGTTTTATATTCTGTAACTCAGCCTTACTTTCTAGAAATACATTTTTCCCAGAAGAGTTAAATATTTTCCTTTTAAATTCAAAGCCAAACTGCTTTTGCCTATGTATCTAAATATAAAGGTGCCATGACTTCTTTTTTTCCTAAATTAAATTCCTCAAATACAATACATGCTATTGGGTGTCCATGAAAAATGAGTTTCATATTCCAGGGCAAGTGCAGAAACTCAAAGTATTGAGGCATTTCAGTAGACAAAGCAGTCTGCTTGTCCTTACCATGTAAGAGCCATTCAAAGAAGCACAAAACCAGAGGGATTTCTCTTGTTTATTTCACATCCTTTGATGTGAAGTACGTTGTCTGTAACCTTAAACATGTTTCTTAAATGCAGTAGGGAAATGTATAATTCCAAGGTGATAAACTCTCAGGGAAGTGACAGTGGGGCAAAGGCACTGTGATTTTTAGAGCATCTGATTTCTCTGGAATGGCTGAGAGTGCTGCTGGCATCAGCTAAAGGAATAAAAGTGATGTTCTTCCAAGCCTTGGTTCTGCTTCCCTCTCTGATCTCAAGATTGCAGGAGGCCGTGGCAGGGAAGGGCTGAGTGTGAGCACTGCAGCAAACAGAAATGTCTGCTCTGGGGGAAGGTTTCACACAGAGCCTGCAGGTCCACGCAGGAGAATGGGAAAAGGCCCTCTGGAAAAGGAAAATGCTTCTTTGGATGAGTGGCAAGGCTGACAAGAACATCTGCTGGGAAATGCTCAGGGTGCTGCTGGTTTATAGAGGAATGAAGCCAGACTTGGATCGAGAGAATCTCCACAGTCAAGAGCAAATTGAAGGAGCTTTTTTTGCTACATATAATTCCTTATCCCACATATGGTTAAAAAGGAAAAGTAAACAAGAAACCTCTCCCTCAAACACCCAAAGCACTCCCCATCCCCAGCCAAAAATTGTTGTGTGGCCAAGCAGAGCAGAAGTTTGAAGGGGAATATCTTACTGAGATCTGAATAGGAAGAATCGCAGCAGGTCACTCCTGGGCTATTCACAGGACATGATTCAGATTTGCCTTTACACTTGTTACAGCCTCAACATTTGTTTTCAGGATGGTCTGGGCCCTGTGCAGACCCCCCTGTGCCCTGGCAGGCTGGCTCAGGCCAGAGCTGTGCCCACTGTGCCCTGCCACAGAACCTGCAGGAGTCTGGGCAGGGCACAAAGATCCCACTGATGTGGGGCCTGGCAGGAAATCCTGCTGGGGGTGATGTGTGACCAGCCCAGCCTTTGATTTGATTTCCTCACTGGCTTACCCAGGTATTGCCTGTCTTTAAATCAGATTATTTAGTGCAAGGGAGGGAAGGACATTGGGCTGTGATTTACAAACAGTCCCTGAAGGGTTAATGTGCCTCCTGAACTTGCAATTAAATTGTGCATTTTGAACTGGCTTACATTGACGTAATACAAATAGCACACAAATCCCCACATCTGCCAGCTCCACACTGGGGTGCATAATTATGATTTTCTTTAGTCTTAAAAGATGGAAGATATAGAACCCAAAAAAGTAGCAAAAACTTCCTAGGAGGATGAGGCATTTTGTGGTAAGTTCACACCTCTGTATTGTGCTTGGATGTCAAATGCAATGAAAACTTTGCCATTTGGAATTTCATGTCTCTGAGATCCCAAAGAGCAGCTCATGAGGAAATCCAGGAATAGGATGGAATTTTTATTTTGGGTTTATGGGTCTGCTTTGTACAGGTTTGCCAAGCCTTGTACAAATTTGCAATGCCCCCCATATTGTGATATAACCAGCAATGATTTGGTTTTAATGTTTTTTAAACTTCAGCATTAGTAAAGTTTTCTAGTTTATTGAGTGGAGTTTTTTGGATGTTTTCTTTTCTGTTCCCCCTCCCCTTTATTTTTTTTTGTTTTATTTTGTTTTGTTTTGTTTTGTCATTGCTGTTGTTGTGGTGTTTTTTTATTTTTTTTCCCCTAACAGAGGGAGCCTTCTAAGATGTAATAAATAACTTGCAATTGAAGTAATCTTCTTTCCTCCATTGCTAAACACATACCTGGACCAGGGAATGCAGAATGCTAGGCATGGGCTAATTTAGCATGTAGAAATTGCCACTTCTTTTTAATTAGCTATTGATTTGGGGAATTTGTGTGCTGAGTTTAATCAGGTTGGATGAGAGTAGATAACTTCAGTCAATTTGTTTTGAATTTAAGATATATAAAACAGATGCAGAGTGTCTGTATATTAGAAGTAAAACTTCCTGCTAGGAGCAACCAATATCTTCCCTGGGGCTTGGAATTCAAGCTACAACTCCCCTTCAGTTTATTGCAGCCTCTCAATTATGAAATTCTATGTGGCAAAAAAGATTGATCTGTAAAAAATAATCTTTGCATTAGTATCTCTGTATGTGTCTTGGGGTGATTTTGTGCTGGGAGGTGTGTTGCCTGTTGAATAAACAGTTCTGTTTCTTTTTCCACTTCTCTCCAAGGAAATTTTTTCCCGAACCGACTGGGGGAGGGATTGCTTGGATTGGTTTTTTTTTTCCCTTTCCCTGGAGGGACCCCATTCAGAGGTTTCCTCCCAAATTTGCTCTAAACCAGGACAGTATGCAACAGGATATATTCTGGAAATGAAGCACTTTTACTTTTCACTGAAGAATGGAAGATGATCCTGCCAGGGTTGGCTGGGGTCTCAGGGTTACCTGTCCAGTAGGGAAAAAGTCCAGCTACCCTTGAAAGTGGGAGTTTCTTTGTCCACAGCAAGGAAAATACTCTGCCAAAGATGCAGTTTCCTACAGGATGATTGGGAGAAAAGTTTTGTTGTACTGTTATTTGAAAATCTCGCCAATTATTCCAAATTAATGATTCTAAAGTATTTAAAAGAACCCGATAATGGACCTGTAAGTCTATTCAGAAATGGTACCAGCAATAAAGTGTAAATCTCACTGCTTTTCTCCCCAGTCTCCCTGTGAGCACTTAGTCTATGTGTTATTAATAAAATGACTCTTTGCTCTGGTGATGCCAATTATTCCATGGTCTGGGAGGTTGCACTATTAAAGTTCCTGATATTCTGAATTTTAATCCTATTAGCTGAATCCCTGAAGAGTCATCTCCCACCTTGGTGTGTTCATCCTCCATGTATTTCATGAAGGTTATTGTTCCCCTCTGTGATTATTTAACCAAGGTATTACACAATGAGGCTTTAATTGTTTCTTCTGGAGAAATCCCTTTAGCCTGATTTGTGGCTTAAATATTTGTGCTCATTGACCACAGTGCATCTTCAGTGCAAATGGGCCTGTTCCTGCTGGCAACCTTGAAATCAACAGAGCAGCTTTCAAGTGTTTAATGTGAACTTTTCCTTAGCCCTCATGCTGGCTCAGTTCCACACCCACCTGATGGTTCCGTCCCAATTTTTTGCTGGTGTTTCCACAGCCAAAATCTGGGCTGCTGGTGCTGTGCTCTGTGTGTCCTGCCACTGACTGCTCTTGTTGAAATTCTCCCCTTAGAGGCCCTCAGCTGCCATTTGGAAATGCTTTTCCCTGGCATTAGTGGAATTTGTGTAAGGCAGAGGCAGAAATGATTGCAGGGGCTGGAAGGAAGCAGAGCAGGAGCGATGTGGGGGCTCAGCAGTGGGACCTGCAGCTGCTGCTGGGCTGCTTGGGATGGCTCCCAGCCCCTTCTTGGGAAGGGACCTTGGGGACAGGGCCAGGTTTGCAACCACATAAGGAACAGCCAGTTGTATTACAGGATCTGGGCTTTAGAAATATCTTTTCATGCCTCAGTGATATGGTAAACTGCTTGAAATACTTCTTTTTTCAAGGGAGGTATGGGATTAGGTGACCCCAAAGCCTCTTTTTTATCACCCTTCCCAGTGTTCTGTGTTTTTTAATCAAAATGCTTTAAGCTAACACCTTTTAAGACTGTGATAGTTTCTCACATCTATAATAAAATAATGTTTAAAGATGGGGAAAGAAGTAGCAGATCTATCCTATCATTTGATAGGAACATAACATTTAGTATTTATTTAAGCACTTTAGTACCTATGCAGAAAAGTTATATTTTGAGACTTGGATTCTGGTTTCTGCTTTGGTGTTTGCCTGGGATGGTTAACAGGGCAGTCTCTTAACTTATGCTTCAGTTTCTCTGTCTACAAATGCTTGGAATAATTGCAGCTGGGTTTCCAGAGTCCACATGTTTCTATTGATACAAAAAATGTGCACAGTAGAAGTGAGATACAAAGGATACTATGTAAGAATGTAAGAAAATAATAGAAGAAATTCAAGCAGAAATTAAATATACAGAGGTGGATGAGTTGTAGTAAAAGTTGGTGGGTTGTATTTGCACAACTGTGCTGTAAACAGATGGATTTCTGTTACTTGAATCACCATCATGAGATGCTGGAACCTTTTCAGCAGGTCTTGGCAGATCTGTTGGGCTGCATCCTCAACATCAGAGAGATATTCCAGTGCCTACAGACCTCTGTGACCTCTCAGAAAAGATCATCTCTGAGGAAAACCATCCAGGACGTGCTGTGTACTGAGAACAAATGGTGAGATGTGGCTCTTTATGCATGTAAACACTACAGATCTATTAAAAAAATTAAACCCCTCTATTTATTTGTAAAAGCTGAAATGTGGAGCGTTCAGTCTTCATTAAAAGATTTTAAGTAATAGTTTTCAGCTTGATGCTTAAACTTAATGGTTTGCCTGGTGGTACAGAAATGATCAATCAAAACAGAATAGCTGATGCTGTGCATGTGTTATTCCAGCTGCTGGAGGAGCCAGCATTATTATTAAATTTAATGGCTTCTCTCCAGGATTTCAAACTCTATGACATTTAATTATTTCCTCGTGTGGCTTGTACCACAAAGGTACAGTGCTTAAAACACCTGAGAAATAAAGGGGAGACCTTTAAAGCTAGGAGATGCAGAGGCTGTATCTCAATTTTAAACAGATCATTCAGGCCTGGTTAAAATGCAATAAATGAAAGTGATGTAGAACACGCTGGCAGGGCTCAGCAAAGCCCCTTTCTGTGCTGTGACACTCAGATATTGTGCTGGTGCCACCAGCACACCTGGCTCCCCGGGGCCAGGCAGCTTTGGGGCAGAGGTTTGGTACTGTTATCTATTCATTTCTGAAAACATTCACTAAGGTTTTAAATGCACATTTTCATTCTTTATCTGGAACGGAACAAAAATTATTTGTGTTATAACAACATCTGGTCATTTGTGTGTGACCAATTCAGTAAATTACAAAGAGTTTTATGGAATGAAAAATGTTTCATGGTGTCTTTAGCAGTCCTTTACTGAAATGTAATTTAAGCATCAATCTCTCTGAGTCCATGACCAAGCAGCTGCCTTTTAATCTGGATCCAAGGTCATCACCAAGCCCTTTGAGCACAAAGGTGCAGGAGAGCCCTGGGTGGCACTAATGCAGCCCAGGTGCCTGTCCGTGCTCAGGTGCCCTGAGTTCAGGATTTAAGCCAGGATTGTCCACTCAGCCCATCTGTGACTGTCCTTCCCCTTCCCCATGGTGCATCCCCTCTCCCCCCGTTATCTGCATTCCCTGCAGGAGGTCCTGGCACAGCCCCCAGCCCTGACACAGCCATGCAGCCAGCTTTGATCTGCAGGAGCCTTTGGGCTGGCAGCACAAAGGAGAAAAACACTCTGCCCCTCTGAGGGAAAATCCAGGCAGGACCAGTGATTTCATCTGAGCTGTGCAAAGCCTGGCACCACTGCACCCTTTAATAGCTGAGACTTCTTGGTCTCTTCTCTGCCCCTGCAGAGTTCCTGTAGGCCCCATGCAGTGTCCAGAGCTGTCTGGCTCCTTGGTATTGATGTGCACAGGACATTACAGAGCTTGCTTTACCTGGGTCCTAGTTGGAAATGAAATATAAATGGAATCCTGTACTGGAGCTGTAAGTTCCACAGAGGCATGACAAGATGATTTTGTCCCCTTTCACTTCCTAGCAATGACTAAAGTACCCCTCCCTTGCTCCTGTGTTGTAGAGGATGCCAGACTGATTTATTTCCATAAATGAACATAAGAGATTGTAATTCTGTTGCTTTCAAAAATACATTCTGGATGTTTAGGGCATTAATTAAGTGAAGTCTTTTGTTTACACAGCACCAATACTCACATGAGAGTCAGGAAAGGAGCACAAGATGTGAAATGTCTTTGTATTCCAGGTTTGTTTTTTTCCACTGGCCTTCCCACCTTTCACTTCAGTGTATATTTAAAATTATTTATTTCACCACAGCTGCATTCTGAACGTAACACATCAATGAAATAAGTGATAGTAGGAATGATCAATGGGCACTTAAGGGGGTTAAGAGTCTTTTACCTGAAATACTGGACTCATTTTGAGGCTGATATGAGCAGATCTGCATTGCTCTTCTCTGTTGCCCCCAGGCAGGTTTAAAAGCAAAAAGCTGCTTTATATAACAGCAGATAGCCAGGTGTTAGTTGTGCCACCAAAACCTGTATTTTATTCCTTGGATTAGATACTTCCTGTGGTAGTATCTTGAAATTTCTGCTCTCACTATTATAAATTGCTTATACAGCACTTAGACTTGTGAGATAATGCGTGTCTAAACGAGAGGAGATAGAGCCTTGCCTTTGCTGCTTGATAACAGGAGGAGACAAATGACTTCCCCACGTTTTTCAGACACTGGATGGGTTTCTATAATTGTGTGGTAAAATGCTTTGATGGATCAGGACACATCTTGTGATCCCATATGAAGCTGAACCCTCATCAGTCATGAGCTGCTCTCACGAAAGGCAGAGACAGCTTCATTCTGCCTCATGGAGGGAATGGGATCTCTTCCTTCCAGGAGTGATGCTTGGAGGAAAAGGAGCTGGCTGAGAGCCAGTGGGGATTGCATTTTATTCCTTTGGAGTACCTGTGATAACAACTTATCTCCTGCTGTGGCTCTTGGTTAATTTTTGTAGCTCAGGTGGTAACAGACACCCAGAGTTACACTTCTTTCCCTTCCTTTGATGATGATGTGAAGATTGCTGTCTTCAACCAATAAATGCTGTAGCTCAGTTATTCCTGCTTCTTTTGCTTTCAGATTGACTTAAACTAATGATTTTTTGTTTGGAGTTTACCAACTATGCACTTGGTTGAAGGGTTTATTAACATTCTTGGGTTTGAGCTGACTCCTGCACTCCTGCAGCACAAAGAATATTGCTTTTTACAGCTAGAGCCATTTACTGTGTGGTGGATTCTGGTGGAATCTGTGGGCCCCAGTGATCTTGTGGAATCACAGAATATTGTGAACTGGAAGATGTGATAAAGGTTCTGTTGCACGAAGTTTTTAAAGCATGAAGCCTGGCACCCTCCTTCAGAAAGACACCCAGAGCAAAGGGATGTGATGCACGAGCAAAGAGCCACAAAGTGTGAGAGGAATAAAGCTGTCTAAGGAGGATATCCAAACAGGCACTGGACACAGCAGAGGGTGTGAGATGGAGATGTTGGGTGAGCTGCAGAATACTCAGGTGACAGTCACCATGGAGGGGTGGCTGAGTGCTACAGCAGCTCCTTTGTCTCTTGTGCCTTTGTCTCTGCTCCTCCTCCAGCCAGTATCATCTGCAGGGTTTTGATGATAATGTCATTTTTAGCTGACTGTCTCCCTGAAATCACTGATAACGTTCCTCCTGATTCTCCTGATCAAGATCTCATGTTCTTAACTGGAACAGCAGTGGGAAAAGGAACAAAATTGCTGCATTGCTCACTGCCTGTTTGGATGTGTCAGGAGCTCCCTGCAGCCTGGGCTTTATCACCACTCACAGACCTGGCAGTGAACTGGGGACATAGCCCAGAGCTGCAAAGTGAATTTTTTGTTCAAACACAGAGGAGAATAGAGCAAAGGGCAGCTCCACAAGCCTGGGCTCCTTCACAAACACGCCTGGCTAATACAAATAAGTTTGTTTCAAGGCATGGCAGCTGTTGACTGGAGTCTGTTCCTAGCATGAAATCTAATGATGAATGAAATTAAGGTTTTGGAGCTGCCAGTACCATTATTAGGCCTCAGATACAGATGGTGTGATAGAAAACGTGGAAACCAGAAATCTTTAAGGAAAGGTTTTGTTTATTTGGTGGTACTATGTAAAAAACCTGACCTTCAAGCATGTAGAAAGCAAGAGGTTTCTGTATCCTTACAGAGCTATTAGGTGCTTTAAATAATTTTCCCATGCACAAGAATTTTCCCATGCACAGAAATTTCCCTTTTCTTCCCCCCTTTTCCCTCCAAAAGGAGACAGTCTGAACTAGATTTAGAAACATCTAGAAAGGAGAATTTCATGAAGCTGCTCCATATTTCTCTGTGGTCAAAACTTCTTATTCAAAACTCTGAGGATGAGTGAGTGCAAGGAAAGAGAAAGCTAAAATTACCTTTCAGTGGACTCTTTCTTCATGCCTGGTTTGTACTTGCCTGCTTGGGGTGGGCTGGGAGTCAATTTGGACCAAGTGAGACAGGCTGTGCTGGTGAAAAGTGCTGCTTCACTGGAAAAGCAGGGGTGATAAAACACAGCCAGGGGGAAGAAAAGGGGAAAGAAGGAAAAACCTAATTGTCCTCTTGCCTGAGGCTGAGCCATGTGATGAGCCAAGCAGATAATATTGACTACACCAGTACTGGCAGCTTGAGTGGAAGACATTTATTTATTTTATGACTGAGGATGCTGATGGAAGAACTCAATAACTTCCTGTACTGGTTCTATTGTATTAAAAAAGGCTGTAGGACAGAGGTAGATATATCCTCATTCTCCTTCTGCCATCCTTATCTCAGACTGTTTTGCCTGCAGCATGGAATCATTCTGGCCCTGAGAGCACTAATGGGCCTGGACAGCACAGACTGAGCTCAGCAGTTCCTCTCTCTGGTCTGGGGCAGCCTGAGCAATCTCTCAGCATGACACAGAGATTCCAGCAATTTTCCAATCATAGAAGCTTGCTAGTGCCTTCCAGTGTTTTGAGAATGTTTAGCAAAATATTAAAAATCATATATATATAAAAATTAGCCTTTCTAGAGGCAGGTATGGGGAGGTAAGAGGGTTTCTGACTGACATCTCGTGTGTAGCATTCTTGGCTGAGTGTCTTTTGCTGGTTTCTGATGATCGGTCCAGGGATGGGGATCTTGGTGAGGCTGTTATTTATTACATGGATTTATATTGCACAGAGTGTTCAGTTTGGAAGTTGTCTGGGTCTTAAGTTTTGTGAACTAGCTGGAGATGTTGGGAAAATACCATCTTCAACAGGAGCTTCTACTCCAAACAGTTAAATGAAGAAGTTAAATTAAAATGTAACCCTTTAAAAAGGTCTTAATGTCCTGCAACACACAAATAAATACACTCTGAGCATGTAAAGGGTTGCAAATTACTTAATCTTTTTAGTGCTTTTATATATGAGATAAAATACAGTATGTTTTGAAATAAACATGTATTATGTGTTTTAATGCCATCAGTTAGCCTTGTGCATAGTGAAAATAGCATTTTCCACTCTTCAGGCTGGTAAAGGTTTGCAGGCAGCCTGAGCACCCTTCAGAATTCCCAGCACGTGCCCTGTGCTCCCCTCAAATGGGAACATGGAGAAAATGGTTGGAATTTTCATTTTTGGCTGATCTGCACAAAAACGGAACCAACCCTCAGCAAACAGGTTAGAGCTGCAGTGCTCTGAAACTTGTATGGAGCTGCTGTGGCTCTGGTAGATCCAAACCCAAACTCCTTCCAAATGATGAAGTTATCAATCCATGAATGACATAATTTGTGCTTTTATGCAGGGCACAAAAGTGCCCCTACTGAACATTTGCTCTCTCTTAATTTTCAAATAAGGAGTACAAATCCTTCAAAATGCTCCTTTTGTGGGGGAGACATTACAGTTTAAGGGCACTTAAACTGAAAATTCACTTTGCTCAGGTATGTTTGGCGTGGCCATGTCAGCAATATTCCATCCCAGCCATGTCCTTTCAGTGAGCTGACATCAGAGCTCTCAGTGTGCTGTGAGGGACTGAGGAGAGCTTTCCTCCAGAGCCTTCCAACATCATCAGAGAGCACAAGCTCTTTATTATCAGCTCAGGCATTTTGTGTTGGTGTGTGTGTGTCCAGCTCAGCTGGAGAATGCCCCCAGGCTCCTGCCTGGATCCCCACCCTGTGCACAGCTGGGTCTCTGAAGACAGGGAGGTGCTGTCCTGGTGTTTCAGCCTTCTGATACTGACAGATTATTTTTACATTTTCTCACACTCTTTCTTCTAAACAGTAATTGTTTTGCATTCCTCTTTGGAGGAGGAGAGCATTGATGGATTTGTGATGGAACCATTGGAGTCAAGAGGTCTTACCATCACTGTCCAATCCATGCTCATTGTTAGATATCTGTAAATAGACATGTACAGTAAATAAAGAGGTTCTTTTTCCTGCTCAACTTCCTTGAAGTCAGATGTGAGTCTCTCTCTCTCTGTGTGCATCACAACGACCACAGGGAGGAATTTGTGCAGCCCCTGGGTGCTGCACAGCCCTGGTGCTCTTCATCCTCACCTGATCTCTGCAGCTCTGGGATGCCATTTGCATTTGGTTTTGTGTCCTGTCACCTACAGCATTTTGTCCACCACTGTATAATATTGTCTCACCTGACTTTTCTGATCCTGAACTTTTGGAACAAGAAGTTTAATCACTTGTTTTAAACCTTTCTCCTGTGCAGCAATTTTTTTTCCAGAAGAGAAGGATTTTTTCAAAATTATTTTATTTTCCACCCCCTGCAGCTCTTTCAGCCTTCCAGTAGCAGTTTGGTCCTCTCTGAACATTTAAGGTTCTCTTTAAAGAAAACACAGGAAAGACCTGGAATTTTGATGCTCTCTATAAAATTTGTAGTGTGATAGGCTGTGTTTATGAAGCCTATAGTAACAGGCTGTATTTTAATTTGTTCTCTTTCTAATCCTATTCCAGTTTGTGAGAGTTACACAGATGGAAAGTGATGGTGGAGAGAGGAGTTCTTTTAATCATCTGCTTTGCACTCAGCAGGTGTGAATCCAGAGTAGCCTTTTGGATAATTTGAGGTAGCTTTGTAAAAATTAAAGCACTGTTTTTTGGCCTTTGTTTTTATATCAGCCACTGAAGAGATGTTGGTGTTACTCTGCTCCCCAGAGAGGGATTGTTATTGCAGCAGATTGGGACCTGAATCTTCAAATTCCTCAGAACATCTTGGATGTTGTTGTATGTTAAGTGGAATGCTGAAATTTGATTTGAAATCTTTGGGCAAGGCAGCAGGTGATGTTCCCAGCTCCTACCAGGAACTGCCTGCTTGAACAGAGGTTTGGAAAGTTTATTTAAAGTGTGAATAGGTTTGGGTGTGCTGAGACTAATGGGAAATTGGAGGTGGATTATACATACATGTATTTTACAAGATATCATGCTTAATGGAGAGCACAGAGAAAACAGCCACTGCTTTGATTGAAAATGAATCCCCTTGATCAATTAATTACCTACAGACATATTGGTGACATTAAAACAAACCAGCTCATCTGGCTGAATCCTTCCTTTCTCTACTCTGAGTCAACATTATTAAGGCTCAGGATTATCAGTAATGGGACTTGGATGTTTAACACTCTTTAATGTGAACTGTGATAGGCAAGGTTTCCAGCTGAGAAGGATTTTGAAGTGTTACCAAAAATCATGTGGAATAATTTGCTTTCTTGCAAAGGGTTTTGTGTCTGCTGCCTCCATGTGGAGTTGATGGCAGAGTAAAGAAAATAAGAGAGATCCCACCCATCCTATGGGTTTGTAGCAAGAAAAGTATTGGGGCAGCAAAAGGAGGAGCTGTCTTCATGAATATATTTAATAATAAATACAATTTATTATTATTTAGAAGCTTTGGAGAGAAACTTGAGAACATAAAAATTAGATTGTTTCTGATCTGAAGAGAGGTGGGAGAAACCAAATACAGCACTTGATCCCAGGCTGGAGCAGCGAGCCTTCCCATGGTCTGGGGGTGCCCTAGAATCTTTAATACTTAGAAAAGCCCTGCACATTTCTGGTAGAGTTTAAGGGAATATTTTAAGGGAATCTTTAATACTTAGAAAAGCCCTGCACATTTCTGGTAGAGTTTAAGGGAATATTTTGGTGTCTGAGAGGTTCTGAAGGACTCAATAGTCAGCAGCATACCCTGCTTTGTTTTTTATTATGGCCATCATAGCAGATGTTACTGCAGAATAAGTTTACAGGGAAACCTAAAGCTATAAACAATGGACTCAGTATCTCTAATGTTTGTTGGTGAACATAAAACAATAATAAAAATAATGAAATATTTATGAGCTTTCAGAAGTAATTACAACGATGAGGTGCAGAGTTTAATTTGGAAGCAATAGCAAAATAAATGAAAAATTAATTTTCCAGACTTACTGGTTCATTTTCAGACTTATTAATAATAACTTGGCCTCCTTGTAGAAGTAAGATGTGCCAAATTACCTGATTAATGTAAACTTATAATTCTGTTCTCCACCCATTAATGTAATTGTGCAAGTGGGGAACTTGCCTGTTGTTCCTTTTTTTTTTTTTTTTAAATCAGAGAACACATGCAAAAAAATGTGGGCTTTTACTGCTGATTATAGTGACTTTCATTTGCAGGACTGGCATTTTATGTTCTCCTGCAACACGAATAGACTTACAGAACCTGTGTTTTTACTGCAGAGAGGACATACATCAGAGGGCTTTAAATCAGATTAGTTTTATATTGGCTTGCAAACTAAGGTGAGGTAAGGAAATGCAACAAGTATTCTATTAAATTAAACATCACAGTGCTCAGATATAAATGCCATTCTGAGGTAATTCCCATAATTTTACTCATTAAGACACTAAAATCAATGAACTTCTCTTTATGGTGGTTGTGAACTGGTTGAGCTGAATTGCAAAATTATTTGGAGATATAATCTAACTCTGCTTACACTGAAACTGCTGGTTTTGATGGCAGTGCAGTTAGGTGACAATATAAAATCTCTTGGCTCATCTGTCCTTGAACCTCAAAATTCACTGTGGGTGTTGTTTTCTGGCAGGAGCCACCAAAGGGAACATTGTTGGGTCTAAACTCTGAGAGATGGAGTGGGATCCAAAAAATGCCCCATCCTGCAGGAGGTGTTCACCCCTGAGCTGCAACCACTGGCCTTCATAACTCAGTTATTTGTCAAGTGGATACAATAAAATAAAGCTTCTTTCCATCTAAGCCTTATGAGACTCAGTCAGAAGGAGTTTTCTCTGCCCAACCCCCCTAAAAACCCCTTTATCCATCCCCTGGTTCCTTGTACCCAAATCCCAGTGGCTTTTGGGTGCAGGGAACAGCACAGCTCCCATGGTGTCTCAGCTGCCTCCTGTTCCAGTGTTTTGTTGGTGCACAAAGGTGGCAATATCCCTCAGTCTGAGTCCCAACAGAGCTATTTCATTTCCTTGAGTGTATCTTACAGCCCAAGAGGGATGCTGGCTGGAGCTGGGGAGTGGTGTTGCAAATGGAACCTGTGGAATTTTGGCTGTCCTGGCTTGCTGTTGGTATAACTGCATTTTTAGCAGTGATTTCAAGCAGAAAGCAGTTTGTGCAAGGACTGCCCAGGTGTCAGAGCATTTGTTACTCACTTCCAGGTACCTCCCTGGGTAATGGCCTCTCAGATTTTAGTGACTTGTGCTGATGGCTTTACTTGGCTCAGGATCAGTTTTGTGAAGGGTTCTGTGGGAATCAACATGGACTTGAGTCTGAAACTGCTCATGAGGTATAAAGTGAGTTCTGTCAGAAGAAGGCAAGGGGTGGGCTCTGACCAAGGGACAAGTTCTGACACAGGAGTCAGGATGTGAAACAGTAAATCAGGCTAATATTAAACAAGGAATGTATCATAGAGGATAAAAAAGGATGCTGGACATGTCTACAGCACTGACTCTCATCTTGATCCCTTTATCCTCTTGTGAAATTTATGCTGATCTGGAAGCCTGTTCCTGTAGTGAGCTCCCTGCATGAAGCCTGGTGCCCAAGCTAAGTGTGGGCTTATGTGCTGCAGAATTTGTGCCATCATGGAACCTTTTGGTCCTGTAGAAACACAGAAACAATGACTGCCTATTCCTGCCATACAATATTTGTGTGCTAAATAACAGGGAGCAAAGGCCTGACCAATCTTCTCTCACAAATACCAACAGAATTTATTTCTTGCTTTGCCATTTCTCCTTTTCTCTGCATGAAGATGTCGACATTTCAGAAATGTTTGATTTTCATTAGAAACAAAAATCCGCTGTCTCCTTAAATTTTCATTTCTTCAAAACCAGAGGCTAGGCTTCAAACATGAGGAAGTATGTGTTTTATTTTCTGATTTGGAAGAAGCTGGCTGTGATCTGGAGGCAGAAATGTGCAGGGAGCCAGCAGTGCTGGCAGGCATGGCTGGGTGTGTGGCTGGGCTGGTCAGCCTGAGCAGCTGCCTGCTTCCACTTCAAACACTAATAAAACACTGCTACAACTGTCTTGCCAGCCACTTGAATTCCATGAAATCAAAGCTTTGGGATGGAGACATCCTCCAACAGAAATTGATGCAGTTTGCTGTGCAAATAAGCCTGAAGTGCATCATAGCTAAAACAGCACTTCTGTTTCAGAATTATTTCTGTCTTCCAGTATTTTAGGTGAGGATGACAAGTTTAAGAAAGAATAAACAGAGCTCAAATAGAAAACAGGATTAAATGGCTTGCATGATGGAAAAAGCAGGTATGAGTGGTGAATTCTCAGGGTCTGTGGTTTTGGCTATCCTGAGATGTGTGAAAGTTCTTGTCTTGCAACCTGGGTGTCCAAGGAAAGGATCAAAGACTCTTCAGATTAATTCTCAAGATTGTTTATTCTTTCTTATCTATAATATTTTCTCTCAGCCCTGCCGAGGTCTGCCTAGCATGGCAGCCATGGCACACACTGTATTCTTTCAGGGCAGTACTGTGCTTTAGTACTACAGACTACGTATATCATGTTTACAATAATTTTCCAATAACTATCATCTATGTTATACAGTGAGATTCTACTCTAAACCAATCCCAAAGTGCCAACTGGGCAAAAAAAGATGGAGACCAAGAAGAAGGAAAAGGAAGAACCAAACACACCTCTTTTCCTCCATCTTGTGTTCTAAAATCCCCATTTTAAAATCTGCATTTCTATTTTGTGATAGCACTACTTAACTTCTGTGACTTTTAAGTTCTCAGATAAGGCTGGCAATTTATTCCAAGAGCTATAATCGAATTCACAAGTGTTTTGCTCATCTTTCCAGGAGCCCTGAACCCCCTGGCCAGGATCTTGAGAACTCAGGACACCCAAAGGGATATCCTGGGCTTCCACAGTGAATGAGCACAAGAAATAAGAAAAGCTTTTGCAGTTTGGTGGAGATGATCTAAACAGTTGTGTGAATCTTTCAGGAGCTTTAATCAGCAGGAAAGATGGGAAAGGGTGGATCATGTTTTAAAAATATGGGAAAGAGGGTGAAGGATTTTTTTAAGTCAACAGTTCTGCCTAGGGGATGTGACTTTTGAACTCAATACCTGTTTTGGTCTCTACTGCTGCTGCTGCTGCTGTTGCTGAGGACACTGAGGAGTGTTTATTAATGGTTTTCTTTCCTCCTGAGCTATATGGGTGTGGGAACTCATGGCTTTGAGAAGTGGGGCTGACCTGTATTAATCTGTGCTCATCTAGGGTGAAACCCTGCCTGCAGGAGCAGCCTGGCTGTGCTCTGGCTGACAATCTCTTGTCTATGGAAGGGATCAGTCATCAGCTGAGAGGTTTCTTCTGCAGCCTCATCACAAGTGGACACGACTCCAAACTGAAGGCCAGGCTGTGGAACTTGACCACTGCAGGTTATAAGGCATGTGAGGCTTGATCCAGCAGCATTTTAAAAACCTCTCAGCTTTGTTTTTCCTCTGCTGAGCCCACTTGGTTTGTGCTCACCCAGCTCTGAAAATATTTACAGCTGCAAGTTAGGCAAAAGCCAGTGCCCACCCCTTTGCTACGCTCAGTGTCAGCAGTGGATGTTTGATGTCTCCAGCTCCGTGCAGATATCTTGGATCTCTCAGAACTGCTCCCTCACCCTCCTGTGGATCTGGCTGGAGTGTCTCAAATGGTTGACTCCTCCCCAGTCTGTTCATTCTTGAATAATTGACACAACATTATTTGCTCAAACTAAAACTCCCTTCATAATGTCAGTGAGATCAGTGCTGGGACACAGATTACCTCCCCTAAGATTCCAATATCAGTGAAATCAGTGCTGGGACACAGATTAACTCCCTCTAGGATTCTGGCCAGAAAGACCTTATTGAACACAGCAGAAAATGAAGTTTGACTGGATGAATTCATCCACACCTGGCTGGGCACCACTCCTGAAGTTTTTTCCCTGAGCTCCTCACTGGATCATATCTGGATATGTGCAGTGGGCTTCTTAGGGATTTACTTCCCTCTGCAAGATATAAGGAATGTATAATTTAAATCTAGAAGCATCTAAGTGTGAGAAAACAAGACTAATTTTGCTTTTTCTGTTTAAAAGCTTCTACTTCCTTTTGCCTTCTCTATTGGAAGAACGAGCAGCACATTGCAGTCTATATGTCAAAACACTTGGTTACTTTTTTTTTAAAGCTTCGAATATTGCACCATACCTTTGATTATGTGTGGTGGTGTTTTTAATAAATTGTCTGAGAGAGCAAAAAGAACCTCCAAACTGTTTTGTTGGGTTGCCCTAATGTCATTTTAATCTCATCCCTACGGCTCTAGGACCAGAATGTTATGTGAAATTTGTCACAGTGTGGAATGTGGATTTAGAAGATGCAAAGTTAATTTACGAAGTAAGTAGACTCTTATTAAAAAAAAAGCAAAAACAAGACCAAACCTAAATCTGTAGTGAAATTATTTTGAAAGAAGCTATTTGGGGTTAAGACCACCTTTGCATTTGAATGGGTAATTACTCTTGGCACAGCATCCCTGGGGCACAGAGGTAAATTTGGATTTAGAGATGGCGCAGGTAATATTTTGTATTTAAGGAAAGCCAGTTTCGGTGGATCGGGGAGAAGGGAAACCCAGGGGTTCTGGCGCTGGGATCAGCAGCAGCAGCAGCAGCAGATGATCGCGATGGAAAGGAAGGAAGGCTGTTCTGTGCCGGCAGCGGGCTCGGTCCGCGCCCAGCGCTCGGCAGGAGAGGGCGGCAGAGAAGCGGCTCCGGAGCCTGCACAGCGCCCAAATTTCCAACGGGAGCCACAGCACATCGCAGCTCGGGAGCCAAATCCCTTTCAAAACGGCAGCTTCGGCAACCTTTTTTTTTTTTTTTTAATTTTTTTTTTTTCGTTGAAAGCCCGCAACACTTTGAAAATGTCAAATTCCTGCGGCAGCCCAGAAGACGCGGGGAAGCAGCGAGGCAGAGAAGGCAGGATAAGGAGGGAGGATGTGGATGATGCCCAGCCGGAGGGAAAGAGGCTGAAGCTGGGCAGTGAAGGGGGAAGCAGTGGGAAGGAGCGAGCAGCAGCAGCAGATGCAGGAATGCCGTGCTCAGGCAGAGAAGAGCCCGTGCCCGGAGGAGGGGGCGAAGGCAAAAGTGTAAGTGAGCATCTCCAGCGGCTCAGGGAAGGGGGAAGGGCCGGGAGGTTACCGCTGGAATTATTGGGCACCCTGAAGTTGGTCATCGGGCAGCAAGAAGAGCAGGACGAATGCAGTCGAGTGTCCCATGTCACCGAGATCATTAGCACGGTCTCGTTCATTCCCGATCCTGCCTGCACACTTCTCAGTGCAGGAATGTGTGTTTTTATCTGGCTCTCACTGTCATCACTTGCAAGGTGTGTGTGTCAGAGCAGTGATTTCTGTATTCATGGGGAGAAGGAATATTAACTGCTGAACTTGCTTTCAGCTCCCTATATCCATTTAGAAATTGGGTTAGGGTTGGTGCATTCATTGGATAGTTTGTCCATTCATTTATGCTGAGCAGCGCTATTTTACACTGGGGATGGGGTAGAGCCTCCAGGAGAGGAGGAGAATTGGTGGTCAGAGGTCTTATCTGGTGAGGTTTTGCCAAAAAAGAGCTGCTGAGCAGTTGCCTATATAAATATCAGCGTTCCCAGATGTGTGCAGGAGGGGAACTTTGCTGCCTGGTTATTCAGCTCAGCTGCTGTGCCTGTCAGCAGCTCCTGAGGCTCAGCACAGAACTTGGGGCAGAACACTGGGATCCCCAGCCAGCTGAAGCTTTGCTCCTCCTGGTGCAATTCCTGGACACATCCTGGCTGCTTCCCTCGGTCAGAAATGTGGGGGGAGGGTGGTGGGGACAATGTCTGGGGTGTAGGATTTTCCTGTATGAGCTGTCATAGGGTGAGAGTGTCGCTTTAGAGCTCACTTAAGAGCTGCTGGAGATTCCAGTGCACTGCTTTATCCAGAAGTTTTCTGCAGTGTGGGTTGTTTTCTCTCCTGGGATTGATTTCCTGAATCTAGACATGCTTCTTCAAATGAGGAGCTAAGTAGATGCTCAGCATTTTTGGTGATTTACATTATTAAATCATTTGGAAGATTTTATTCAGTTTGTTCTTGGTGGAAGGTCATCTCTAAATGCAACAGTTTTCCTGAGCTACAAAAGTATTTAAAATGTGTGTAGGGTGTTGGTTTGTTTATCCAAGCAGAAATCTTTTCTGTCAAACCGTGTAACTGCAGAGAGTTGCACTTTGCTCTGTGTTTTGGGTTTCCAATGCTTTATGAAGTTAGGCTCTCTCTAACTCTCAGACAGTGAAGTGCCACTCCTGTCCTTAGACCACTTCTGGCACAGATCTACTTTCCCCCAAAGAAATGCAAAATACAGGCAAGTTAATTGATCAGATCACAACCCTTGCTTTTTTCTGGTTTTTTTTTTTTTTCTTTTTTACCTGAGAGTAAAAGTTTTTAATCCATTCTCCCATTCTCCTTTGTGATAAATATCTAGAAGTGAACACCGCTATGGGTTGAAGTAAAAGTCTTTTTGATGGTACATCTTACTATAATACCTAGTTAGGGAGTTACTGAAAAATAAGCCTTAACTGAATAAATTTGCTTTGTCTTTGAGGGGATCAATGCAGAAGACATGAAAATTATGCATTCCTGAATCACTGGGCTCTCCCCCATCTGTGAGGCCAGGTTTAGCCCTTATTTGTGTTCTGCTGCTGCAGCAAAGTTCTGTGCTGGTGAATACCTGTCCTTTTTTTTGTCCTTTCAAGGACCTGGTATAGCTGCTCCAACTTTACATTCTGGCTTTCATTAGGGGATTGTTAAAAATATTAAAAATGAGCAATTAATGAACAATTATTTCACTGCTTGTCTCTCCCAAAATAAATTCTTAAATAATTTATATAATAAAATAATTTTTCTTATAGCACCTCTTAAATTAAACTGAGTTTGACTCAAAACTCATCAAAGCTCAATGAAGATTTTCTTTCCCTTCACTTGAGTGGATTCTCACTTGGGATGTTGCACTGCATTTTGTATAAAGTTCCAGTAATATTTTTCCCCTTCCCATTTAAATCTATCTGTCTGATTTGGAGGCATCATTAGAAATTAATTATGTGACATTTGAAATTCTGTTAACATCAACTTTTTTCTCCAAGCAATAAAAGCTTGTTCAACAATGACTGTGTCTGTCACCTTGTAAGAGCAAGCTGCTGGAAAAGATGGACTGTGTGCCTTTAGGAAATACTGGAATGACTTCATTTCTGTGCTTAGAAGAATCTTTATTTTATAGGCATAGTGGTATGGGTAATCAATGCATGCATTGGAGGAACATTTCCTAGTAGTCCATTATGTCTTCCACTTTAAAGAAGGACATTTAAAAAAATTATAGGCTTTGACTCATTTTTGGACTAGTAATAAAAAACCAGCACAGTGTGTGTGCTATTTCTCTGTTTATTCCACTGCTGTTTTCCTCATTCAACATCATTCTTGGGTTTAAAAGGAAAAAAATCTACATTGGTCAGCTGCTCCAGCTCATTATTCCTCTTATTATGGGATCTTGGATTCTGGAGGATGCAGACACAATGTATATTTTATGCTCCTGAAGTGGTGTGGGCATTTCCTTGGCATCCTGAGTTTACAGCAGGAGCTGCTGCTGAGCACAGGTTGGTTGCAGAGGGATTTTTTGTGCCCCTGCTCAGAGCTCTCCTCCCTGCCTTGCCAATGAGGGGCTGCATTTGCCAGCAGCTGGTTGGCAGCAGCACCTGGAGTGACTCCTTCCCTTAGTGCTGGGGACTGCTTCATGCAGTACCTGGGCTGGAACTGGAATTGTTAATTTAGCTATCTATTCAATAATTTGCTTCTTGCCTTCTCTTTTCATTGCCTTCATTATGGGAGGAAGCTGCAGGTGTGAATCCCACAGTCCAAGCCAGGGAATTGTCCCCTCTGTGATGCTTCCTCCTGGCAGAGCATCAGGATGAAGCCTTTGGTTCAAAGGAAGGGGCTGCAGCCTTTGCAGTGAGGCTGGGCTTGAGGAATCCTTCATTTGGAGCAGGGGCTGGGGAACTGGCACTGGGGACAGCTGGTGAGTCACTGCTGTCCAGCAAGAGCTGGGGTAAAGTCTTTCACCAGGGGCTCTGGAGAATTCCATTCCCAGCTGTGTGCCTGCAGGGTGACCACAGCTGCCAGCTCTTGATTGTCACCCTGCCCGTGACACACACTGGAAATTCTTAAATTAGGGTCCAGTTGTATTTCCTGGGATAGGAGACATAGGAAGGATTGAACATGCAAGTGCTGACTTCTTTATGGGCTGATGGACATGAGATAGACTCCTAGTAACCCATGAGTAAGTATGTGTAACTCCTAGTAACCCATGAGTAAGTATGTGTAACTCCTGGTAACCCATGAGTAACTGTGTGTGACTCCTAGTAACCCATGAGTAACTGTGTGAGACTCCTGGTTACCCATGAGAGGTCATCAGGAGTGTGGATCCTTGTAATCCATGTATCCTTGTCTTTCCAGAACATTCCTTTTCTCTCTCTCTTTAACCAACTCTGTCCATATGTCTGGTGAAGGTTCTTTGGATTTTGGTGCAAAGATATTTCTGTATCCACAAGGCCTCCTTTGTTTTTAACTAAACTTTCCTCCCATAAATATTTGTGCCAGGTTTAGAGAACAAGACTAAATTTCCTGGGTTTGGTCAGACTTCTGTAGTGTTCCTGCAGCACAAATCTTCCTGAACTGTGTTTTCATCTGTAATGCCACCTGTGCCAGGAGAGAGCTGGAATTTTTACCTTTTAAACAACTTTCAGAATGACTTCAAAGCATTTGTGAATTAAGGTAGTGTTTTAATTTTTTTTTTAATTGCCTTTTGAGTACTTGGAAAGGGGGGAAAGTGTAGAAGTACCATGAAGAAAAAAAATGCAAATTTTTGTTGCTAACATCAGAAGTAACATCTTTATTCAGTTTTGGGACTGTCATGTTGTAAAAGAAAACGTGGGGAAAGTATCTGAAAAAGTGCTTAGTACTTTTGTAGGAGGGGAAAACTGGTTTTACTGATCAACTCTGAAGAATTGACTACACAAAATTTGTATCATGAGACAAATCCAGCCTTCTAAATCTCAGATGTTCATGGAATTGTAAATCCAGTTTAGATCCAGGGGAGATGTGATGTGCCATGCAACAGAGAACAAATTGAACCTTGTCATCACTTTGAGTAATTCGAGTTTCTTAAAGTGTACAAGAACATACCTTGGAAATCTGAGAAACACATATTGAAAAGCTGATCGTTTAATAGGAGGAGAGGAAGGATTTTTGAGAAATTAGGATATGAGCTTGGAGCTTCAGCTCAAGATAAAATTCCCTCATTTGAAGGATGGGTTCAAATGGAAAGCTCTGTCAAGACCAGGAGTGGAACTGAGCTCTGGATTCACTGCAGAGCCTTCAGTGGGAGCTTCAGCTCTGTGAGCTGCTGTCCTGGAAGGGCTGGGCTAAATATCAAAGACATTAGGAGGTGTTGAATCTGAGAATGGTGTTAATCTTGATGAGTGTTAATCATCTTTTACCTGTTTAGCTTGGGTTAAAGTAGTTTTTGACTCAATAATTCAAGTTTTTTTCATTAAATACAAGCATAAAACATAGAATGAAGTGAAAGAATTGGATTTGGAGTCTGACAGTTTGACCTTTGTGTGCATTGCCACGCAAGGGTTACACTGGGTTAGTGCAATTTCTTGTGTAGGTTTTCTGGTTTAGGACATTTATTTGCTCCTTACAGTTGGTTTATTACAAAACCTGATTTGTGTGGCTTTGTGATTATGATTTAATTAAAAAAATATTACTTTAAAGAGGAAATGTGTTTGAGAAGGGAGGAACTGGAATGGAGGGTTTGTCTGGACTGAGTCCAATTTGAGGTGCTGATTTTTGGCTCTCAGGGTTCTAAGCAGATTGAACCATTCTGCTGTCAAGGCTGTGGTTTGGTTCTTTTTCTCTCCTCTTTATAAAAGTGTTTCAATCTATTGAGTTCCTTTTGTCCTCAGACATTATGGAATGGATGTGCTTTAGGAGAGCACCATAGATTTAAAGTGTTTTGAAGAGCAGGACATTTGGAATGTGTTGCAGACTGCATCTGCCTTTCCTCTCTTTCCTTTTTTTGGGTCTGATTACCTAATTAAAGGATAACTTAAGGATTTAATCTATTTTCTTGTTAGGCAGGGTGTGATAGATGCTGGAATTACTGCTTTTGTTTTGGTTCAGAGCACAATCAAATTCTGTGATCCAGGACAGAGACATAATTATTTGTCTTTGGAAGTGGGAAGAAAGGAGATGATAATTCTTTAGAAGTCAGTGGTGGTATTGATATAAGGTGCTGGAGTTACTTCCACAGGAATATTTGTTAAATCAAAGTAAAGGAGCTTTGATAGAAAGGTGTAGATAAATCAAAAATTGGTTTGGACTCGATTCCAAGAGCAAGAACAAGTTGAAGGAAAATGTTCTCCCTAAAACTGATTCATCCTCCTGTTAACCTGTGGCTGGTGTCAGCAAACAATGGCACTGCAGCTTGAGCAGGAATAATTGCAGCAAAGAATTTCCTGAGACAAGGAAAGGCAGCAGAAAGAGACCCTTATGAATGACCTTGCTTTGCCATTTTTCCTGTAGCTGCACTGGATGGCAGGGGATAAGTGTGCAAAGCTGAAGGCTTTGTGTGCATTATCCTATTGTTTTGTCATGATGGAAATTTAATTTAATTCAGCAAATAATTGCCTGTTTTCAACAAGCAGTTTCAACCAAGAGCAACATTGGCCACCTGTTAGAAGTTCAATTTCACTGATAAGGAACATCCATGGAGCATTTCTATCCCAATTTGAGTAATCAATTGCCTAATATTACAATTTTTGTAGTGTGACTGGAATACCACTCTTGATTGAAATTAAAAATGCATTAAAATCTTCCAGAGTGCAAAAGAAGACATTTGTGATCTATGTTGAATAAGAGGAGATATGAAATGAAGATATTTATATATTGCTCTTATTTGCTATGCTTTCTCCTTCTGCATGCCAATGGCAGCACGAAAAATATTTTTATTTCAAGTCTGTGTGATGTAAAGATTAATAAAATTATTTACTTTACTTTGATTTTTAAAAAAATATTTGCAGTCTTAGTCATTAGCCCAGACTACAACAATGAGGAATAAGCCCCAGAAGCTATACAAAAACTGAAAATGAAACCAGGCTGGTGCTTCACTGGCTGTCCCTTTCCTGTGGAGTACTCAATGTTCAGAGTCATTTGGGATGCATTATTACTAAAGAGTTGCCTATTTTCTTCCATTAAATTAGGCTGCAGGATCTGCTGCACTGCCACCCATGTAATTTCCCCCTCAGGAATGCACTTAATGTCTTCTGATGTTTAATGCTTTGCCCACTGTGCACTTCTTAAACAGCCCAAGGAGTTATAGCCAGTCTTGTCTACACTAGGAAGGATTTTATCCTTTAAATTCAGAATCCAGAACATTTGCTTTTGATGGCTCTCTTGTGTTCTGATCTCTCTCCTTCTGGCACCTGAAGCTACCTTTAAAATGGGCTCAACACTTGTGAGCCAGCTGGTTGCTGCCAGCAGACTTCAAATAGCTCAGTGTAGGAAAATGCAACAGTTAAATGATTTAACCTGGTATTGTTGACTCTAAGTGCTACATAATGAAGCAATTCTCAATTAGTTGTACTGATAATTAATAAAGTTCCATCTAAGATTCACAAAACAATTGGAAGTGTCTGCTGTCCTTGGTAAGGATCCTTTCATTACAGCCTGAAAAGCAAAACTTGTTTAAAGTGAAAAAAATTTCCTGAGCACAATAATTCTTGTACAATCTATTCTTCTCTCCCCTGCTGTTTTTTCCCCTGCAGGTTTCCAATATATCTGATGTCAGCCCTACTGCACAGGGAAATGGCTTTAGGATCCCTAGGAAAGGACACAACTCTGGTCCCTCATTTCATAAAAAAGATCTTTCTTTCCTGAGTTGGTCACTGGGCAGACAAGTGGGAAGGTGGAGAAGCTCGTGGGTGTCCAAGGTTTTATAGCAAGGATTGTGCAGGATCCTAATGGCCTTCAATAATTGACACAGAATCAACCACTGGCATGGGCTTAGAAGGTTCTCTGTTTGCCCAGGGTTCTGTGTTTTCTCTTGAAGAGCTGAGCAAGGACAGCACAGGATCAGCCCTTAATGGATGCACTCAAAGGGTTCTGCATTTCCCCAGCTCCTGTAATTATTTTGATGATATTGCTTACCCTTAAGTGTAATGAGATGGTGAAAAATTAACAGATTTCCACTAAGTTTCCATTCTTTTTAATGTCTACGAATAGTTTGGTAAACTCCTGTTTCAGCTGAAGTCCACTGTGCATTCAACACTTATTATCTTCAAGGAATGTTATTTTCCACAAAATGAAGGCTAATCACAAAAAATATAAATAGATTTAGTATGTAAAATTATGAAGTCATCTCACTGAGCCTGTCTTAGTTCCTTGAGCTGGGCCACAACTAAATGGAAGTGAAGCATTCTTATCAATAATGCACCGGGGAAGTAACATCTGTGCTCAGATGCTGAGAGGTTGTTTTTTCATTCACTAAAATATTTATTTCAACTAAAAAACCCTAATCTTTTCACTGTCCCCAGAGGGCAGAATCATTGACTGTTATGTTTAGAAACTGTCTGTGAATTACAAGAGTCCATATAAAATGGAAAGAATGCTGATTGAGGAATTAATCACTTTTTACTTAATTTAAAATAAATAATGACATTACAGAAAGCTGTTGCATTAGCGCCAAAAAAAAGACTGATTCTTGGAAAAGCAGCAGAAGAGAATTTCTTTCTCTCTTGCAGGCACAAAAACAATAGTTTTTGGTGATGTGACAATATTTTCTTCTAATTACCCAGTGTTACATGTTACATGAAGGTTGCAGCTCTTGGCCACTCATTCAGATCCTTCTTAGATTTCAAGGCTAGAATTGACTGCTAGACCCTGGGAAAAGTTAATTCCATCTCCCTAAATTCTCTTTGAGCTACAACATAGAATTTTTTTACAAAAACAGCCACTGTTGATTAAAGGCTTCAGGTCATGGACAATTCCTCAAGTCTCCAGGTAAATTTCTTGCTGTAGGTAACTATTTCTTAGAATAAAAATAGAAATCCTTGCCTGGAGTTGGAATTTGCCCAACTGCTCCTCCCAGCCTGAGTGGATTGTTTTGTACCAGCTGTTATTGACTCCCATGATGGGAATAAACTCATCTCCTCCTCCTGGATAAGCCAAGCATCTGGATCCATGTGCTTTGTTTTCCATCCTGCAGGTCTGTGTTCCCCTTCATCTGAAAGAATTCATCTGTGCCCTCGCTGCCTCTCTGCAAATTCAACATTTTTGCAGAAAGCTGATTCTGCTGATGTCCCCTGTTAATATATCAATGGTTTAGGTACTGCTCTGACCTGGGCTCCAGGTTCATTTACCAACAACTGCCAATGGCATAAAACATCCCGTGTTTGCCACATGGAAGTGTATTTTTGTCAGACAAGCCCAGAATTTATGACTGCAATTTGATTAAAATCGTCTGAAAATTACCAACGCCTTGATTTTTATGTACTCACTTTCCAATTCACTGGGAAGAAAAATCACTGAATACTATTCATGAAAGAACAGATCCTTGTGGGATGGTAATTGCAGAGGCATCTTAATTGGAATGACTGTGCTTCTGCTCCTTTTTTCCCCCCTATCTGCTCAGTTTTAATTCATTTTAGTGTCCTGTGTAGCTGTGCACACAAACCAATCTGGAGCTGTATGTTAGCACTCCACAGTGGTTGCTTAATTGTGATTTAAAAAAATTATAATTATGTAACTGAGCCAAAAAGTCAAAACTAAATGACTGTCTTGTTATCTGTTGACAGATGAGTTTTACCCCAGTGATAACTTTCTAAGACCCTTCATGTTCCAGCTGACAGGTCAGTTTGGATAATTGTGACTCAAAGCCTGTGTGGTGCTTTGGGACTCAGTGTCTGCCAACCTGGAAGCTGCTAAGGCTGTTCCCTTGGGGCTATGTGCAGTGTGCATTGTTGGCAGGGGAGCCTTTAACCAAAGCAAAATGAGGAAAGAAATCCCAGAAACAGCCCAGCTGTTTCAGCTGTGGCTGAAATAAATTCTGGGCCACTGTGGGTCTGCCCTGCCTGGGCACTGCAGGGGGAAGGTGTGATGGTGAAGGGACCAGGAAAACCCCAGTGCCCTGCTTGCTGCAGATGTGATTCATTGATGTCTGAATCCAGGGAAAAGACATCTCCCCTGGAGGTGTCTGGAATGACCCCTGGGTGCTGCCCTGGAGGTGTCTGGAATGACCCCTGGGTGCTCTGAGCCAGGCACAGGCTGAGTTCTCCTGGAGCTGCTGGCACAGCTCTGGCTGTTGGCACCTCTGGAGGAGATGAAGAAGAGCTGGCACAGTTTGGGCCAAGCCCAGGGAGTCTCTGCTTTCTCCTGTGGGATATAAAATGTTCTCTCAGGGTGTTTGTGCAGTGTCAGTGCTGCCTCTGCCCAAACACCCTGAACCAGGCTGCAACAGGAAGGGTTCTCCCAGCCTGGGGAGCTGATTGTGGAACACCTATGGTACAAGCTCAGTAAAGTCAGTGCCTGGTGGTGCTGAGAGGACAGAGGCATGGTTTTGTGGTGGGTTTTTTTCTTCTTGTTTGTTTATTTTTCACTAGGGAAAAAACATAATCCCACAGAGTAATATCTTTGCTTAAAACACCAAGTAAAATAAAAAAAAAAGTAATTCCCGATATTTCATACCAATTGCTCAGTTCTCTCATGGCAGTTTTCATAAGAACACCACATACACATATGATAGCACCCTATTATCTGCTTACTTTCTTACAGCTTGTTTTTGTAAAATGAACAATTACTTAAAACGCTAAAGTATTTTTTTAAAATACCACCTGCATAGTTGCTAAGCTTGCTGCTCTTAAATCTGTTTGCTAAAGGAAAGGGGCTCTTTCATGTGCTGTTCCTCTGGAGGTTCTGAAGAAGCTGTTAGAGATTATTTAATCAGTATAAAGATCTGAACACTGCCAGCAGAGAGAGGCTGCAGAATGGAATTGGTTTCTTGGTGTGTTGTATGTGACTGTGCAGATGTGTGCACATCCTTGGTGCTGCTTTAGTCAGGGGTGCATCAGTTTTAGGATGTGCCAGGGATACTTTTCTTCTTCTGAGCTCAAAGTCCAAAGTGCCCTCCTTGATTAAGGTCTAATTCTGGCATGCTGACCTAAGGAACCCTGGAAATGAAATGTGCCTATAAACAAGAGCTTTCAACTTTCTCAATCACTGACCCCACTCCTTGGGATAAAGAGTTGCTGTCTGAAGAAAATGATGTCTTTCAAGGTGTAAAATCTGTTCTCTGTCATCTCAAGAGATTGCTAGGACTTTGAAAATTCACTGAGCTTTTCTTTCTGCTCCTCTTTAGTTTGAGCTTTTCAAATTGACTCCCCTGGGAGCAGGAGGATGGGCACTGGGGGTGTGGAGCATGGCTGCAGCTGGCAGAGGTCACTGACCCCAGGTCTGAGCAGGATAGCTGGTAGCACACTGTTTATTTACTCAGCAACAGCATCAGGAACTTTTTCAAAGAAATGGACATTTCTGTAACCCTTACTGGGATAAGTCAGGGAGGTGACACCAGCTCTCTCTGCTGTCCCAATACTGAAATTGGCCCAAAGCAGTATCCAGACCATTCTCCTCACAAAAACAACACTCAAAACCCAGAATCACCCACTTTCCATAGAGTGCCTTGTAGCTAAGTAATTCCAAAGGTATCTGGTGTGAAGTTTCAAGTGCCAAAGAAGTGATCAACAGCTTCAAGTATCAAAAACTTCAAGTTTCATCTGTAATAAATGATATTAAGTCATCTGAACAGCCTTCCTTATGAAGGCAGTTTATAATTTATAGAGACCTTAAAGGGGATTTAGAGGCAGGTTGATGAAATGTCACTGCTTTCACCTCACAAATTGTATTTTAATGAAGTAAAGCCTCTCAGTTGAAGAGATGATGTTGGCTGGTGAGGGAATACCAAAAATGTAAGGGAATAAACTGGGGAAAGAATCAGCTTTTCTCAGGGGTGTTGAGAATAGAGGGAACTAATTCAAGGAGTTGTGAGGCTCCCAAGGTGCTTCAGTGCTCTTGATGTTCCCTTGAAACCAGGGAAATCAGTCACTGAACTCCCAGCAGCAGAGGATGGCACCTGTGTCTCACTGGAGATGGATGTCAGCTTTTATTTGAGCAGCTTTGCTTGTCCTTGCCAATGTTCAATAATTTGCTCCTCCCTGCAGGGTTAACTCCTGATGTTTGCCTGGTACTGGTGCTGTTCTGCAGAAGCCAATGCTCCAGTGGGTAGTGCCCCAAGATCCATTCTTCAGGAAATCACAAAGAGGAATGTGCCTGTGGGTCTGACCAATGTTTTGTTTTTTTTCTCTAGATCTTTCACTTTGAAAGAAGTTAAAATCTCTTTGCTTTTAGCTGTACTTACATTATTTCAGTCAGGGATTCCCTGACTCCAAAAGCACTTTCTTAGCACAATTTCCCAAGAATTAGTTGCATCACTAAAGTAAGTAGCTGAAATTCTCATATTCTAGGATTAGCCATTTCTAAGCAGCAACAATAGAAGTTGAACATACTCCATTAGGTTCAACTAAAACTTATTTTGAAAAGTATCATGGGTTTCTCTGATGAAAAGTTCATGTAAATTTAGGAAATTTGTTAAGTATTGCTGATAATAAAAGCCCAATCTCTTCTGAGGGGCTGATAAGCTACAGCTTAAAGATGACTTTATATATTCAATGTAAATTTTTTTCATTCAGTGCCAGAAAGTCCTGCAGAGGTCAGGCAGACTCCCCCACCTTCGAAATTAATTTTTCAGTTTGACTGCAGCAGAGTTTGATTTGCAAACAGAGTCTAATTTCCTTTAGTTTTGGCTTAAGAAAGCTGGTTGATTCCTATATAACACCTGGCAGACATGTTCTGTTTTCACTTAAACTGAGAGGGCAAAAACTCCAGAAATGATATTGAGATCCTCCTAAATCTCCCAAGATCTGAACCAGAATCTGATTTTTACATATGCTCAAAACTTTGAACCCCCTGATACTTTCTAAAGAACTGACAAAAATATTTCATCAATCAAGTTATGATGTTTGTTTGCTTGTGTTTAATTTTTTTCTGTTCTTTATTGTATGGTGCATTTGCATGAAAATGGCATTTTGAAGAGTGATCTGTTCCTGATGCTAGTGCCTCACCTGCTGAGGAAGTGGTTGTTGCAGGGGCAGAGCTGGTGCTCTGCTCTTGGGTGGAAAGGGAGCAGCAGGAGCTGATGAATACTTAAACTACCCAAGTTTTATGCAAAGATCGCTGCAAAATTACACACACCAGGGGAAAGATGAAATTGAGAAGCCACACAGACAAAGTGGGATGGTCTTAAAAATGTTCCACCCCTCACGTGTCTCTTGTCATGGCAGTGTCAAATTAGGAACCAGTTGTGCTGCAGAAGGAATGAAGTTTATTGGAGCCTGCAAGGAAACGCCCAGAGCTCTTCTCAGACTGTTTAAACTTGATTAGGATACCTGTGGTTGGAGCACGATTTCTGTTTTCTGGGGGAGGAAATCATCACTTCAAGGTCTGAATTAGGAGTTCCCTGAGGTATGAACCAGGAGAAGAATGGTGCCTTGAGCCAGGCACCAAACCCACTTCTCAGACAGAGCAATACAGAACTGTATTAACATTGCTTAAAATCCTAAAAACACATTCAGTGAGGAAGCAAAGCAGATCTGGATTGAGACAACTGCATCTTCTGGGAAAGTGATATTTTGTGCTGCAGCTGTCTGTGCCAGCCCCTCAGTTCCACCTCTGTCCTGTCCTGGACAGATGTTGCAGATGGCTCTGATGAAATGTGACTTGAGCTCTGTGAGACTGAGAACCAAGAGCTAAACTGCTTTTGCAGTTCCCTGAAGGTTTCCCTCCCTTATCATGAGTTGTTTTCTTAGTAACAAGTGCTTAGTTTGTACCTTCCCAGCTGTCAGGAGATCAGATATGTTTTGAGTTCTGTGGGTGTTCTGAGGAAAAAGTTCTTTGGGAAAGTTACCAAGGGCAGCCTTGTGTGTTATGTTTGGTACCAAACACAGGCACAAAATTTTAGTGTGTGTGGAAAATGGTGTTAAAGAGAGAATGTCTCACTCAGATGAAAGTGTTTGTTTAGCTTTGCCCCTTGTTCTCAAATTCTTTTTGAAGCCAATGAGGTTTTTTTTTTTGTTGTGGGTTCATTCAGTTTATGCATTAAGAGCAGGGTTGAGGAGATTCCTTCACAGTTTTTGTGGAGATGAAACAGCCAACACAAAGCAAAGCCACCTCCTTTCCTCCTTGTAGCACGAGGTGCCTTGCAGAACAGATCAGAAACTGAAACACGAGACCTGAGCAGGATGTGATGGGATGCTTCCAAGAAAACATCTCCCAGTATGTGCAGAGGTAGGGGGAATGAAAACATTGCTGCCTGGAAGATGTCCCCAGATGACTGAATTGTTACTGCTGCCTTGGAGGCAGATGTGTGGTGTGAACTGCACTGACAGGGCAGGCAAGTGGTGCAAAGCAGCTTTAGTGTCTGGGGCAGAAAGTGAATCTGTGTCCCAATAGTTTGTAATTACTAAATGAACTGAGACAATTAGAATTGCCTTTTATGATGCAGGCACTGTGGGAAGTGTCACTGGTCTGCTCAGTTTGAATTCTGTTGATGGTGCTGGCCTGAGAGGCTGGCAGCAGCACACAGAGATGTGTGAGAGCTGATGAAAGATCTCACTGTGCATCTGCATAGCCAGGGCACATCCCAGAATAACACCAGCGACTCTGAAACCCAAACAAAGTGCTGAGCCCATTATCACATTGCCTCCAACGAGGGCAGAAATCAATGCTCCATCCTCCCTGTCCTTTCTGAAGCTGCTTTTAGAACCCTGGTATTTAGGAATCCTCCATGGCTGGCTCCTGTTTCCCCCTTTCCTCCCTTCCCTCAGCATCCCCTGTCCTTCCATGTCCTGTGTCCCAGAGGGGTTTGGTGCCCAGGATCAGCACAGCTCTCCTTTCACTGACACTTGGGAGCTGCAAGAAAAACCTGCTGCTTGGAGAATGGACTCACTTTCTACCTGCATGGCCTCTTCATCTGCAAGATATGGATATTTTAATTTCCTTGAGTTATTAAGGAGCTACATTTCAAGCCTGCTTTTATTATATTGTGGCAGTGTCAGTTTGCTTTCTTCTGCTTTGTTTTATTACCATAAACACTAATAATCATTTTACCTTCCCACTGTAAATGCTGGAAGGCTGCAGTGAGAAAAGAAAACAGCCAGCGCTACCTGCTTTAAAGAATAAAGGAATTAAATAATCCTGAAGCCAATTCCTATCACTTATTATGTTCTTTGGGCCACACCTGTTGTGGGGGAAAAAATAAATTAGTTTCTGTAAGAATGAGGACAGTTGCATCTGTGGGGACTCAGCTGTCAAATGTCACCTTAAGCATTATAAAATTTGCCAAGAGATTAACATTGAGAAATACAAGAAATTGTACAATTAGCATGAGAAAAGTGTGTGTGTGTGAGAGTGTGTATGGAAACTCTCTAAATCTTCTAAGAAATATGTAGGATTTATCATAAAGCTACTCTTGGATTACCAACTCCAAGTATTAAATTGTAAGTAAACCTCTTTTTTTTTTCTTCACATCATGAACCTGCCTTCAATCATAATATAAAAGTAGCAATTTTAGATGCAGTTTTTCTGTTAACTTCTACATTTTAAGCTGTTTGGGTGATATTTTAGTGACAGATTTATCTGTAAGACTGCAAACAGGAATGTAAGCTGCTACACAAGAATGTAAATGAAAAGCTGAATTTTTAGTGAAGCTGAGTTTCTGAAATAATTCCATCACTTCAGCTGTATAGAATTTCAAGAATAAACCAAAATGTTAATGAGAGACTTGATTCAAAAACTGGAAACTTAGAAGCATTGATACTTGCTTGAAAGAAAAATTCTTTTAAATCAAGGGAAGTTTTAAATGGATTGCCAGAACAGGCTTTACTGTGAAAAATGGTTTTGTTTATCCTTTTTGTGAATAACCTTTTGAGTTCTGGCTTGCCATGCAGGTGAGCTTGCAGCACTGGTGGCCTCACCTCTTATTTCAGCAAAACCTGGGATATGCAGCTGCTGGCACTAAGTGGGATCATTTACCTTCTTTCAGTAGACTTACAAAAGAATTTTAGGAACTTTAAGAACGTTTGAAGCAGAATGAATTCCAGCACTTCATAGGGATTTGACTTGATTTCTTTTTTTGAGCAGAGTTGGAGGACAAGTGCTAAAATATTCCTGTCATTATTTGGAATGTTCTTTGAAGAGAAATTTTAATTTTTACTGAGATTAAGATTGAATGTCCATTTTGCACAAGTTCGTCATTCTCTTCTTCCATTGTTCTTTATAAAAGATTTAGATGGTTTGGGAAGCTCAAGTAAACACTTGGAACTATTACAGCAAGACAATCTTGACATAACTTATTCAGCATCAATTATTGGTGTGTGTCTGCTCTTCAGACAGTCTCGACCTGTGTGATGGCATTGATGGGCTCACTGTGCACAAACCTCATCTTCATCAAAGAGGCTCCATCCCTCTGTGAAGTGGTGAGCCAGATACAATTAGCATTTTTAAAAATAATTCACAGTAACAGCACATTTTTGAGGGACAGAATTCCCAACCTCTTTACATTTTCTTTGGCTATTCTGCTACTTAAGTACAGCACTTCTATTTATCAAAGGAAAAAAAACCCAATGTGCTACACAACCCAAAACAAAACACTTTGAAAAGCGATTTTTGGAATAAAATGCATGTGGAAGCAATTAATTAAAACATGGTGATAAATCAGATAAGACCAAAAAAGGCCCTGGTTCCTCAGGTCCTGGCTGTCCATGCCCTCCAGGCAGGCTGTGGCAGCTCTGTCCCTCCTGCCCTGAGCCTGCCATGGGCTCTGCAGTTCTTCTCCCCAGGGCCAGAAGGGATCATTTCTGTTCTTAAGTAGTGCCCCATTTCCAGAAAGTCTCTGACTTTTATGTGCTCAAAAACCCCCGTGTTAATAAAGTTTTAATATAGTTTTTAAGTTCCATGGTCATCCCTGTTTTGCCTAACTTGTGCATTGCCTGCCTCTGTGCTGTTTACAGAGTCAGAATGGTTTCTAATGTTTTTTTTTTCCTTGCTTTTGTTCTTCCACACAGTTGTAGTCCTAATTTGGCTCTCCATCACTAATGAGGGCAGGTTTTAAGGTCACACAGAGGAGGGAACACAACTCCTCACACTGGCTCTGGGTTGGCCTTGGAAAGTGCTCGTGCTTTCCAGCACTGTGTAAGTTCCTCTTCAATCAGTGGTACTTAAAACTCACTCTAAAATAGGGTGGATGTGATCTCATCCTCAAAGTCAGGTGCCTTTTTCATTGCTCTGAGGACAGTAACTCTTGGGCACATTGTAGCAGAATCCAATTTTTCCTTCTGGCTCACGGGCAGGTGATGAAAATCCTGTCACAGTCTGGAACTGCAGCAGGGTGCTTCCAAGGAAGTGCATTTTGGGTCATACTCAGTGTGTGTGGGAAATAATATCAGGAAATCTGTTGGTGGAAAACTTCAGCAGGCTCTGGGTGAGGTGGTTTCCAGGACTCCACTAGTTAAAGATTGATGCAAATGCCTCTCGCACTGAAACCATGGTTAAAACCTGCTCATTGCCTTGTCCATGGAGTTGCCTTCTGCAGAATTTGATCTTCATTTCTAAGTCCCTTTAGGTCTCTGCCTGCTGGTTTGATTTCTTTGTTACATCCAGAGGCAAAATGAGCTGTCCCTCCATTTTAACCTGCTGACAGGAGTAGCTGATGTCTAGGGCATGACTGCTCCAGGTTTAGTGTTCACCTGCCAGCAGGTTAAAATTAATCTCTGGTTCCTCAGTCAGTCAGCAGGAGAGCATTTGGTTGTGTTAAAACTCAGTTCAGGAACTGAGATGAATCCTGAGTGCCACGTGCTCACACAGTTTGGGCTCAGTGGGTGATGTGTTAGAGGATCATAGAAACACCACCTGCTTTCAATATTTGCTGATCTATGAAGCCACTTTATTACTCAGGTGGCTAACAATATGCAAATGTGTGTATTAATGGCTTCTGTGCCATAAAAATGGCAAGGTTATAACTCTGCACTTTATAGAGCCTGTAGAATCTCGTTAGCAAAGCGTGCTCTGTTGGAAAACAAGATTACAAATCAATTACTCCTTTCTTGACACTGCTCAGATCTCTTTCCTGAGATCCTTGTGCAGCTGACACTGGGAAAATGAACATGCCTGGGAGTGTGACCTATTATTCAAAGGGAACTGCAAGCTAACAGCAGTTGTGATCATTGAGAAATCTATTATTTTTGACCTGCAAGATAGTCCAAATGGCCCGCTTTTATAAAGGAAATTTATAGGTCTGTGAAATCTAACATTCAAGCCCTTCTTAGCTGGGAAGTGGAGGCCAATCCTAGATGCAGAAACACAGGAATTTTCATCAAACCCCTCTCCTTTGCTGCAGTTTATTCCCTAGGGGGGTGAAATGCAGAAGAGCTGATTTCAGGAAAGCAACTGCACCATTCCTAGCAGAAGTAATTTATCAAAATACTGCTTTGAAGAATGGCAAGGATTCAGTGGTACTGAACCCTCCTTGTAGTGTATAAAAACAAATCAAATCTGATCTGGCTGGTGAGGTTCAAAGATTCTCAGAGCAGGCTTCAGACTCACAGATTCTGTGTCTTCCTTGAATGCTGAGCTCTAAGGGGCGGGGGCTGGCCACACAATTGGGCTGTGGGGATCTCTGCAGTTGCCACATGATGAGTGAGCTTTGCTCTTAGAACTTCTGTTTTTCAGCGTGTGTACTTTTCTTGCAGAGTAATAATGCTTGGGGATTTGCTGTTTATTTTTATTCCTCAGATTTGATATTGCAGCAGAAATCTATAGCTGACATTCACCATGTTATTAAGCAAACGTTTCATATGAGCCATAGTTTATTTTTTCTTTGAGTGACATGACCATACTTTCTTTTAAAACTCAGTGCAAATAAAATCTCTGGATTTAATTTTTTTTTCTTTTTCCCCCTTCTTTTAAATTTTTTGTCTTTTCTCTGCTATTGAATAGGGAAGTCACTTCAGGTTCTTGCTATTTAGTATTCATTTGGGGGTGGTGTCTGCAAAATCCTCTTTTTAGAAATTAAATATGGCTCTCATAACATGAACTTTGAATCTAACACAAAATCAAAGGAAGTCAGTAATGAGATTCTTGTTGCATTTATACACCCATTGTTTCTTGTTTAAGTAAAATTTAAATTACTTTTTTCCTTCTCACTATTGGGCTTTGCATTTGACAATGTAAGCATTTCTTTGGGAGTGTGTTACTATTTCTTTGCAGTGATGTGAAGAGTGGTATGAACACATCTTGTGTGGTTCAGGAATTCTTGTCTTGTATAAAACTGGGGGCATCTGACCATTTAATGTTAGTTTCTCAATATCCCAGGCCCTCAGCCTGAATTAAAGGTATTTTTAGGTCATGGGACTGCAGATATCGAAACAGAAATAAGTGTTGGCATTTCACTAAGTGCTGCCAAAGCCTGAATCCTACATCTCTGGTATATAAGAGCTGGAAAATGTTAAAGTACGTATGGAAATATATTTTCACCATAATAAATCTTGCTTTGACTCATTGGTATGCAACCACCACGTAATTAAATGTAATTGAAGTGCTCTGCCAGAGGAGGTGTGCCCCAAAAGTAATTGCTGCTCTTGTTCTGCTCTGCAGTGTGGTCTGGGAGCTGAACTGCACTGAGTGTTTGACCTGCACACAATGAACAGCAGCTGCCATTTCATCACACTACTCCTGCATTCTAAATGCTGCTAATTAGTCAATATTAAACTAATAATGAAGCAGCAATAGACACTGCTGAATATATTTGAGTGGGTGTTGAGTTCTGATGAATGTGCATCATACACACATACCATGGAGGCAAACAATTTTCTGCCCTGGTTTTTAACTAAGAGCATTCGAGGATTCCATGTGTTCTTTCAGTGATGTCAAACATCTCTGAATTTAGTTTTTTGTGGAAATACTGCTGGACTAACCAAATAATCTTGTGTAATTGATGAGGTGCTTTTTCTCTGTGTAGTTCCTGTCGTCTACATTTGTGAAGATGTCTCAGACTAAGTTTGTAAATTTATTAAATTGGACATTCTTGTGCTGCATGTGAACTGATATAAATAGGAAACTCCTGTTCTGCCACAGTGAGTCCTAGACTGGACAACATTAGGATGTATTTGAAATGTATTTTTTGTTTTGGGTTGCTACAAGCTATGACCATCACTGAATTTGTTGGAGGCTGAATTAAGGATATTTTTATGTCTTGGGACTACAGATATTTAAACAGAAATAAGTGTATATTTCTATCTATCAATCTAGGAATAGAGACAACTCCCTCTATGGCTATGTTTTCACTGGCAAGTAGCAAGGCCCAGATAGTGAATCTTTAGAGCAAAACTTATTATTGCTAACGAGCCCCTGATACCACAGACTTCCTTCAGCAACACTGAAGCACTTGTTGATTCAACTCACGTCATTCCTTGGGATGAAAATAGCCTTTCATTCCACTGGAAATGTGCTTTGGAGGGGACTCCCAGCAAATTGCTGGAGGAATCCAAAGATAGGGTGGTTTGAGAGGGATTTAATTACCAGGAGTCACAAATGCTTCATTGCCTGATGGAAATGAGCGGTGTAATTGCAAATCTAATCTGTTCATGCCTGCAACTCCAGCAGCCCTAATGCCTGCCATGGAAATTGCATCAAGTCCCTTTCCAAGGTAGGCATTGGGATCAATTTGCTTGATTGATATCTTCCTCTTGGCCACATACCTGTCACTGAGCAAACACTTATGACACTGTTGAATTAGTTGAAATAATGATGGCTGTGTTGTGTTGCTCTGGGAAGTCAGGTGATTCTAATGATGACTCTGAAATATTTGGGAAGAAAAGAAAAAAAATCCAGTGCTGCCCTCAGAGCTTTTTCCTAACCTATAAATACTGGAACTTTGTGCTGTGTTGTAGCTGTGATGCAAATCACTCCAGAATTAATGAATCCAGAAGAAATAACATTTGTAGTGGGAAATGCATGTGACAGAGTGGCTTTTGAGTACAGCATGCTAAAATGAGTGTCAGTTTTACTTGGCTCTATCATAATGTACAAATTGCCTTTTAAAGAAAACTACTATTTCTTGTGTCTGGAAAATGTGCTTTAAAGTTTGTTTGGCTATTTAAAGCATTTTTTTCCTGTACTGTTACCTTTTTCTGCTGTGATTTAACTGGATTTTGCTGCTTCTTTTTCTTAAAATATATGGGCAGAATGTGGACAAGATCTGTCAGTGTAAGTCTTGAGATCTTAATTTTGGAGGGGTGATCAAAAGAGGTAGCATATGCTTCCAAGTCACTTTGGATTAAATACGCTGATTTCTGAATGTCAAATTTGACATTAAAGTTAGATAAGAAATGAGCTTCTATTCTGGGGAAAAAAATAAAAAATTTCCCTGAAATCTTCTTGACTTTAAACTGAGGTGGTGTCAGTTGTGTAGCCATGAGGCTGTTGAGTGATGTATCTTGTGTCTTTCCCTTATTCACAATTCACTGAAGAGTCCTTTACTATTCCAGTTAAAAACTCCAGCAAATGAAAGAAATCAGTGCTTGCTTCCATCCCAGTTTCCCCAAGCCCTGTGACTTAAGGCTGTAGAGTTCTTAGAGATTTACCCTGCCTAAAATATGGTCATTAATATATGTTATTTTCCAGATTTGTTTTTGAAATGTATTGAAGTATTGATACTGCAGTATTCATCCTAAATTAAAGCCAGGCAGAGACAGGTGAGCTTCAGAGTAATCAGTAAGAGGTACCTGAAGAGCAGGAGGTCCAGGTTTGGCTGTGTGTGTTTAATTCCTGTCAGGTATGTGAGCACATCTGTATGCCAAGCAATGCCACACATCAGCTCTTGTGAGCAGGGTTCCTTTGTGCAGGAAACGTCACACAGTGTATAAATAACTAAACTGGGGAAGGCTGGAACAGTGTCTGAATGTGGCTCTCTTGTCCCTGTCCTGGACAAGAAAGAGGCTCTGGAGTCACCTGGTTATTCTTGAAGTTCTGTTTTCAGCCCAAGCCATTGCTCTTAAGCAGGATTTCTTTGAGCAGTGTAATTAGCACGAGCTTGACCATTGTGATAACAGCTGGAGTTTATCAGTGCCCAGTTATCTCTGTGCAGAGAGAGGCAGAATTGCTCTGGCATTCCTGTTTGATCACTGTGTTCAGTGCTCACTGAAGGCTCAGGGGGCACACCCTCCCAAAAGTCCAAACTCTGCCCTAAGACTGGGCTTGCTGAGGCAGGAGATAACATTCCTTTCCACTTTCCTAGCTTGGCATGCTGCTTTTCATCATTCCGTGTTGCTCGTGGCACCTGGAATTGGTTTTTGGTGTGCATGGTACTGGAGCACTTCGAGTAGGATGGGATGGAGGGGCAGGTGTGGAACCCCAGCCCTGTGCTGGGGTTTACCTTGTCCCAGCCTGTGTTGTCCTCCCTGATTCATTTCTCTGAAAAAGCCAAAGAAACTCAGAAACTCTAAAAGCAGAATGAAACTGACTGAATGTCCTGGGTGGGCTCTGCAGAGCTCAGGCTGTGCCTTTCACTGCAGGGTCAGCACTGCCAGTGCAGGAGGTGCCTTTGGCCACCTGGGCCAGGCTGAGGGGAGCCCAGGCAGCCCCTGCTGGCTCTGGGGACCATGGGAATTCCATGGGAATGCATCCATGGGAATGCATCCCTGGGAATTCCATGGGAATGCATCCATGGGAATGCATCCGTGGGAATTCCGTGGGAATTCCATGGGAATGCATCCATGGGAATGCATTCATGGGAGTGCATCCCTGGGAATTCCATGGGAGTGCATCCATGGGAATTTCATAGTAATGCATCCATGGGAATGCTGTGTCCATAACTGCCCACTGCACAGCCTGAGCCTGTGAGGACAGAGGGTAGAGCAGTGCTCTGCACATCTTGCTCAAACCTAAAACCTCAAACCTAAAGCAAATGAATTTCTGCTTTTAGCCCAGCTGTGGGGCAGCTGCAGCCTCTGCTCCCCTGTGCTTCGATGGAGCAGCATTGATTTTATTTCTTTCTATAGATCTGCACTTGCTGTGCCCTTATAGCTCATTAACTCATGGTGTCTTCTGAGGGGAGCCCTCCTACTTTCCACAGACACTTCTTCACGTGGCTGCCACACTCAAGAAGGTTTTTATTAAAGAAGGGAAATTAAAGTACCTCATTCCCAAATCTGGAACTGGCAGTGCATCTGGAAAGATTCTGAACATTTGCTAATCACTCCTTGGCCTCTTTGCTTTTATTCCATGACCTGGGGCTTTCGTTGTGGCACATCTTGGAAGGAAAAGCAATTTGGAGTCAGCACAGAATTTGGATGATGTTATGGACAATCTCTCTGAAATCTGCAGTGGAGAGGCACTGCAGGGAGAGGAACCAAAACTGGGTACAGAGGGCAAGTGCAGAAGGTTTTTGTAGCCACCAGAGCCCAGTTGATAGCTCCTGGTCAGGGAGAGTGCAGGAGAGCAGGGATGGTGCTGGGGGTGTGCTTTCCTCAAGGGAGGGGCTGCTTTCCCTGAGATGAGAACTTTTTTAAACTCAGTAACAGCTCCGTGGAGACAGTTCCCTGTTCTGTGCTTCCCCTGTAATTACTGTGGTGTCACAGTGGAGGATTTTCACTGGGGATTGCTCAAAAAGCTGTCAATAGCTTTTTTCCCCCCTGTTTTTAAATTGTAGAACATTTGATGCTGAGAAAACAGGGTGGACTACTTCTGCCTTTTGATAAATTCCTACCACCACCTTTTTTTTTGGTGCTGCTTGATATTCACAGCAGTGAAATCGAGCCTCTTCTTAGGGGAAGGCTCATTACTATAAAACTTGATTACATAGTGTTTGTAGCAGAAGTATTTTATGGGTCAGCAGGAAGAATAACCAATTATTGCAAACTCCTTGCCACAGAGCATGGCTGAGTTGCTGTGTTTCATCAGGTACAGCAGCTCCAAGCTGCTGTGAGCCATTCAATCATCTCCATAAATTAGATCCTTGCAAAAGGAATTTTCAAACCCAGCATGTAGATTTTGTATTTGGTCAGAAGAGATAAAATAGTTGGTTTTAAGCCAACACTTAATAATAATATGGCTTATGCTTCACTTATAAATACATAAAATCTGAATTATTAAGAAACCTAAGCTGTATTTTCAAAAGTGATCTTGATATGTGAGGTTTAAAATCTCAGTGGAAAGGAGGTGATTTCATATTTCTGAGTTAATTTACTCCAGATCTTCAAATGTATTTGGGAGCCTTATTGCTGTTGACAGTAAGGCAAGGTTTTAATACCTAATTAGGTAACAATCTTTGTATGGAGTTCTTACCTGCAGAAAAGGTAAATTAAAATCTAGATTAAAAGGAAAAAACTTGTAACCCATATGGTGTAAAAACTGATTTCCTACTCATACATAAGTTATGACTTAAGGCAGTGCCAGGGCCTTTGCAGTGTATTATTGGATTCCAGAGCTCAATAAAAATTGCTTTTTTTTCTACAGCTCTGGTGGAAGGGAGCTTAAACACCGAGGTTTCAATAGATATTACGTAATTTTGTCCCCTTTTAGACTTCCTCAGCACTGTTTCAAGGTGGTGGACTGGGGAAGGGTAGGGATTCCTTCTGCAGGTGCCTTAGAAAAAGGAGGAGAATTCACTTCCCCTACTGGAAGGAAAGGCATTCCAATATTAACAAATGACCTGATGTTAAAAAATGGCTTTAATTCTGGTAGTGCAGGTAAATATTTTAGTTCTATGAGCTTTTTATTTTTTCTTTTGCTGTGTATGGAAAGACTAAATAATTCAGCTGGATCTGGATATAACAAAACAGGAAATCTGAAGGCTACCAACTCTTGGGACAATGTTTTTCCAAGAAGTCTTTCCTAGGACTTGTATTTAGGGACACATTAAACTCACTCTAAAATTCAAAGTGTGATTTAAGGTCTGGAAGCTTCAAACAGACTTGAGTCCCTGGGTGAGGGATGCTTTGTTAAATCCAAAAGTTAATCCTCCAGATGCTCCCTCCCAGAATGTATTGATTTTCCTTTAAGGAGCTGGCATGCTTCCCTGGGAAGAGGTCTTTGCTCATAAACTTTGATCAAAGGCATCTCTGTGGTACATGCAGGTAAAAATTCTGTAGAGGCTTTTCTGTCTAAATCACCAGACTGATTTATAATTTGTCTACACACAAGTGGAATGATTAACCAAAAAATAAAAAGTAGTAAATAGGGTTTTTTTCCTTTCTTTGAGTGAATGGGATTTGCACAAGAAAATCAAATAAAGCAGAGAAAACATGCAGCTGATGGCTGAGTTATGCACTGCAAACCCTCTAAACTGAATTCAGGTTAATACTTATATAAGACAAAGTATAAAAGCTTTGTCATCATCAGTAGGCCACAGCATTACATGAAAACTTAGTTTCTGATCCTCTGGAGCAACAATGAGGTTGCACTTCCACAATTCAGGCACTTCTGAGAGCATTATTTGTAAGGTTTCCCATGTGCCTGATGAGAAAGAGCCTCAGCTGCAGGAGAGCATTTATTCCTATTAGACAGGAAGGTTTGTACATCTTTAGCATCCCTAAATCTCTGTTGCATATTCCTCCTCTTGCAGAGATCAGGGAACTTGAAGACAAAGAAAAAAAATTGTTTTTCTTCTATGCACTAGATCACTTATTTTGATCAAAGAGTAAAACCTTTCCAGAGAATCATTTACAGTTTCTTTCAGGATACAGGTCTTCAGCCCCTTTTTGTATATCCCAGTCTTCTTCATCAAGTCTATAACGTTGCAATTACTTCTCAAGTTTGAGTGCAAACTGTGGAAAGACAGTGTAGAATATAACTTTAGAGATTCTGGAAAGGAAATGCTGAGTATTTTAGCCAGTGCTACACAGATCCAACACAGCTGGGTCTGAAAGAAGCACAGAAGTGAGAAGTGCTTGCACTTAATATTGCTAAAGATGAGCAATGTGTAAAGGAAAAGGGAAACCCCACCTGCAGCAACAAGGTGTGTCAGTAAAACAAACCTGCTGGAAAATGAGAAGTCAATCAGCCTATTTGTGATAATCATCCATGGATGTGAGTGGTGCTCTGGAGGGGAAGCTGCTTAAAGGATTTCTGTCAGCACTGCTTGCAGGTTTTTTCTCTCATGATTTTTAAAGCTGAGTCTTCTTAGCCACTTAATTTTTGGGAAAATGCTAACATAGGTAAATGTCTGAAAAAAAAGTTGGATTTGAATCACAGGCTGGATATCTGTGATTTGTTAGATGTTGAAATTACAAGAATATGTAAAACTAAGGAAAAAAAGAATGTTTCAGTTTCTTGACCCTGCAGATTAGGGAAGTCCTTATTTCTTCTGAGTCTGTTGCTGTTCATGAGACAGCATTGCCAACAGATGCAGCAGATCATCTTTAACGTGGTTCCAGGCTGTTTTTAATCCAGATACCACTGGTAAGCCCCTTTTGATTTTCAGCATAAGAAAAGCTAAGGAGACACTGGTAAATGCTGCCCTAGCAGTACCTGGTTCCTGAGGAGACAATGGAAAACTCAAGGATAACTGTGCTATATGAGAGGGCAGGAGAAATCTCAGCCTGTCACAGCTGATGGTGAAGTTTCATTTTTATTCTGCCCATCAGCATTTGTGTTTTTGTATTGAGGATTTTGTCTCTCTTACCTCCTAGGCTGCCATCTCTGTTTTCCAGCCTTGAAGAAGAACATAAAACATGCTGCCTTTATGGTTGGCCAAAATTGCAATATTAACAAGGAAATGTGAGTGAAAATGCCAGTCCAAATGACATGTGTTGTGTCATTTAGGTTTTGAAGTTGTTACACTCCTGAATGAGGAGTAGCAGATGCTCCTGTTACCTTGAAGTGTCTTTTTCTAAGCCCCAGTTAAATCTGGCACCATTTGTTTCCCAGCTCTAAAGTCTTAATTTGATACAAGGCACATTTTTATCCCATCTGAGTGAATGTGAAAATATGAAGAGGAAAAGAGTGCCTTAGGGGAGATTTTCTATTTCTGGAAGTAATCTTCATTGATACATTGTGTGAGCCTTCAGAGTAAAGACAATTGAAGATGGGGAGGGGGTGATTTTTTTTTTTCTCTACTTTCCTAATTTTTTTACAACAGGCAGGACAAATAGAGAAATCCTTTCTTGAAGAAGGGAAGAGTTTTGTATATAAGCTTTTATTCAAAGGTGATCAGACTGGATGTTTTTGATGTTTGTTTTTTTACTCTTTTTTGGTTTTTTCTCTCCTCAGTATTATTATAATGAGGTGTCATGAATTTGTTATCTGGTGCTGCTCCATCTAAGCCAGCATGGCTTTTGAGCAGATTTTGTTATGGGACTCCAGGAGAAGTTAAAACAGAAGTGCAGTGAAGCTGCAGGGTACAACTGGCTGAGTCTGTGGCTGGCTGAGGAGCAGCTGATGTTGCACTGGGAGCTTCATTAAAACTCTTGGTCTTTACCTTTTCAGCACCATTGCTCCATTCATCTGGAAGAAACAAGAAATACAGGAATTCAAGTCTGTGGGTTGGTGTCCTTTTGGGTTGTTAGTAACTCTCTAGCATTTTATTAGTGACAAAAATAATTCTCAGTAGAGTGGTGGCCTGCAAGAGCCAGAAACACAGAGAAACCAGACAGACACAATAATGGATTTTAGAGAACTTTCCTTACAGTCTTGGCCACGCAATGTAATAAGCAAATAAAAGGTATAGTTTAGTTCAGTACAAAAGTGATACAAATTTAATGACAGAATTTCTGAATACTCTGGAATGTAACTTTGAGAGACTGATGTCTAATATTTCAGGATTCTTGCCTTTAAAGCTGCCTCACAAGGTACTAACTTTCCAGTAAAGACACAGAGTTCAACTTTTGTCTGAGTTTAAAAGAGTTTAAAAGAAAATCTCTGTGGTTTGCAGATGCAAACTTGTGTATGAAGATAAACTGGCTGTGAGAAGGACACCCTCTTGGAGGAGTAGACTATTTTCATAACTTGGGACTTTTATTTACCTAAGGGAAATAAATGTATCTCTTTAGTTGGAAAAATCACTTTAATCTCACCACAGTCACTTTACCCATAATGTTTTCCCAAGGCTGTGTGTTCTGTGCACTGGAGACAGCTGAAAAAAATAAAATCATACTTCAGTCTGTAGCTGCTACCAGTCTCTGTAAACTTAAATTCAGATTGATATTGCCCTACTGTAAAGCACCCTAAGGGTTGTTAGGTAAAATAGGGCTGTGTTTGCAGCCTACTGGGGGCTCTCTAACTCCACTGTTCAATGACCAGGCCAACAACATCCAGGAATTTGCTGCAGCTATAATTTGAATATGGTTTCCATTGATTAGTGCAGGTATTAAAGCTGGAAAAGGAGGTTTGAGCCCTGCTGTCAATAGCAGGGGCTGTGCTCCTGTGTCACGAGGATGCCATTGGGTCATAATGATACAGCCACTGGTCATTGGAATTGTGCTGTTTCAGAGAAAAATGTAGCAGGTTGGGTAAGCAGGCTGAGATTGACTGCCTGAGAACATCCTAATTTTGAAAGTTCTCATTTAGAGATTATTCAAGGTCCAGCATGAAGCTGGAAAGACAGAAACCAGTGGATGCAGGTCCCTGGAGTGGGAGCAGTGTCCCCTCCAGAGCAGGTTCAGTCGCTTAGCCAAACACAGCTCATTGACCAGGATGTTTGCAGAAGGAAATAGCTCACCAAAGCTGACATCTGCCTGCAGTGCTCTGAAGATCACAGCATTTGCAGTTTTCCATGTTGCCTTTTGTTGTTTAAAGCAAAATTCTAATCCCAACACAGGTGTCCTCTTTGTGCTTAAATATTTCCACCTGAAAGAATACACAGAGCACCTATATTATCAGCAGTATTCCAACTTTTCTAACTGCTGCCTTGAGCTATTTTGAAAACATGCTTGGATCCTGCTGTTGTCAAAGTGCTGTCGTGTTTTCTGAATAAGGATTCCTGAAAATGGGACCAGAGTAAAGAAATGCACTCTGATAGAGTGAGGAGGATCCTGGTAACTATAGGCCAGTCAGCCTGACCTCAGTACCTGGTAAGGCAATGGCACAGTTTGTACTGAGGGCAGAATTTACAGGATGTTCAGGTATCAGACCCAGCCAGCATGGGTTTAGGAGGGGTAGGTCATGTTTGACCAACCTGGTCTCCTTCTATGACCAGGTGACCGCCTGGTGGATACAGAAAAGGCTGTGGGTGTTGTGTACCTGGACATCAGCAAGGCTTTGACACTGTGAGTCCCAGCATTCCCTGGAAAAGCTGCAGCCCATGGCTTGGATGGGAGCACTCTGTGCTGGGTTAGGAACTGTCTGGATGGCTGGAGAGAGTGGTGGTGAATGGTGCTGCACCCAGCTGGGATCAGTCACCAGTGGTGCCCCTCAAGGGCTGTGCTGGGGCCACTCCTGTTCAACACATTTATGGATAACATGGATGAGGGTACTGAGTCTTTCATCAGTAAATTTACAGACACACTGAGCTGGGAGCACGTGTTGGTCTGCAGGAAGGTAGGAGGGCTCTGCAGAGAGACCTGGAGAGGTTGGATGGATGGGCAGAGTCCAGTNAAAAGGAGACTCAGGGGTGACCTCATCACTCTGTGCAGCTCCTGAGAGGTGGCTGTGCCAGCTGGGGTTGGGCTCTGTCTCCAGGCAGCACTGACAGAACCACAGGACACAGCCTCAACCTGTGCCAAGGGAGGTTTAGGTTGGATATTAGGAGAAAGTTTTTCACAGACAGAGTGATCAAGCACTGGAATAGTCTGCCCAGGGAAGAGGTGGAGTCACCATCCCTGGATGTGTTTAAAGAAGCCTGGATGTGGCACTGGGTGCCATGGGTTAGCTGAAGTGTCAGGGCATGGGCTGGACTCGATGATCTTGAAGGTCTCTTCCAACCCAGTGATTCTGTGAATTCTGTGAATTCTATGATTCTGTGATCTGTCTGTGCTGGTCCATGGGTTGGTGCATTTGGAGCACCATCTCTGGTGATTCCACTAAGTGCCATAGAGCTGCTGATCTTTCTGTCCCCCGAGGTCACTTTCTGAGCCTGAGCCTCAGAACACATCAGAGGCACTGGGATTCACTGGAATGTGCACCCTGGTGCACTGCTAATTTCCCATTAGTGGAGTGTCCCTGGGTCACTGGTGCTCTTGAAGAATGTGGGCTCATCCACTCAAAACCTGGTGCTGCAAAAGCATCTTTGAATTTCTTTTCTTCCCATGTTTTCTTTTCTCCTTATGAAAGTATTTAGTTACCTGAAATTTATGTAATTACTATCTTTTATATTTATCCAGCACCTGCAATTCTAATTTAAAAAATCTTAGCCAATTTGGTCCATGTACCTGCTGCAGTACTTTCTTTTGTACATTTACAGTGTGAAGCCTACATTTTTACCTTGGACTTCTTGGGCCAAATTACCAGCCAGTAGAAGCTCCTGTGACTGTCTTATCCTAGTTCTACTCTTCCACAAAGCAGGGTCAGAATCCTAAGGCAATTTTCCCAGCAGAATTGGATGCTTTCAGACAGTAATTGCAGCATGTAGGTGACAGGATAACATTAAACAAAGGGGAAGTCCTGGGTTGTCCTGGTACTGTTTGGGTTAGCTCAGTTTGCAGCCTCACCTGAGGTGTCTGATCAGAGGCTCTGAAGTGAAAATCTTCTAAAACAGGTTCTTGTGTTCTGAATGCTCCTTTCTGCTGAGTCAGCTGTGAGAAAAACACAGGGGAAAAAAAATCTGTCTTTTTTCTGCCTCCTAGTTCTGGCCCTTCTGGAATCAGTAAATGCAGAGAGTCTTGAAAATGAAAAATAAGAAAAGAAGAGTTTGCCTTTTTTTGTATATCTAAATCAAATAAGGATTATGTTGCTCCTGGGAGTGTAGAGGAGACCACAGAGGATCTGGGGTCTCTCTGTGATGGTTTCCAGGGTCATTCAGAGGTTCCAGTTGTTCCTGTGTGAGGTTCATGTTGTGAATACTGTGAGCTCAAAGATGCAAATGCAAAATTCCTCAAATACCTTGTGCTGCTATTGAGTGGCAAGGGTTTACAAGGAAATTTATAGTAAATTCTAACAAGTCAGGTTGTCTTCCAGCTGCTTTCCCTTGTGGGTCTGGTACTGCTGCAGCTTGGTTAGATCAGGGATCTGTGCTAGATCTGTGTTCCTGCTGAGAACATTGTTCTTCACATTGTACTAGGTGTGTATCTTCTGGTCCTTTAAAAATACTTTCCCTGTTGCATTTCCAGAACTCTCTGAACTCCTAATGCTTTTCCTGTTACAATCATCTTAAATTTCCACTGAGCCTGCAGCATTTAATGTAATAGTTTGTGCAGTTAGCATCTGAACCCAAGTCCTAAAGCATTTCAGTTTACTATATTTAGGATAGGAATGCCTGCAATTTATTTGAAACTTACATCCCAATTATCCAGTTTATTTTCTATTTCCCAGTAGTTTTTCATCTGTGCTTGTGTGGCAAACCTTAAAGGAAAAATAGAAGATTAAGTTTTGAAACATGTTCTTCAAGTTCTTTGTCTTTGAAAGTCAGAAATCTCCATGGATTCTCTCACTCATTTTACTTATGTCTTTATTTATACTGTAAAAATATCTTTCCATCTTTTAGCTGTAGTGACAATTTCTGGACTGTTATTCTCAACTGCCCTGAGAATTGAAACAATTTCCAATAGCTGCTATTCTATTTACAATCTTCCATTTCAACCCTCAGCTACTACAACCCAAATATTTGTATAGGAAGAAACGTCGGCACACTCGAGATGGATTTTTTTTGTTTTTTCCTAAGTAATAATGGATTTTTTGTTTTTTTCCAAAGCAATCATGCAAAATTGTGTGTTGGCCAGGAGCAAGGGAGGATAAACAAAGTCTTTGTCTGACACCTCTGTGAGTGCTGCTCGTGTCTGGCAGCCTGGATGGGCTCCTGCTGGTGGGGAAATAAGTGAGAGGTGTTAGAAAACTCAGCTGGAGAAATGAGAGAGGGCAGACACACTGTGGTGTGAGGAGTGCTCTCTGCTCTGTGGGTGTGCACAGAGAGGGAGATTTCTTGTGGAGCCTCAGACAGTGCCCCAAAGCCTCTGGGACAGGGGATAGTGGTGTAGGAGAATAGTTTGTAAGGTTAGTGCAAAAGAGAATCCTTCCCAGTGAATTACAGCTGTACTGATTACCAGCAGTGGAAACAGCCTGGCCTGCCCAATGAGGATGGGGGTTATAAAATAGCAGGTCAGCTGGTTGAGAATAAGTTCCAGATGGAGTTGGAGCTTGGGACCCAGAGTGTGCTGCAGTTTGGGATGGGCTCTGCTGGCTGTGCTGTGGGGAGGAAGGGATATGTGGCTGTGCAAGGGACAGACAAGGTGAGAAGATGCTGTGAGAGGGCCAGACAGGGTTAGGTGTCTGGGTAAAGAACAGGTTGGGTTTATCCAGTCATGTAGAGAGGAGAGGAGGAGTCAGAGCTGTGTGGAGCTGCCTGTAAGAAAAGGAATCAGAGGTCCCTGAAAGAAGGCACAAAAAGTTTTTAATAAAAGATTGGTGTTGGTGCCAGTTGTGTCCATCTCAACATAATTACTACACAATGGGGTCCACAAGCCAGCACTGAAATCCCAGGGAATTGTTTGGAGGCAGCTTGGCCTTGCAGGTGCCCTATCCCTCCACACTTGTGCTGGGGGTTTTGGGATTTGGCTTTTGGGTTTGACATTTCCTGCAGGAGTGGGTGCTGCTCCTGTGCTTCCATCACCTCTGCACTTCTCCTGCTGCCCCTCGAGCACAATCCCTCCCTCCAAACACATCAAATCCATTCTTTTGGATGGAGGAGTTATTTGGCTTTTCTCAGCTGAATGCAGGCTGTGAGTCAGTGAGAGATGTAAGGATTTAAGCCCTTCATAGATAATGAAGATTTATTGGATGAATCAATTGGTTTTCTCAGTTATGCACAGAAAAACACTAGGTTTTATCCTAAATATGTACATTCCAATGTAGGTCTGCTGTAACACTTGTTTTGTTCTTAGCAAATGAACCAGTCTTGGAAAACGGCATAATCTCATGTTAGTAATGCCAGTTTCTTACAAATTTTGGTTTTACAATGAAATTTCCTTTTTCTTGCCAAAGAAACTTCAGTGGAAATTGAGCCTTTTCACGTTTAGGAGAAAATAAATTAGTGATAATTAGTTGCTCCAAGTAATCCTACAAAATACTCCTTTAGAACCAGCCAGAAGTGAAATCATCTCCTTCCACTATATGAAATTATCCACAAGAAACATGCCCCAAACAACAAGCTAATCCATCTGTCTGTGTCAGAGTTAAAAGCAGGGGAGAAAAAGTGCCCTTGGAGGTTGAAAAGTACAAAGCAAATGTGTGTTACAAATGAACTTGACTCAATGTACTTAACAAAATTTTGCCTTGTTATCAACATGGTTTATTAGATCTGCAGAGCCACTGATAGCTTTTTGATACATGAAAATACTAAACATTGAAACTTCTTGGTTTGGAGCATAAGACAAGATTTTTCATTGTCAATCTCTTCAGATGTTTTTTGTTTTAGCATTTAGATTTATAAAGAATTATGTTTACTGGGGTGTATTCTCTAAGGGTGTCCACAAATTTCTATGTAACTTTTAACACTACTAAGAGTAACTCACACATATTTAATGCAGCAAAACTTTCTCAGTATATAAAGACATCTAAACCTGTCTTGTTAAAAATCACATTTCTTACATAGTTCTTGAGAGAAATATTTTGAATAAATTGGCAGAATAAGTGAGTGGTTATTGAGGGACTCTCCTCTAGGAAGGAATTACATGGGGGAAAACTGAAAATGGTCAAAATCCCTGTGAGGGTTTCTGGCAGAACAAAGCCATGGCAAGGTTTGACTCGGTTACTCAAGTGCTCCATGGCAGCAGAGTCACATCCCTCAGGCAGCTTGGGCTCTCCCAGGCTCAGCTTGGTCCTGCCTCCTGTTTACTAATGGTTCTGAGCAAATTACTCTAATTACTCCAGGTAATTTGAGTTAATATGTCACCTCCAGGCTGCTAATCAGTCAGCTCTGTGTGTGTTCCTCAATGATTACAAGTGTGACTAAGAGCCTGGGTTTGTTGCTCATCAATACACCTTATTTTCAGCATCTGTGCACTGTTTCACTGTGGAGTAGAGGTTTCTGCCTGTGGGACTTCATTTCTGGTAGCTCTTGAAGGATTTATATGTCAGGGCATTGATTCAGCAAGATACTGCCTTATTTTAGATCATCTGATTCCATTTTAGGACTGGTATTTTTATTCTGAATAATAGCATTTGATGGAGAATGTCAACTATAGCTATTCCCACTTAACATAAATCTGGTTTCTATTTTCCATTTGATAAGTTCTCTGTAATCTCTCTGGCAGACATATAGGTAGTGTGAAATGGGTACTTGCAGAGTTTCAGGGAAAAAAATTAATTTGGGCTCAATCCTGCAATTTTTGCCAACAGAAATGATCTTATTGAAGCCACTTACTTGCTAATAAGGGCTTTGAGTCCAGCCTTCAGATCATGAACAAAGGAGTATTTGTTTGTTTGAAAAGCCCACCTCTTGGCCATGTTCAGAACAAAGGGAAAATGAAATAGGGAAATATTCCCTTTTGCAGCAGCCCATCTTTGTGTCATTTCAGCTGACACCTGCACAGCACCAATTGACCAACTCCACTGACTGGTGTAGAGGTGAGAGCAGTTCAGCTGCCAGGCTTTAGAGAAGTACAGAAATACCAGATCAGAGGCTTTTCATCAAAGTCCTTTCATCATGCACATCAGGAAGGCAGCATTACCTGTAACCTTGAAAATACCAGCAAAAAAAGCAAGTAAGGCCCACTCAGGAGGGTTTCTGAGGATGTCTGGCCAGTGAAATGAGGCCCTGGGTGCTTTGCTCTAGTGCCTGACTGAGCTTGGAAATCCCTTCAGAACAAGTCACTGACATGTAGAGGGTATTTTGGGAGCTCTAAGAATATTCCTGCAGGAAAAGATGTGAACCAGCTGGCTTGAACCCAGTCACAGTGGGACCACTGGAATCAGCCCCAGCTCACATCATTCAAGAGGGTGACTCTGCCTCCTGAGTCCAGAACAGAAGAGATGAAACTTTGCTGTGGGTGGTTTATTTACACTTTGACTCTCTAGAGAGCAGGGGAGAAGGGAATGATGTTAACCCAACAGAAAAGGAAATTATGGCATGTTAAGGTGACTATAGCTGAAAGCAAAACCCTATAGAGCAATATAAGCAATATTTTACTGGGATACAAAACTCAGGTTCTTTTGTTTTGGGGTTGGAGAAGGGAGGGGTGTGCCTGGGATGTCAGATTAGGGTCAGGGACTAACACTGATGTGACACAAATTCTACTTTGGTTTTTCTAGAGCTTTTTTTCTGTAGGTATCTGCATGTCATTAATTTTAATTGCTTACAAACCTGCTGGAAGCAGTGAGCAAGGCAGGCTACAATCACACTGATGTGATTCAGTGATGGTGCTGAAGTCACAGCTCAGGTACAGGCTGCAGGGCAGCACTGCTGGGAGGGCATTGCTCACTTATTGTAGAGCCACGGGATGGTATGGGTTGGATGGGACCTTAAAGATCATCTTCTTCCACCCCTGCCATGGGCAGGGAAAGCTTCCCCTGTCCCAGAGTGCTCCAAGCCCTGCCCAGCCTGTCCTTGGACACTGCCAGGGATGCAGGGGCAGCCACAGCTGCTCTGGGAGCCAGAGACAGATCCCTCTGGATGGCATTCCTCCCTTCCTGTGTGTCAGCACAGCTCGGTGCTGCTGCCAGCTGTGCTGAGGGTGCACTGATCCCCTGTCCATGCTGCTGGTCCCAGTGCTGACCCCAAGGAGCAGAACGGGGTCCTGCTCTGTGCTTGGACATCGAGCCATCGGCCCCAGCCCTGGCTGTGACCAGCAGCCCTTCCTTCCCCACCCAGCGGTCCCTCTGTCAAATCCATGCTTAGAGACAAGGGTGTCATGTGGGACAGTGTCCAATGCCTTGCACAAGTCCAGGTAGGTATCAGTCACTCTCCCCTAATTTACAGCTCTGTCAGTCCCCCATGGACAGCACAAGGTGTACCCTCAGTGAAGCCCTGTTAGCTGTCACCAGTCACCTCCCTGTGCTCCATGAGACTTGCTGTGCAAGCTCACCCAGCTGCTAAATGGGGTCGAAAGTTTTGTCCCTTTCCAGAGCAATAATAAAGCTGGAATGTGCTCCTGAATCTCAGGAGAGTGTAAAGTCTAATTTGCTTCTGAGCTCGGATCGAAAGCAGAACCTTTGCTGAACTGGAAGGAACTGAGCAGTTACACTCAGCCATAATAAATCTGGCTTTAGTTCATATTAATAGAATGAAAATTGACTGGTTCATGAGGGAGCTGGTCTGGTGTTGAATCACCCTGAGTGTTTATATGAAACCAAATTTGAACAAACAAAAAAAAACAGTGGCTTAAGTTGGTGTCAGTGGGCTTTATGGCAGATCAAGCCTCATCAATGTGACATCAAGTTTTTGCTGAGAGACCACTGTTTATCCTTTTACATGAATTTTTACTGTGTGTCTGGATATGATGACTGATTCTGGCCAAATAAATCCTGGGAGTGATTCAGTATTGCCCAGAACTGGCACCCATGACTGTGGGATCATGGCCTCGCTGTGTGCTTATGGGAATTGATGCCTGGTATCATTTGTGCCTTCTTGGCCTTGCCCAGCTTTTCATTGCTGCTTGTGGTATGATGAAATATATGTTGAACTGCATATTGGAAAGATTAGGATCCAAATTAATCAAACACCTTATGTTAGTATATCTGTGGGAAGGAAGAGGGTGCAGGCAGAAAAACCCCAGGACTTGAGTGTGACATTAAGATGTAGAAAAAAGGAATTTTCCGGAGTGTTGTAAAAGCTGACAGAAATTGATAGCAAAATCAACATTGAACAAAAAAAAAAAGAGGGGGGGGGCTTGGCAGTCCTTTCAGTGTCAGTATTGCTTTAAAATTAGTTTTGCAAATCTATATTTAATTAGACAGTTATTGTACTGTGTGCTAAATAAACACTAATTATTAAACATGGGATTTATTGAAGTGTAATAGGTATTTCTAAAACTCTTAATTTACTTAGCCTGAGTAAACAAATTCTAAATGATCAACATAGCTTCCTGTACAGGAGGAACTGCAACTAATATATGACAGCATCCAGGAGCCAGGATTATATAATACTTTCTAATAGGTATTTTATTCCAAGACATACCTCAGGAATATGGGCTTGTCTCTGTGATTCATTTTAAGATCAAGGTTATTAATTATTTGTAGAACCTTGTGCCTTATACACTCATCCAGTTGCCATCTAAGTCTTGAATGCAACAATGAACCCATAGGGAATAAATCCAGGATTTCTTTAATTGAGCACCTTGCTTAAACATTCTGGTTAATAAGTTTCTTGGTAACATCATAGGCTGAAATTTGAAAGCAAAGATAATTTTCCTATCCTTACCCTCCTCTCCCATCTTTGCTGGCATGGAGTGACACAATTTACACAATTACACCATGTGGTGGAGTGCAGTATATTCCAAGCCTGTTGTATTTTTGTTTTAACTGTCCTCAGAATTCAAGGTCAGTCTGCAACTCAATAAAATGCACTTTTAGCTTTCTTTCATGAATTTGGGAAAACTGAATGCTGTTTAAGTGAGCTCTTCAAGTCAATGCCCAACTTGATTTGAAAACTGCAGCTCAGCTAAATATGCCCATAGAGCTCGAGCTCTCTTTTTGAGTAATTAGTGTTGCAAAAGCTTTTTTATTTTTCTTTTTTTATTTTTTTTTTTTTTTTTTTTTTTTTTTTTTTTTTTTATACCCTCTAC
>VXBI01014343.1:748894-797679 GCA_013397375.1 Toxostoma redivivum
GTTTTGAAAAATTTTTTTTTTTTTTTTTTTTTTTTTTTTTTTTTTTTTTTTTTTTTTTTTTGACTATGAACCCTCAGAAGAATGTCTGGAATTACAAATGTGTATTACTGATGGGAAATGGAAGCTGCTGTTCAAGCTGGGAGACTGGCAGAGAACTTTGTACTCAGGTTTCTCCATATTCCTAAATCCTTTGTGGGATATCACCTGATCTATTAGGTGTCCACAAGGGGTCACAGATACAAGTGTAGGAAACTGTATATGGAATATCTTGAGATCTTTCTAGGAGCAGCATCTGGGCATCCATAGCTCCTGCAAGAGTATCCAAGACTCTCATTCTGGACATAAAGGGAAATTCGAGGCTTTTTTTGGAAGAGCTCTCAAACGGTCCCTGACAGTCTTTTATCTTGGGTATAAAAAAAAGCCATCAATAATTAGCAGGCTATATTTGGAAAACTCGATGTCTGATGTAATCTGAAGGCTTGGCAAGGAAGAAGAGAGTTGCATTCTGCCCAGAATAAATATAGCATTTCTAAGTGCTTTGCATCTTCTCTTTGCAGTAGAGCTTTTTGTCTTTTAATCCTGCTTTTAAAAAGCAGGTTTGAAGATATTTGCCTTTCAAGGTTTTTTTTTTGTTCTCTGTTTCTCACTAGGCTCTCTGAATTCCTTTTTTTTTTTGTTTAGTTTGAGAGTGATTTTATTATATCCTGAAATGAAGCATCCTTCTGAATTAGTCAAGATCCAAAATACCATGGAAGTGCCTATAACTGAACTTGCAAAAAGGAGGTAAGTTATCTGAATCAATGCTTTACTGATTTGAGACCAAATGATGGTGGTGAGCTCTAAGGGGTTTGAACTGCCTGACATTTGATTGCCATTTTCTTATTGAGGTGTTCAGGTGATAAACCAGACTTTCAATGCAGATCTTTGGACCCCCTCAGTCTCAGGTATTGTTTTTGTACTCCTACTATTTCACTATTTACTTCATCTTCTTGTGTCCAAGCATCCCATTTTTTTTAACAGAACTCATTGAACATCAATATTAAGAGGATAAACCCCACTTTACCTACTCTTCCTTTAGGCCAAAGGAGCAGGGGCAGAGCTGCTGTAATTTTTAAGAGTTTGAGGCAAATTTGGCTATTAATTCCTCCTCCTGCTCAACTTGAGACTTTGCCTTGTTCTCTTCTTCTGTTCTTCATTCTTTTAAGACTTGGTGTCTTTATCTGGACACAAGACTTTTGCTAGCTGAAGCAGCTTATTCATCTCTTTGGAAGACTGATGGACAATTAGCTTTGAAGGAAAAGAAAACCACAGCTTTTGAGACTGTACTCTCCTTTATCTCGATATTGATACAGGAAGAATTCTTGCATGGAAAAGGGCCTATGCCATATCAAGGAGATAAATTAGAGTAGCCACTGCTATATTTTTCAGATGGCCAATTCATTTTGTGATTATTCCCATTTTTGTGCAAGCCAGGGTGCAGCATTGCTCAAGAAAAGAGCGTATCAGAGTGAATTTTGAGAACACCCACTTTTCTATACAATCTACAGAAGTAGGTGACAAAAAACCCATTTGAGACCTTGAGGGGAAAGTGGGAAATGTAGGATGAGGAAGAGGAGGTGGTGCTGTGAAGGCAGAGTTATCCAGCAATCACAAAGGGTGCAAGCTGTGCTTTTAACAGATGCTATAATGGATACTACAAACAAAGATGAAAGCCAACACAAGCCTGTGTTGCCTCACAGGGATTTTGACCATTTTTAGTTTTGCCTCATGTAATTACTTCCTAGAGAGTCCCTCAATATCACTCACTGATTCTGCAAATTTATTCAAAATATTTCTCTCAAGAACAATGCTAGAAATGTGATTTTTAACTAGACAGGTTTAGATGTCTTTATACCCTGAGAAAGTAAATGAAACCAGGTTAGAACTGAGTCTTGGGAAGTTCCTGCCAGCTCAGAAGGGCCACGAGCCTGTGGTGGCTGTGCTTCTAAGAGGTGACACCACAGCCACAAGGGCTAGAGGAGCTGCTTGTGACACATGGAAAATGGTGCAGGTGTCAAAATAAATATCTTCTACAGCATTAAATAGCACTTAGGAGCTGAGGGATGTTCCTGTTAGCTGTGGGTAAGAGAATTTAGGGGCCTTATCCTCCTGTGAGCTCTCAGATCTCAGTAAATTACCCGACCTTTCTGTGCCTTGCTTTTCCTTTGTGTGAGTGTGAGCAGGGGTGGCTCCTTCCTCCAGGTGACACAGAGGCAGGAGAGAGCAGTGCAGGGGTGGAAATGAGTTCAGAAACTGCTCAGAACCTGCACTGCTGGGAACAACCAGCACTCCTCTCTGGGAAATCAGCAATGAAAAGGGGGAATCTGCCCTGTGGTTTAAAGCTTCTGCTGGATGAACCAGTTTGCAACACTTTATCCTTTGCTAAATTCATACATTCAGCCTTTATTTGATATTCAAGCAACCTTTGTTTTGCACCCTGCTAGAAATTCCTTTCATATGATGTGGTTCTGCTTTCCAGTGGGGTTGGCAGTGGAGTGGTTTCACAGTATTTCACCTGCGTGGTGTAGAAAAATGCTGGATAGTGATTTCACTTTTGAGGGATCAAAAAAGCTGAGAAATAAGCTTGTGGTATGCACCTTAACTCCCTAAAAAAAAAAATCCAAAGAAATTGTTTTTCTATAATATGTCTTCAGAGGGACAGCACTTTAGCAATGTGCTCATGCAATTCATCACCGAGGTGACAATACTCTAATGATTTATTAGTAATACATCACTGCAATGTTTTCCCTCCAGTGATGTATTGGAGATCATAAAGCACAGAGAGGGACAGCAGACCTGCAGACTGAAGTGTCTGCAAAGCCCTTCCCAAGCCAGTTCCAGTCATTTTATTGGGAGAAGTTGTCAGCAAGGATGCTGGGATTCTTCCATTCCTGGAAAAACCACTGGGGAGGGGGGTCTTGCCATGAAAATTCCTGGATGTGATGACAGCTGAGGCCTTCAGGCTCTGTAGCTGCCTTCAAACAGTGCAGAAACTCTTGATAAATGGGTGTTGACTCATAGTCTGGGCCTTACAGCACCTGTAAATGCTTGGGGTTATTTACTTTTGGTTTTTAATGCCTCTGGACATTGAAAGGCACCAGGAAATGTCTTTGAGCCTTGACATCTCAGTGTGCAAAGACTGGGCCCTGTGACATTCTCCCAAATGTCATGGATGGAGGAGCAGCTCTGTCTCCATGGCAGTGCTGCTGCAGTTCTGGTATCAGTGTGGGGTCACACTGTGTTATCACAGCCTTCCCTCCTCTCTGGAGATCATCTCAGATATTGTTCAGGAAAATTAAAATATAGCCTTTTCTCACCATCCTGACTTCTGCTGCTTCATGTACCCTATCCTGAGTGCCAAGGGGAGACTCGCAAATGAAGCAGATTGGATTTTATTTCCCACCACCTTTCCAGCCTTCAGGCAGCCCCTCAGCCCTGTGTGAGCCCAGCCTGGGTGACCTTCCTGCCACACCAGGGATGGTGCTGGGATCCAGGCTCAGCCTGGTGCAGAGCATCCTGCAGCAATCCACAGCTGATGCTGTGCTCAGAGCTCTCTGATACCTGCTGCTGTTCCACTGTTTGTTTGCATCTCTCTACAATCACCTCCTCACTTCTGGAGAGGCACCAGCTTTTCTTTTGTGTGGGAATAGGAACAGGCAGCTGTTCCTGCTTGCAAACACTGTAACAATACAAATTATGGCAAATCTCTGCCCTTGGCTTGGATTCAAATTGGGTTTGGCTTCAAATTTTTGCAGGGCTGAGTTGATGCCCATGTTGAATAGAAAGGGAAGGTGGTGTCAATAATATGAAAATAGAGTTTTCTGTATTTTGGGAATCTCTTTGCTAGGATGAGAGGTGTCATGAACCTGGGACTCACAGCCATGAGCCCATCAAGGGGGCTTTAACCCCTTTAAAAGATTCCTGGGCCACTCCTCCTTGGTTATTTCTATTTCTGATAAGAGTATCAAGGCATTTAATTGCAACAAACACTCTGCCTGAAGGCAATAGTAAATCATAACCCACTTTATGATCAAGAACAGAATGTACAGAACTCAGCAAGGGCTGGAAATTTATTAGGTTTTATGAAGGCTTCACCAGCAAAAGGCAACTGGGGGGCAGAAACACTCAGCTTGAAGTATTTTACAAAAACCTTCCACTGCCTTCCTTGGACCTTAGCTATTGATGAAGTTCAAGTGATGTTGAGTGTGATCAGCATGAGCAGGGAGGAATTTGGTTGTTTACAGAGAAATAAAAAAGCCAGAACCACCTTTTGGTGTGTATGGGAGTTAAGAGTGCAACCCAAATCCTGCTTTGTGCCCCCTCAGCCCCTGCCTGGGAGCTCATGGTGATGGATACAGCATAGACCCAACTAATTTGTCCTTTTATTGGAACTTCCACATGCAATTTAATGTCAGTTTAAAAGCCACATGTCTGTGGAGACTGAGGTTGGCTGGTTTGGATTCTTGTCTCTGCTTAATTTTTTTGTTGTGCAAATGCATTTGGATGGAGAATTTCTGGCCCTTCTCCTCCTGAGCAGCCTGCCCTTGTCTCTTTGGCACTGTGGGTGCTGTAGATGTGTTTTGTTTTCTGCCTTTCTGAGCAGATTAATTATCTGTAATTCAGAGTGGATGGACTCTTAAAGCATCAGCTTTATTGGAATGAACCTGCTTGAAGCTTAGCAAAGTGCACTTATCTCTGTGTTAGTACCAGAGCTCTTCAGGGCATGTGAAAAGAGGTGGGGTTTCTCAACCTGATCCAGGTCAAATTCTTCCATTTAAATACCTTCTCCAAGCCCTAGTGCAAAGGAAGCACTCCTGCATCTGTCTGGAATCCAGACAGGATTTTTCCTTTTCAATATCCCAGAATGAAGGTGGAATTGCATGGGCTGGGCTGTGAATGGCCTCAGAAGCCTTTGTGAAGCCTTTCAGCCTCACTGAGAGGCACTCACAGCATTAAAGGCTGTGCAGGCACTGAGTGTTTCCTGCAGGTGTTACCTGAACAGCATCTGACATTTGTCTGACTTCCCATGATTTTTCAACGAGTTGGTTCACACCTGTGGCTGTGAAGGTGAACAGCAGCAGAACTGGGGAAATAAAGGGAGAGCACTGCTTGGTTTTGGCTCGAAGACAGTCAAAATATCATATTAAAATGGAAATATAACACAAAAAATGAGTTAAATATTATCTTAATGCACTGAGTTGCATTCCAGCTGTAGCCAGAAGATAGAACCAGGCAGCCTTTGTGTCCCAGACCAAGTCAGGCACTCTGTGCCAGGCAAGTGAGCCCCAAAACAAAGAGGCTGCATTGTAAATCAGGAGTAGTGCATTAGAAGAAAGGCTTTTATGCAGAGGAAGACAGACAAATGAAAGGATCAGCCTCAGGTTGTGGGAGGAGGCTGAAGCTGGGAATTGATGTCAGATCTTTGGCATTATTGACATGTTCACTGGTTCAACAATGGTTCCTAGCACAGGCTCCCTTTCCTGCAGCTCACTAGCTCTATGGAAGATTTTAGAGAAAAAAAAATATCTCAATTACTGTTCCTGGAGTTTCTTCTAAGAATTCCTGAAGGCCCATTATAGGGAAAATGCTGAGGCCATTATTAAGGTTCTAGAGAGAAGAAAGAATATGAGCATGCATTTCACTCTTAATAACTTCCTGCTTTGAATTTTTCTTTTGAAAAGAAAATTTCCCCCTTGCCTTGGTGTGAAAAATAGAAGCCATCCAATAGCCTTTTTTTTTCTATGTATTAAATGAATTAATATCCAAATAAACCTTTGCATCCCGAAGCAAAGAATTCCACAGTGCAGTTGAGGGAAGCATGAAGCAGTTTTTGTTTGCTTCAGACGTTCATGCTGATAATTTTACTACTTCCTCTCTGGTTTTTATATTGATAGAGTGAGCAACCATTTCCCCCTTGTCTGTGCTGCTCCCAGGTTTATATTCCTCTTTGCTTTGCTCCCTCCCAGGATAAAGTGAATTTGATTTAAATATTTTTGGGGTAACTTTGATTATCATTGTTGTTCTGCCCTCTACTTTAATTTTAGTCAATCCTTTAGCAGAAGGTGAGGAACAAAGCTGCACAACATGGTGAAATTTTAGACTCACTGTGGATTTAGTCAATGCCATAATGATGATTTCTGTTCTGTTCTCCATTCCTTCTCAATAATTCCTAACATCCTGTTTTCTTTCACTTCTATTGAGCATTGAACTGACACTTTAATTGACCCATTATAGCTTCAAGATAGCTATGATTTTTTTCCAAATGCTAACAAGGTGCCAGATTTCGTCAATCCAGGATGGCTTTTCCTCTTGTGTGCATCACTTCCCATGGATCAGCACTGAATTCCATTTCTTTTGTTCACACACTGTTCCCCTCCAGTCCATTTGCCTGCCCTTTGCAGTCAGATCTCCCCAGCTTGAAAATCTTGCTAAAATCAGTTATCTTTGTCACTGGCTTTTCCAGAAGCACAGAGACTAAAGCCATAAGGCTTTAAGAAACATAAATTAGCTCCCCAGAAAACTCATTAATTCAGAATTAAGGTTGCTCACCTGAGATCTGTTCCAGTAGCAGCCCAATCCTTCTGTGTTTGACACAGAACACATGCAAGTGGATGAAATCTGCCTTACCCGAATTAGCAGGCAGCAGCCAAATATTTACTGAGTCACTTATTCAACTTGATTAAATGAACAGAATATTAAAAAAGCAAGCAAAAGGGGGAATATATGCAACAAAACCATTCAAGCAAAACAATTCTATTAGCCATTCAAGGATCAGGCTTTTGGCATTAGGGGTGTTGTTTACTAATTGGATTTACTGTAGCAATGATTACTTAGTGTCTCACAATTTTCTGTGCTTCAACATTCACCTCCTGTCTGAATAAAATCTCTTGTGCTTATGGCAAGATTCCCATTTCCTTCAAAGATACTTGGGACTGGCCTCTCTTGTGTAAGAGGTTTTTAAAAGATCTAAATAGTATAATCTTGTTTTCAAGCTGATCTTAGAGCTACTCTGATAGTTCTTTGTCTGTGCTTTTCAGGAGATAACAGACAGACAGATCATGCAAAAAATCCCAAAACTGGTTTGAATTTTCCACTCCATGCAGAGTAGCCACTGAACATTTGTGAAATGACAAAACCTGCTACAGTAACATGAATTTTTGGATTTCAGATGTGAATAGTTCAGGAATGAATGAAGAGCTGAGATTTGTGTTACAGGAGCTACAGTGTACTGGATAAAACAGCATTTATTTCTCCAGAGTGCTTACAGGGATTTCTTCTCTTGAGCTTCTGCAAGGTTAAAACCAAGAGTGAGTTTTCTCTTTCTTTGTGTTTATCGAGTTCAATGTAGGAACTGATTTGACTCTTAAGTCCTTCCAGGACAACCTTGTCTACTCTGTGACTGTTGCTTTGTTTTTTGCCTTTTCCCCTCAGTATTCAACCTGAATTTCACTGCACCTGATGGTTCTACCTTTACCCACCAATTCATAAATATCAAGTCTGAGACTTCTGAATTTTGAGTGGTACTTTGATGTTTTACAATTATTCATACCTTATATATTGATATTGTATTTCTCATTCAGAACATCTTCAATTCCTCATATTCATGTTCCTGTTTCCCTTTGATCTGTATCGTTAGTGAGTTCTTATTCTGTGTGCTAATACTTTTTTTCTGTCCACCTTTACAGATCTTGCCACTTTACTATTGATTTTCTTTTCTCTTTTTGTTTGAAATATCTTCTTTATCCTTTAGGTTTGGATTTTAGGATTTTTTTTTTCAACTTATGGATAAATGTTTATTTCTTCCATATATTTGATCTAGTATCTTTCCCTTAAACCAATTTCCCTAGAAAGCAGACAGTCAAAAAGAAGCAGAGAAGAATAGAATGGGTTTCAAGAGAATTTTGATTTAAAATGAAATCACAGGAAAATCCAACCTGTTTCTCCATCACTCTCCGTCCTTCTCTCCCCTCCTTAGTGTCTCCCCTGCTCTGCCTCCTGCCCTTCCTTCAGGACAGCAGCCTTGCATTAGCTGTCTCCTCTTGCTGTACCTGGGCTTTAGGACTTGTGTCCCTGATTTCCTGGGCAAATCCTGTCCCTGTGATGTGCTGCTATCTCCAAAAGCCATCCTGGTCTGGCACACTGTGACTGTGTCCCAGAGATGGGGCTTCCAGGCACAGAGAATGGAGCAGATTGCTAAAATTTGTTTTCTAGCCTTGTACCCTGCAGACATGGGATCTCAATTCTGTCTTTGCTTGAGGTGGATGAGTTGGAGGAGTCCCTGGGTTGCTGTGTACTTTGCTTCTCCCCTCTGGAAACAGCAAGGCTGGAGGCTCCTGTTCCACTGGAGCATCCTGAGCCAGGAGCATCCTGAGCTGTGCTGACATGTGGCAGTGCTGGAGGCCACACAAATACCTCAAGTGGGCCCTACATTAAGGGATTTTGGCTCCCCATCTGGGATGGTTTTGTTTTATGAGGGCTCACCTCATGCTCTGTGAGGTGTTGAGCTGTGGCTGACCTGGGGGTGGCACAGGAGAAGTGTCCTGCAATAAAGGCTCAGTGCAGGGCTCACCTCAGAGCTGCAGGCAGCATCTTTCAATGAGCACCAGTCCCAACCTCACTTCAGACTCTCCAGATTGCCTCTTTTTCACATTTTTCCCTTTTCCCCCTCCATCCTTCCATCTCCTTGCTTTCTCATCAATCAGAATCTTCGTGGTCTGCTGATGTAATTAGGAAAACAGAGCATTTGGGCCAGGGGTATTGATCGAGTACTTTATAATAAAAGTTAGTAATGTTTAATTTCTTGTTGTCAGCTTTCATTGTGCTAAAGAAATCAATTCCCTATTGTCTCTTCTCCATTATTCAATTGTCTAATAAGCTACTTTGCAGTCCCCTCAAAATCAAATTTTAATGATAAATCACTATAGGAATGGAGAGCACATGAACCCATGTACATGAGGATTATCCCAAATCCATAGTAGGTGGGATGCACTTCTTTCCAAGTAGAAATAATTTTTTTCTTTTCTCTTTAAAGCAGTCAGTAAAGCAGGTTTTCTGTCCTTTCACTGAACTCCACAAGATGGTTAGTGTAACTTTTTTACTCTGGTTTAGGATTCATGTGTTATCAAACCCCTCTGAATCCTGAATTTCCCTCTCGAGGTGATTACCTCTCTTCTTTTTGCCTCCCCACCTCTCTCATCCCACACCAAATGAGTGTTAAAAAGCAGAGACAGAGTGGTCTTGGAGGAGAGAAGAGAGTTCCCAAAATCTCCCTTTGCTCTGGCTCTACCCCAGCTCAGAGTGGAGCAAACGCTCCTGGAGAGAGCGGCCAGCGGAGCTGTGCGTGTGTCAGAGAGCAGAATTCCCGAATTTCCCGGGATCCCGGAGCTGCGACTTGTCAGGAGAGCAACATTCCTGAATTTCCCGGAGCTCTGTGTGTGTGTCCCAGGACTGCAGCATTCCCAACCCTGCAGGGATCAGTCTTTCAAGTTTATTAACATATGATTCTATTTGAAATCACTCTCACCTCTTTGGAAATAACTTACATCTATATTATGCCCAACAATTATCTTGTAAAGTTCATTTTCATGGCCAAGGGTGCTGTTTGGACACACCCAGGGTTTAACTCAGGCTTTCCTTGCCTCTGTTAGCTGAACACAAACTGCTCCCTGTTCTTGGGCCCACAGATAAATGAACCAACTTTGCAAACACCACGAGCTTCAGGAAACAATGTGCCTGAACACTTGTATTTGTGCATGAAGTCATGAATCATTTTTTACATTAGGAAAGCTGTACCACAGATCTCAATAATGCAATGCACACTGCTTTCCTCTGCTCATAGATCAGGTCACAGTGTAGGCTCCATTCCATTTTTGCAGTTGCAGGGTAGTAAAGTAAGAAGTTTATTGCAAGTTGGTAATAAGAAGGGAAGTAACGGCCTGGGAGGCACAAGGGTGAGTGAGTTAATGAGTGAGCAGTTTGAGTTTTCTTATTGGTTTTAACCCTCTATAAATTTAATGGCTTCCTTTTAAATGCCTCTTAATGAGAAAAAGCAAAGTGTGAGTTACTTAATGGTGTTATTGAAGGCTTTATCTTGTTATTGAAAGGGAATGGTGTAGTTTATCCTGGATAAATCTGGAGAAAAATAACTTTACATCAGGGTGGGATGCTCTGTGGGCTTGGTGTCAGCAGGAAGGACAAACTGCAGGGTGTTCTCTGTCAGGGTAACTGGTGGAATACATAATTGGTGATCTTCATTAGTTTATAGAGACTGTAATGAGTTCAGGAGAAGCCTGTCTGCAGTGGAGCAGCTTCTCATGCACTGGGGTTTGCAGCCCTGACCCTCTGTTTTATTCCACACTCTGTGCCTTTGCACACCTCCTCACCTGCTCCTGGGAATTCTCACAGGGAATTATCCCCGTGGGAATACTTTGCATGAATGGTTACATGGGATCTGTCAGCTGCCATAAACATAATTCCAATTCTAGAATTTTGTCAATAATTCCTCCTAAAAAAAACAAAAAGGGAATTCCTAAGGGTTTAGTACTGGAGTATTTGAGGTTCTTTGGAGGGGCTGGTAAATACTATTTTTACTAATGCAGGATATTATGGGATATAAATCTAGAGGTTATAGCATAGAAAGCTTCTCACTATTTACAAATAAAAACAAGATATTTAAATAAATGGGATTTAAAATAAATGGATTTGAAATAATGGGATTTTAAAATGTTTTCAATGCATTTTGTATTTGAAGTAAATCAACTAAAACCATGTAAAAACTCTATGGAGAGAACATAAATTTTTCATGGAAACAAATTGCCATTTCTCACTTCTTTCTAACCAGTCTTATGTTGCAACTGCAAAGATTTTCTAAGGGTAAAAAGACAACTTTTCTTTTTCTAGCTAAGAATATAGGAAAAGAGAGTAAAAGAGGGCTCTGACCTGCTTTCATTTACACCACAATAGATCAGATTTAAAATATCTATTTAATTAGATTTGGCCCGATTTAATGTTTAAACATATCAGATGATGGAATGTGCCGAGGACAGTGGTGATGTTCCTTTTCAGGACACTCAGCTCCACATGCCTCTCATAGAATATCCTGAGTCTGAAGGGAGCCTCAAGGATCAAAATGGCTTTAGAAAAATGGGGGGAGATGTCAGGGAAAAACTCTATAAATATTCTCTGCTTTTACCCACAGCACATCTCAGAAGAATTTCTGGGGATAGTATCCCACCTTTCTTTGCCCATCCAGCTGTTCACAAGGCAGATGTTTCCTGTCCCCAAAGTGCCTCCTTTACCAAACCCTCCTCCCCAACTCATGATTAGCCTCCAAGAATCAGAGCCTGCTAATTACATGTTCAGTAAACACTAATGTAACAGTAAACTTCTATATTTGTGTGATGGCTTTGGTGATTCCACAGTTGTTAGTCTTTTAGCTGCTCCAAACTAAGCCAGTTTCCTACACAATCATGACAGACCTGTTATCCTCACCAATATGAGCCCTTGGTATGGCTAACCATGCTCTGAATGTGTAAATGATGCTGCCAGACCCCAAACAGCAAGCAGGTTTAAGCAAGACATTAATTAGATATCACACTTAGGAGGCAGCAAACTCATTGAAATTAAATAGTCCAGTGGCATTTCTGCTCTGGGGAAGGCTGGTCCCCTCCTAGGCACGGGGTAGGAGATGTGATGCCTCAAATATTGGCTGAATTCTACTTGACAGCTCCAGTTGTGGCACTGTGTGCTCAGGTGGTTGTGACACTGTGGGTGCTGAGCTCTGGCATCTCAGCTGAAGTGGCACTGCTCTATCTCTGCCCACAGCAAAGTGTGCTCCCCTGGTAAAAATCACTCCAGATAGATTTTATTTTTTTTCCCCTTCTAATCTTTTTAGAAAGTATTTGCTGAAGACATGAGAGATGAGCTGGAGAGACCTCCTGGCACTTTGTGGCATTTGAAAGCATGCCAATACAGGACTGGCCTGGTGGGAGCTGGAGGTGAGCTGGGTCTGGGGGTTTCTCAGTCAGGAAGGTGCTGTCCTATGGCTGCTCCCTGATTCCTCCTTCTCCATGGCTGTGTCACCTGACAGGGCTGGCACCTGGAGACAGTGAGGCAGGAGGAAAACCTGGGATATGCTGCATGCCTGCAGGAGAAGCCTCACCCTTGCTGTTAAACCCAGCCATGAATGCAGTCCTGGGAGGAGAAGGAAGCTCAGCAATGTTGTTTCTATCAATTTATTAAGGGTACAGTGCTGCAGAACAGAGCCTGCTGTGTGTAAATCAGATTTCAGATCACTACTGTGTGTAAATCAGATCAGGTTAACAAAGCTGAGCTCAGTGTAATGTTCACACACACCTCTGGCATTTCAAACTCCTGCCCACAGGGACTGGAACTTACTTCAGTATTTTATAAATCACTACATCAGATATGAATATTTTGACCTCCACTCTTATTAATCAAGGCAATATAGGGATGTGTAAGATGAATTGTAAAGGATTGCTGTTCATAAGCTCTTAAAGCCAGAAAAGACCATCATATGTATCTTGTTGACCTTCTGCCCAGCACAGATCACAGAATTTTGCTTGCCATATCAGCACCCAAATCCATCAAAAGCTCAGGAAGCCTTGCTCCAGTGCACTCTGGCCACAGAACCTGGTTGTTTCTTCAAGAAGGTTTTAAAGAAAACATCAATTACACAGAGAGCTATGGCTGTCATCTTGTAAGTGAGAATCATAGAGTGATTTGGCAGTGCAGGGTACCTTTGGGAGGGATTTTCTCTCCTCTTGTAGCCCTTAAAGCTGCTCTAAAGGCATTTAACATGTTGGGGGAGGACATCCTTGACTGCAGACAGTGTCTGGCCAGAGGCTGTCCTGCCTGACTCAGATGTGCCCTGAGCAGGGACAGCCAGGGGCTCTGAGCCCTTGGCAGTGTTTATAGGTGTGTGCCTGGCAGCTCCTGGAGGCAGCAGAACAACCATCAGCAGCACTGAAAGGGAAATGTGCTGCAATTTAGCAGAGTTTGGGTTTTTTTCCTGTTTCACTTTATGCTGAAGATCTTACCTGCTCTTATAAAAGTCCAGACTATGATGTCCAAGATGGCTCAGAACAGTTTTTATCCCTTCATTCCTCTAATGAGGATAAAAAAAGTGTCCTTTTTTTCCCTTTATGCATTCATCCATTTCTTTTACTGCAAACAGTACACCAGAATCAGTCTTCTGTAATAGCTTACTAAAACCTTCCTTTAAGTAAGAGTTCCTTTGAATTGCAGATTTCTTCCTGCACATCCTCAGGGTTTGTGTGGTGGTTTTTAGAGCTCAGATGTGGGTGCCTGGCTGGCTGCAGTGGAGATGCTGTGCACTGAGAGCTGAGGAGCTCCCAGTTTTAGGCTCCCATGCCATGCTGTGTTGCCATTCATTTCTGCATTGTCAATTTTCCTAATCATAGCCCATTTGAAAGAGCAGGTCCCTGGGCACATCTGGCATTTCTTCATTGAAAAGCAGAGAGTTTTAAACTCTGTTCATTGCTCAGTTCTGATGAAACTGCAGCACTGTGAGGCTGAGCAGCCCCTCCTGCAGCTGCTGAGCCCTGCTAAGCCTGGCTTGGGCAGGTGAGGGGTGCAGGGACCTGGCTTCACCCTCAAACCCCGAGCTGCTGCTCCTTGGTGACACAAACACAACCTGCATTCGGTTTTCCTTCCAAAGTTTGGCTCCAGGTGCCTGGTCTGGCTCAGCTGCACCCAGCCAAGGCCAGCTACTGAGGCAGGGCTGATTTCCTGCTGCTCTTCTGCACTTTCCTGCTTGTCCAGAGCCTGCTCCCCTCCTTGGTAAAGCTGAGAAGAGTTTTCCTCTTGCTCTAAACTGTACTGAACTCCCCCTGGCTTTCAGATGCTGGTATTTTTTTTTTTTAATGGAGTGATGCAACTAGGATATAGAAATCTGCCTGGATTTAATCTTTTTAACTTGAGCAATGAAATAAAACTTCTAATCCTCTGTATGTATAGAGAATTTAGGTTTTATTGAACATCAGTGATGTCTACACAGCTTTTGAAATGAAAATATATAATTCCCAGAGTTGAATTCAGACACAAGATGGCAGAATCAGAAAGAGGAGCATGAATCGCTGTCACAAATACTGCTCCTCTGCTGCATGACAAGGGAAGATAAAATGGAATCATTAAACCAGGGAACCACTTGCAGATTTGAATTTGGATTTTCTGTACTGAGAACAGACATCTTTTCCCTCAGTACTCAGTGGGAGGAGCGTGTTCTGTCATTGTACTCAACTTTGGCACTACTGCAGGAGTGACTGAGTAAATGCAGAGAAGAGGGTGTTAAATCCACCTTACAGCAGCATTGTTCTAAAGTACAGTCCCTCCTGCTTTCTGAAAGTAGGTGTTTTTCAGTGAAAATCAATTGTTTGTATGTCTTTCAGCAGTGGAGCAGAATTAGAACCGTGCAGGAGGTTGATGATGGCGTTCAGGGTGTGCAGACCATTCAGAACACTGGAGACAGAGGGAGGGAAATAATTCAGATTGATGAGAGTTTAGGCAACTGCCTGGTTTTGGACAGTTGTAACACCTGTACACGGGCTTGGGTTATTGATCTTTCACCTTTGCAGGCAAAGGGATAAGGTGACACATCCTCTAACCCTAGAGCCCAGGGTGCAAAGGGGAGACACTGGTGTAAGGAGCAGCTCTGAGGGAGGGTCTGGTTATCATCACTGGTGGTGGTAGGGTATGAACCTGAACTGCACATTTCCCTTAGACAGGAGCCACAGGATATTTTGAAAAGGCTTTTGCACCCTTTAGCATATTTTAAATTTATTTTTACAAACAATAGCTGTGAACTGGGGAGTTGTGCTGGCTTTGTCCCAGCTGATGGAGGGCTCTGAATCTTGAGCAGCCTGGTGAGCAGAGCAGGGCTGTGTAAGATAACCTGCTGTGCCTTCTTCCTGTCCCCCTGGGGCTAAAAAGAGGGGAAAGAATATTTAGAAATTTTGAATTAAGTCACTTCATCAAATGTTTTACCCTCCTGCCTTTTTCCTTCAGGTTAATGTAGTTACAACAGGCACAACTCTTTATTGTGCCTGTGTTTCTCTTGCTTGCTTTTTTCTTTTCCAAATGCATTTTTCTGATTTTTCAAGGAATGTTTTGCTCTGACCAAAGCCAGTCCTGTGTTCATATTTTCCCTTTTCCTCACTGCAGTGACAGGGATGACATGGAGCAAGGTGCAGCTCATCACAAAAGGTGTTTCCTGGACAGGATGCTTCTTGTCCTCTTGGTCTTCATTTTCCACAAGCCTCATAACAGAAATCAATAAAAAAACATGCTAGCAATGGTATTGTAGATTATTAGAAGGAGGAAGGGTCTTGGAGTTAGAACTAGGGCAAGGACTCAGCAGAGAGGTTTCAGCTTCCTCAAAGCTGCCTTTGTAGAGCTGTGTTTTACCTCAATTTATCCCTCCTGACGTGGCAGTGTGTTTTCCATTAAGGGCTGGAATCACAGTGATGACCTGTGCCAATGCAGGGAATGGATTCTGCCCCCAGAGGGTTCCAGTGGATAATTATCTGTGCTGGTGCATAGGGACACCTCTTTTCCTGCATCATTAGGCACAAATGAGCAGCTGAAAGAGAGAAAATTTCTGCTGCTTTTCATTCACATACTTGATGCACACTACCCTGGCTTTGTATGCAGGATTGTTGCAGTTGTGTCATTTACTGAGTTTCTTTTTTCTTCTTGAATTATTTCAGTCTTTTAAAACCATGAGTGCATATATATTCTGCAGCTGGACTTCCCTGAAAACATGTGGAAAATAATTTTTTCTGTCTTAAACATGATGATTGCTCAATGGTTATGGCCATAATAAAATATTTGAGTTCATCCATGCAGGTCTCTGTGATCCATAAACATTTTAGCCCTAAGAACAGCACAGGAACAATCAGTTGTGAAAAAGGTCAGAACCAAACTCCTTTTTAAGGCTGTGTAAAACTGGGGAAGAGAACATGGTTGGCCAAGTGCAGGTCATGTAATAGCTTACAACAGAGCTGAAAAGTCTTTAATTGAAAAAACTTCTGAGTTGGAAGTTGAGGTTATGGTCTAAGGTGTCTCTGGAGCATATTTGTATTGGATATGTGCCTGTGCTGTATTTAATATGTGCTTTTGCAAACTGACCTCTCTGGGAGGGAATCTTCTCCAGCAGGTGTTGTGAAACTCTTCAACATAAGCCCAGCCACAAAGAAAGGAGGGATTTCTGACTTCTGCATGAGAAGCAATAACTGGCTGAAGTGAAGGAGCTGCTCTGGAGGGGAATCTGCCTCTGCCTGTGCCTGTCAGTGACAGGAGCTGGTTTGAATTCCAGCTCTCCATCCCTGCTCCTGCCAGCACTCAGCTCTGCTTCTCTCACAGCCACACTTTAGCCTGCTGCCCTCAGCTCTATTTTAATTGAGGCTCATAATATTTTAAGACAGCTTTGTCTTTCCAGATCTCAAAGCAAATGGATTTGTAAGTCCCTTGACTCCTGAGCTGTACATATGAGCTGTCTTCCCACAACATGTGAAGGGTAAAACAACCAAAATGTCATTCACACAGGGCTCAGCATCTGAAGGAGCTCAATATTCATTTCCTAGAGGGTATTTTCTAGAAAAAGAGACTTAATATCATGACATTCTGTGCTTAGTACAGGGTGAAAGAGCAAAGGGGAAAGAACCTAAAGCTGACAGGGTTTTAAACAAAGTGAGTCTAAAGCACTGAGGCAGGTGAGTTTTCATGAAGTGCCCAGAGATGCTGATGGACAATCCCTGCAGGTTGCTGGTGTCCAGATGGACTCTGCCCCAGCCCTGCCCTTGGATGTTCAGCCAGTTCTGAGCCCATCCCAGCCTGCTCACCCAGCCCCTTTATCACAGCTCCTCTTGAGGGGCTGGAAGGGACAGGGTGTCAGAACTCAGGTGTTGCTGAATTAGGGCAGGCAGCATCCACTGCTCCTCCTGCCTGCCAAGCCACCCTTCAGCCCAGAATGTTCTCAGCTTGGTCACCATCAGCTCCCCTTGGTGAGTCCATGCTGCCTACTCCTGATGTCCTCCTCGTCCTCCAAGTGCCTGGAAATATTTTCCAGGTTTATTTCCCCATCATCTTTCCAGGTGCTGAGGTGAGGCTGTCCAGGCTGTCATTCCTTTGGTCCTCCTGCCTGTCCCTTCAGAAAACAGGAGGGGCACTGGATTTCCTCCAGTTCTGTGTCTTCACTCGAGCTGTTCTGCAGTTATCCTAGGTAGATTTTTATTTCTAAGGAAATAAAGAAGAAACAAGTGGGTTTTTTTTTTAAGTAAGGTGCTGCTTCATTAGAATGAAATCCAGCAAAGGGGCAAGAGGCAATTTGAAGAGCAGAATCACCATCATTCACCTAATCCTCACTGTGTAAAGCTGCAGCAACCTTTTACAATGACAAAGACCAGCCCGAACACTAGATTATAAAAGAGAAAGGCCCTCCTAGCATTAATAAAACAGCATGGCAGAGTCCCAGTTTGCATGTATAAACTCCAGGTGTCAGACAGTGATTTTCCTTGCCCTGCTAGGATGATATTTGTTTTCCATGGTGGGACAGGAGCAGCTGAGAGCAGGGATTGGCTTTTGTGCAGCACACAGGAAACACCACAAGGCACCCCTGCCACAGCCAAGGTCTGTCAGCCCCAGAGAGCTGCAGCTGCAGCAGCTTCACAGCATCACTGTGCGAGAGGAGAGACCTCTGGATGTGCTTCAGAGCCAGGGAGCCTGGGAGGAGGCACCTGCAGCTTGGCAGGGTGGAAAAACCCCTGACTCTCAGTCTGGGGCATTCAGAATCACCCTTTTCAGATCCGTGCTGTGTGTTTTCCAAACGGAATAAATCTCTGTGGACTCTAGAAATAGGGTAATGCTTCCCAGTTATTAAAAATAAAACCTTTTTGAGAATGAGCCCCTGGTTCTTCAATTCTATGGAAACACATGGAAAAAGTTTCAAAGGTGTCTGTATCATACACAGAATAGAGACCTCAAATGCCCATAGTGGGCATTCACTTTCCAGCCTGTATGACTGCAATTATGATGTTACAAGGGGAACAGTGGCACTTAGGAGAACCGGAATTTTCTCCCCACCTTTGATTGTGTATTGTGGGAGAAGGGTTATGAAGTTTCTGAGGCTGTTCTCTGCATGTTGGATAAGGCACATCCCTGCAAATGGTGTGAAGAGAACACATCATCATGCTGTATGAGGAACAGGGCTTCTCTCCAGAGGGAGAATTAATTCCTATTTGGTGAGGCAGGACGCTGAAATCAGCTGATGTAAAGTTTTATAGATAAGAAGATGGAAGATTAAGAAATATAAAAGGCAAAGGAGGAAAAAATGAGATTCTGGTCTTGATCTTCTTTTCATGCCTTCAAAACACACAGCCAGGTGCTTGAAGTCAGAGATACAGTGGTTGGCCATTCTGGTGGCAGCTGTCACGGAGAAGATAAATATTAATCAAGGTTTGTATTACTTAGAGTAAAACGGAGCACAGACTGGTGAGGGAAGTGTATCAGTGGCAGGATTCATAAAGTCAGAAGCTACAGCACAGTGATGCTGTGCTCTTCTTCCCTTAAGGAAACCAAGCATTAGAAGTTATTTTCTTGCTTTGTTCATTATTTTTCACCACTTTCATTTCCCTCCTACACCAGGTGCTGCAAGCTCCTCTGGCTTTCCCCACCATGATTTTGGTTAGAATCCTTGTGTGATTCAGTGTGGTCACTGGGGAAACATTGCTTTAATGATTTGGTATTTAAGTGCTCAGTGTTCCTTGCATCACAGAGGAGTGGCAGCGCTGACAAAGTGCAGGCAGCCCGTGGGGAGCACTGGATCACTGCAGAGACGAGTTGCTATGGTAATACATTACAGAGCAATGAGGGATTTGGGAAGACGCATCTGACAGTTTGAGGTAAAGGATCATCATTTCCTTGCAGCTTGCAAAAAGTGTCATAATCAGAATTTCAGTTGGCTTCTTTCTCTTTTCCCTTTGCTTTCGTGAGGTGACATTTCTGCATAGCCCCGAGCACGCTGCAGAACAAAAAGGAAAAGGCTCAGTCCTCGTGTAGGCAAGAGCTGAAACAAAACCAGAGGGAAGAGGTCACTCGTGAGGCAATTAATGAAGAACATGGTCCAGTGACTTCACAGGTTCTCTCTATGTCCTTGCCTGTCTCTCACTTGAATACACAAATCTTCATTTTATAGGCATGAGTGACGCATGAAAGGGAAATATAGAACTTGTGAAAAGTAGTCTCTAGTCATAAGACATACTGTAACATGGAGCAAAATTGTAAGGTAGAGTAAAAATTCCTGAGAATAAGGGCCAAGAAGAAAGTCAGCAAAAGAAAACTTAGCAACAGAACTCCCCCACCCCCAACTTGTTTCTCCAATGTGCATGGAATTAAAAAAAAAAAAAAAAAGACAGTAATGACACAACTTGAAAAATAACAGTAATATTTTAATTTGAAAACTGAGGTAACACAAACAGGTGTATTTTCTATTTTCAATTTTTTCTTCAAGTGTTTGTTAATACTTAAATATTAAGGCCTATATTTTATGATATTTTTCTAAGTATTAACACCTATAAGTATGGAGACAGAAGTAGAATATTTTATGTAAATAGGAATGGGACAGTAAAGTATTTCCCTCCAGGACTAAGACAATGGTTCAGGTATTTATATACTTAATGTTACATAATAATACTTAATGTTTACATAATAATACCTTTTGAACAATTACACTCCCTATCTCTGAGAGGTGTAAGAACTCTCCAGAATTTAATTACTCCTGAGATTTTCTTATTTTGTACTTTTGGATATAGATTTGCCTGTGCTTAATTTTTGTTTTCAGCAATTTTGAATTCCACCAAACCTTTAGAAGTTTCTCTGGGGCAGGTGCAGGCATAAGAATTGCATTGTTGTATGTCTCTTTGGCACTCTAGAAGTTTCTGTGGTGAAAATTTCCATTTGTCTTCTGGACAGAGACCTGCAAGATGTGTCTTTCCAGTGCTCAGCCTACTTAGTTATCCACAGGTTTACAACTCTGGATATTAAAGCATCAATGGACAGGTTTTGTTTGCTGGGTTTTTTTGGTTGGATTGTTTTTATTTGGTTTCAAAAAATGAGCCAGGTTTTTAGAATCCCCAGTCTCACTGCCTGAATTCTACTAGCTTCTAAAAGGACTTGTCTTCCTGAGGGCCTTAAACAGTTCTGCAAAACACAGCTCATAGATCAAACATAGAAAGGGAACTGAAGTAACCCATTTTCGACCTCAGAAAGTCCTTCTCTTAATTCAGATATCAAATTAAGGGTTACTGTTCAGCATCTTAGCTCCAGGCAAGATTAGAAGCTCGAGCTAAGAGCAGACATTTGCTGTTAGGGGAGCAACCAACCTAAGCTGTGTTGTGTAACAAATCATTTGCTCCTATTAGAATTGTCACAAATGCATGAGGAATGGTAATTCCTTGATCTAATATCAGCCCTTTGGGAGCAGTGTGTTTGAATGATGTCATTACATAATGTTTGGAGCTGTTAATGTGATTACCTGGGATCACAGAGACACGAGGCTGGAGGAGAATGCACAAGTTTGGCTGTGCTGGTTCCCACAGCACTGCTGCCCTGAGAGCCTGTGTGCCACTGCTCAAATACTGCTCAAATCCCTTCCTTTGCTGGGACTGGGTTCTGTTCTTGCTGCTGACACTTGTGGCAAATGCTGCAAATCATGAGAGGGGGAGAGCCCAAAGCAAAGCCAAGGTTTTTCAGGCACAGGGTGAGAGAGCTTGGCTGGGATCAGCCAGACCAGCTCTAATTCTCCTCCTCATGGTGTTTGCACTGCACAGTTCTCACCGTGGAGCTGGGATCAGCCAGACCAGCTCTAATTCTCCTCATGGTGTTTGCACTGCACAGTTCTCACCTCTGCAGCTGGGGCTGGGTTATTTTTTAGCAATTTCTGGAGCTGCCACAGAGGATCATACAGCTCAGTTTGGGCACAGAATAAAGGGGGATCCCTGCAGGCAGAAGAAGTGTCCAGCAGAGCCTCTTTGTGCTGCAATGAGGCTCTTTTTCTGCAAATGTTTCTGCTAAAAATGGTGACAAATGAAAGTAATTGTTATTTTCACTTCCACAGAAACCCTGTTTTCATTCCACACTTTGTCCTGATTCCTACACCTTAATATGGATTGCCTAGTTCTTCCACAGAAGTGTTGGTTTGTATTTTAAAAAAGAAAAGGAAGAAGGCATGGGTTTTTCTTTTCCTTTTTCTTGTTCTAAAGTGACTAAATCTGGCTTTTGCAATTTCTGTGTGATTCTGCTTAAAAATGCATGAGCTAGGCACATCTGTAAAATACTCTGAGCAGTGCCTATAGTACAAATGATGTCATGCCCTTCCAGTGCCTGTCTGGTGAAGATCATAGACTAATTAATTAACTTATGTGTTTTGCAAAATAGAGCTTTTTTTTTCTTTACCAGACAATTTTCAGTGAAAACTTGTAGCACATCTATTGATAATCTTTATGACAATGGAATCTGAGTATGTTTTAATTTGGGGGGACTAGATCTGGCTGGCTGAAGTTTTCCATACACGCTGTTCATAATTCCTTTGGTCTCAGTGCTCTTAGGTCTCCATCCCAAAAGGAAATCCCTTTCACCTAAAACTTCCTTACAGAGTAGACATTGCTCAAATATTCCTGTGCAGACCCCTGCTGAGGCACTGGGGCTGTTCAGCCTCTGGTAGAGGTCAGAACACACATTTGCTTCCTGGAATATAAACCCTGAAAACAAAATATTTGACCCAGGGCTTCATGTGTAGTCAAACAGGTACTTAAATTATTTCTTCTTCACCATTACTTCATTGCCCACATTTGAAAACTGCTGAGCCAGTTCCACTGATCCTTGGTACTTCTGCTGAGAAAGGGAGGAGGAAATTGTTCCCCTCCCACCCCTTTGGTTCCTGGCATGGGTTGAGGTCAGGTGCCTGAGATACAGAGTGGAAAGATGCTGCTCTTCCCTGACACCTTTGCTGTGTCTCCTCTCTTGACCTGCTCTGCCTTTCCCAGAGATCTGAAAGAGCCTGTTCAGAACCAGGAATTGAGGTGTGGAGCTCTGAAGGCTGCACATGCAGCACAGATTTCTCTGACCTGCTGTGGTGTTACACTAATGAGGATCAAAGTCCCATAACCTACTTTAATGAGCTTTAGGCTTTCTTTGTGTTGACAGGCAAACACTTTTTTTTGCACTAAACCAAGATTTAAAGTTGATCAATATTGATCTGAATTTGTAAATGGCTTCTCATGGTTAAAGTATTGGAAGAGATTTTTAAAGCCAGATGTGAGAATAAAAGTTTGTGTTCAAAAGGAATTCAACACCTTGTCTTTTATGACATTTGCTTTAAATTTCTTGCTCATTTAGATGGCATATTTAAAAAATATTTTGGTCTCCATGTTGCCATAAAGAAAGCAGAAGAGATTTTAGGTGTTACAAGTGTTCGGCTTTGGCAGTGGTAAATGTGGTTTTGATGTTGAATACATGGTTGTCATCAAGGATAGCTAAAAATACATCTCCTTGCCCTTTCTTAATATTTTGGTTTTGTTTTGGTTTTTTTGTGTGTGTGTGTGTGTTTGGTTTTTGTTTGTTTTTGTTTACGTTCTGGGCAACAAAGATAACTTAGCTTATCAATAAAGTATCAAGTATCAACAAATGGGTCAAAAAATTTTCCCACCTTGATGATAACTCCATCTTGACTCCTTACATATGGTTTTATAGCCAGAGATCTTAAGGCAACCTTTCATTAAGGCCAATCTGCTTTATTGATGGCACATCTGATAAACAGGTTGAGAGAAATAGCCTTGACCTATATATAATTATTTGATCTAGATATTGGAGGCTGAGTCAACTCTGGGGCATTTCTCTTCCTTTCTTCAATTTGCTGCTATTTATTCTTATCAAATCCAGTCAGCTGTAAATTCAGGAGGAGACAGGAAGCAGACTATAGATCCATCTGAGCATTATGAGCTCCTGACATTAAACCCTGATGATCTGAAAAATCCAACAGCCATTAGCAGAAATGTTTCATCCCTCTTTTGTGTCTTAAACCCAGAGAGAATCTACCAGGCTTGTCCTGTTTGTTCACATGTGCCTTCCCTTGTGTGTTCCTTTTTTTGTTGTTCCTGAGAATTTCTGCTATTTGAAGGTAATGTGGAAGTTCCAGTGCCATCAGATGCAGGTGGAGCTCCTAGAAAACACAAATCCAGCTCCTCTGTAAGGTCCTTTTGTGATATAGAGGATATTTATTTACCTGATCTCTTCAGATCAACTTCCACTCTCTGCATCCAGCTCTGCTAAACTTTCCCTTCCCGTGTGCTGGAGCTCTGCCCTGGTGTTGGCAGCTGTTCCATGCTCTCCTCACTCCCCTCGATGCTGTGATGGGAACAGGGATGCTGCAGCCTTGTCTGATGCTGTCCCCCATGTCCCAGGGTGTGTCCAGGCTGGCTCTGGCTCCCTGGGCAGGGTGGCTGTGCAGGGATCACTGTGGGAGCAGCACGTGTTAAAACTCAGCTCTTTCTCCATGGGGCTTGGAAAAAAGGATTTGTGTGAATTCTCACAGAGGGGAAAATGGAACTCTGCCACCTGCAACCAAAGTAAAGAGCATGAGGGTTCATCCTCGTGGAAATAGAAAGGACCTGTGGGAATCTTCAATTAGCACAAGTATGGATCAGCTCATCTCCACCACTGGTACCCTGTAGGGTGCTGTGGATTTTGGAGATGATTTCCACATATTCCCTTGCTGAAGGGGTTAAACAGACCCTCCTTTAAGGGCCCAGCAGCTCCTCAGACCTGTGTGCTAAATGCTGTCAGCCCCTGGAAAACTGAGTTTTAATGAACTCCAACAGATGAAGGTGGTGAGAAGTCTGTACTTTACTTCTATCAGCTTTAAAGCCAATGAGTTCCAATTCTTAAGATCTTTGTTTCTAAGGATCTTCTTGAATAGTTTCAGTAGAAGCCCAGTGGTGCATTTCCCCTGTGCAGGACTCTTTACCCTTTTATTTTCTTTTTATAAATAAATACATTTCTAGTCTGTGCTTTGTGGCTTGCTGTAGAATAGTCTTACAGGAGATGACCTGGAAAATAAAAGAAATGAAAAACAGATTGTAGCTTTTAAGAACTATCTATGGATTCAAAATACAGGGAAACTGTGATTTGGGAACACTTTTCATTGCTTTTTCTTTTGGCAGCATAAGATTTAGCAGCATTAGAAACCTGTGTATGAAGTCTGAATATTTCTGTTCCCTTCTGAGGGCAGAGAACACTTTTTCTTCCCACCCTCCCTATGTCATATAGGGTTTATATGCTGGTTCTTCTCTACATAGCACCCTCTTGATCAATGATTAAAGAAAAAACAACAAAAAAATAGAGTTTTATAGGCACTCCATCTTTTTAAGCCCTGTGAAAAGTGAAACAGGCAGGCTTTCCAGGTGCATTCTGTATTATTCAGGCTACAGAAAAATAGAACAATATGGGGTCTAAAAGGTAGTGGGGAGGGGTGGGGGTTTGAATCATAATTAAATTCAGACTGTACCGATCAAGGAAGGGAGAAGAGAAAGGGATGAGCACTCTAAAGCAGAGGTGGGATAGAAGTTCCTTTGCTTTGTGCTTCTTTCCAGACTACAGTGGCAGGAGGCTTGCACTGACTGCAGCAAAAGAACCAGCTAATGACAATCACATTTTATTTTTACAGGGAGAAATATTTTATAGAGAGTTGCTGCTGTGACCAGGGGCTCCATGAGCCTCTGACAACTCCCCAAGTATTCCTAAAGAAGCCTTTTCAAGTTCCTCCTCACCTTGAGAACTCTGCAGAAAAGTTGTTTGTGAGGATAAATACAGAGGTTACCAGAAATTCACAAATGCTGAGGGGACAGGGGCAGCCCCAGGAAACTTAGGGAAAAATGTCTCTCCTATCTAGGCTTCTGTTTTCAGAAAAAACCCCACCCTTTTTCCTAAAGTAAGGAGTGGTTTATCCACTGTTTCTATTCCAAGAGCTCCAGGTTCCAATTTCTTTTACAGTTTATGTGTAGGCTCAGGAAACCCTTGAGAGGTTTAGGCAGCTTCCAGTGACACCTGCAACTCTGAAGTTAAGCACTATTTTATATTCCATATGGAAATTCATTCAGAGAGGTTGAAGCTCAGTGAGATTGAAGGTTTCATGTGCGTTGATTTATTTATTTTAAAACCACACATTCTAAGTCCTTGTTAACTCAAGGCAGAAAGACCAGAGAGAACTTAACCATGAGCTGCAGACTCTGCTTTGCCTCAGCTGAGCCCAAGAGCCATGCCAGCCTTCTGGGGCTCCTGGCAATGCTTTGTTGAGATGTGATTTGATTTTCCAGTGCTGGCTTGTTAAAAAAACATTGCTTTTCAGAAGAGTTTTGGTGTTGAAGAATCTTTGTTGAGATCTCAGAAGGTTTCTTTAGCTTTACAGCTTGGTTTGTGATTTGGGCAATTTGGAAAATGAGAGCAATCCTGAAATTTTCACCCAGCAGCTTTGGAGTGACAACCCTGATTCCTGAAAAGGTATCTAGGAAATATTTTTTAAGAGTCAGAAAACCATTTTGCAGGCAAAATTTGACTTCAGAAAATGTAAAAGCTTCTTCTATAAAGTCAGAATTACTAAGATGGATTACAAATTTTAAAAGAGTTAATGGCAGGCTTGAAAGATATTGAAGGCATGCAAGAGGCAGAGATGCACATAGCAAACATTTGTTAAGCTTTGTAAAGTGAAAGAATAAAATAAAAATATTTAAGATATCTTGTCAACTTGGGCTTCTGCATGTTTTTGTGTATATTTTTTAGGACTCATGTCTCATTGCAAGTCAAGGTTTCTCCTGTATACTTTTGATTTAACAACATTGCACAGCTAATTATAATTCACTGAAATCGCCCCAAACAACTTTTTATTTACTTATGTGATGGATGGTATTTGATTTGTGTGTTTATTTTGCATCAGGGTGGTTAATGGGTTAGAAATAAATGTTCTGTCTGGAGAACAGAGAGTTTTCTTTTGCCCTTGAGAACACCTACACTCACTTGGGGTTATGTGGTGAAATAGGAGACTCTGGAGGTGTCAATACCACAGAGCAAGGAGCAAACACGAATTGCTGCCTCAGAGGTGACAGAAAGATCCTTCCTGGAGCTTGAGAAGGGGCTGCTTTGAGTTTTCTGTGGATTGGAAAGCCAAAGAATAGCTGGGCTAAATCAGACCTGAGAAAAGAGTTTTATGAGGGCACTGGTGAGGAGGTGACTTGGACTAAGTAATAATGAAAGCAGAATCTCCCCAAGAGCTTTGGCAACCTCAGGGTCTTGTCTAAACCTATCCACAGCTTACAGGAATCTTAACTAAGGGATAATCTTGAATTTCTGCAGAGAAAGAAAAAGATTTGCTCTCTGCCATTTGGACAATGGCACAGAGAAATCTCATTGATTTGGAAAAGCACCTCAGCAGCACCAGAAGAATGTGAAGTGTGTTCTGAGCAGCCCTGGGTGGTTCTGCTGGTGCACAGGGTGGTTGACAGACAGTGAGAGCAGGTGGGTGAATGAAGCTGTGCTGCAGCAGGAGGGCAAGCCTGGCTGGGAGCCCTGTGTGCCCAAAGCAGCTCAGGTTTGGGCTGTGCTGCTCCCCAAAAACCTGCTCAGCTCTGACTGGGAGGGCTACATCAGGTACAGCAGTCTGGGAGCACTTTCCATTTTCAGTCAATTAATCCTCTCACAGCATGAAATAAAAAGATCAGAACACGATGTTAAACCTCATTTTGTATTTTCAATTACTGGAGGATAATTATTTTCTTTTTAAGTCTTGGAAGATGACACGATCTGAATATTTGGCTACCTGGCACTGCTGCTTGTGTTCCTGGAAGCAGAGAGTTCAGCTGGGGCAATGCACAGGATAATTGGGTTTATTTTGGAGCCTGGCAAGGCTCTGTATCTGCCATGTCTGGAGAGAAATGCAGCACTTCAATCTCAGGTTTGGGGATTTTGGGCTTCCTAAAGTGGGAGTTGAGCAGCACAGAGTGAATTTTATGTGGCTTGGGAGCAGCAGGGGTGGCTGAGGTGCTTTGGGCAGTAGTTCAGTGCTAAGCAAACCAGATAGAACGAGGCTTTCATCTTGTTAGCCCTGATTTCTGCACAAGTGAGCATGGCACAGTAATTCAGAAGAGTTTTCAAAGAGAATGGATGTGTTTTTGAAAGTTATTGTGGGGTGGAATTTGGAATATTGCAGGTTTCTCATTTCTTTGTATGGAAAATCACAAGATTTTAATTGTGTGTATGTGTGTGTTGGGTGTATAATTTCCTTTTATTGTACAGGCCTGCTTTTCTCCTTGCAGATTTTTAATGGATAAATTCCAGTGTTTTCAAAGAAGAAATGTGAAGTAAAATGTGAAAGATGCCAAATATGAATGTAACAGAAAATAAAAGTATCAACAGATTTAGCTCAGGTACTTGGCTTTGGCTCCATGGTTAGGATCCAAAAAAAGCTGTATAAAAAGCTGTATTTTAACTTAGGCTACCAGGAGCAGCATAACTTAAAATAAGTAAAGCCTAACCAATGTCATGTAAAAGAATCACTATTTAAAAACATATCAGTGCAATGCAATCACTTTCTCTTCTACACAGAGTCTCTGGAGATGTCAAATCTGTATGCTTATGCTTTCCTTCTCTGGGTGCAGTGAATTGCACCTAATTTGGTACAAATTTCTGCTTCTCTAACTTCTTAACTTCTTTGGATTCAATTGAAGTTAAGAAATGCAATGGTCCAGGTTCCTTATGATGCTGTTAGCATTTCAGAAAGCATCACTGTGATGAGATTCACCTTGGGCAGAAAACGGAAAGAGGTCAGAAAATGAAAATATTAAGAAACACATTAAGAAAACAGTATTCCCTATTAACAACCTTCCCAGTGAATTTTGTACACCAGGATGCTGTGCTGGACATCACATTTCCTATGCAGATATTTTCCTTATGCCATAAACAGTCCCTGGAAGAGACTCTTCCTTTGGAACTCAGTGAGCACAGGACAGTCTCTGTATTTTGTCAGGGTGAAGATATCAATTAAATTTTATCTTTTGACCTGAATGGGCAACAACAATGTTTATTTTTATTGGCAGCTGACAAAACCAGAAAAATATATTTATTTTCTTACCTACCTTCAGTTGCATCAACCATTAGCATGGGAAATGCAATACAGTGTATTTTTGTCAACTTTAGTGGGGTTTGCACAAATATAGCTGTGAATTTTGGCTTATATTTTTCCTTTTGAAATGTTATTTTCTGAAAGGGTATCTATAACAGAAGTTATAGGGAGGGAAAGAGCCAGTCCTTGCCTTTTTGTGGAAAATGTTTCTTCCAGTTTTGAAACTGTCAGGAAATCTTGATCAGAGTGAGCTGTCCAAGATGTGGCTGTTTCATTTCAGGTCTGCATTTACAGCCAGCAACAATTTACAATAACAGCCAAGTGCACTATGAAAATTGTCTGTAACTTAGAACCAACCCTGGGAGGAAAGCTAAACTTGTCAGCTAGACTCTGCAGTACATTGAACCTTGAAACTGGGATGAGTTGGGATAAATTCTCACAAGTATTGAAGCTTTTAACCACAGCTGAATCTAGTAAAAGTTCTAAAACACCCTTTCAAATGCAGCTGAGTCCACCACTAGGAAACTGGAAGCAATTTCTGTCACTTTAAAAATGGAAGGAAGGAAGAAGGAATGAAAAACAGTTGAAAATTTGCAGAAGCCTTTTCCCTCATGGAAACAGTGATGGAGCAGTCAGATAATTAAGATGCATGTGCCACATGGCATTAAGAAGCATTTTCTGAACTGTTAATTCAGATTTAATCAGTTACATATTTTATTCTTGTTGAAGCAGAAGGTTAGTGTGAAGTTCTTATGGTGTTTCCCTGTTCCACATTGAAGGAAGTCAATGTATCTGAATAAATTCGTGGTGAATTTGGCAGAGGGAGGGTAAAATGTGTGAATGTGGCACTTGGGACATGGTTCAGTGGTGGACCTGGCAGTGATGGGTTCATGGCTGGACTCAATGATCTTAGAGAGATTTTCCAACCTTAAGGATTCTCATTCTATCCTTAAAGGTCTTTTCCTGCCTAAATGATTCTGTGATTTAGTGATCCTAGCCTGATGTGGTAACAAAAACAGACTAGAGAGACACAAGGGTGACATTCTGGATAATGCTGTGAGTGTGACTCAGATGAGACAATGACAAATGAAGCTGCTGCTTTTGCTCTAAAATCTAAAATCCATTCTGCAGGTGTGTATAACCTGGCACAGGTTAGTTGGCTGCTAATATAAGAAGAAATGTAAATGTTTTCACTCAAGTTCTTAATTTCATGAAGCACTAATTGGTTTTGTGCTTACTTCATTACACTCAAACTGGAGGATTCTCAGCTCAGTTCTACACCATGAAACCACAGAGGCAGCTATAAGCTCTGTGAATAATTAAATAATGCTAAGCAAATAAGACAAGTTAGGATTTAAATACTGCATATGTTCAATGCACAGAATTTGATATATTTCTTGTTCAAAAGCATCTCTCCCAAAACATTATTTAAAGCAGGTGCCTCTGAGATGACCACATGGATATTGCTCTGTGGGAAGGTGGGATGGCTGAGGTTTAGTGGCATTCTGTTCTGTGATTGTGAAAGAGCAACATTGTGGTTCAGCCACTATTTCATGTTAACAACCATAGCTAGATTTACAAACCAGAAATGTTTTTCTATGCCATGTTGCACATGTTTTTCATGTTGTTTGGTGTTGGCTGGAAATGTAACTTGAAGCCTTGTCTAGAAATTTTAGGCTAAGAATTTCCTAAAAGACAGGATTTTTTGGTTGATGCTGTTGTTACCCAGCTCCTTGGGTGCTCAATTTGAGATGCAATAGGAGTGTGATTTTCAGATGGGAGAGTTCAGTGTCTTCTGAAAACAAAGACCCTTAAAATGTCTTGAGGTGAGCATGTAAAAATGAGTGAGTTCCTGCTTATCAGAGCTGTCCCTCAGCATCCACTTCCCCCAGTGTTTGTAATTCCAGGTCATTGTCCCTCTGAAGACTCCAGGGCCTGTGCCTGGAAGCACCAGCACTTTTCTCTTTGAGAAAAGTCACTTTGAGAGCATTTTTTTCGAATCCTGAGGAGCAGATTATCCTCTGCACACACCCAGTGGTTAACAGAGGGATGTGATTCTGCACAAAGACTTCACCTGGTGCCAAAGCAGCTCCAGAGCCAACTGTCCTCTCTTTTGATCAGCATCCTGCTCAGCTCTGAGCAGCTCCCAGCCCTTTCATGCACAGAGCCAGAGCAGCAAAAGCAGACATGAAGAGGTGACACATTCAGAAGCTTTAAAGAAAAGGAAAACCTGGAGAGATGTCCCTGTATTCCCTCATACCTGGGCTGCAGGTTCTATCTGCTGTGTGTGTGTGCAGGAGAGAGAACAAGGCACTGCACTAATTAATTTTCCCCTCTCATCTGTTCTTTGTTCATGCTGAAGTGATTTGTGCAGTGAAATTTGGCTGAGGAAGAACATTGGCACATTCCTGCTAATGATGTCACTTAATAAATGCTGCCACTGTGGGGATGATCAGAGAACTAGGAACCACCTAAGCTGCTCTAGATGTATTAGGTGGATCTGTGCTAATCTAATTCTATTTTGGAAGAAATAGTTCACTACCTTGCTAGGTGTGGACAGTACACTGCAGCAATATCTTTTCCCATGAATTCACGAAAAGATTATTGTCAAAATCTGTTTCTAGCAATTTGCTCTGTAGAGAATTGCTACAGTATCCATTAACTTAGTTTAAATCTTTATCAAATGATTTTTTAAACTGTTCTATAGTTCATAGCACTTAAATTCTTCTTTATCCCATTAAAGTGCTTTAAGCACCTATAGAGATCTAATGCACATAATTGTTCTAATTCTGCTGAAGTACACTCAAATCTCTTTCACCCTGTTAAAGCAGTTAAGATGTCCTTGTTCAAGAGGAGTATCAGCTATTCAGAGTAGGCTTGAAATAATATATAGAACTTTTTATCTCTGTGAAGGGCTTTCAGATTTGATTTCTTCCTCCTCAAGAGTGCTCACTCTGCATAGGAGAGCAGAGAAAGCTCTGAAGGTTAAATAACCATGGTGTGTGCATATGGATGTACAAAATCCCCAAGCTGCCTTCCACAAGTCCAGCTCCTGCCTGCGTATCCCCTTTCGAGTTGCAGGGGAAAAACAACGTCCTAAGAGGTCCCACTGACTTTGTATTTCTCACTTATTTTGGTAAACATTTTGTTTTCTTCCATCATTGCTCTGCTTTCTTCTGTACAGATGTCACTCCTAGACACTTGCTGTTTGCTCAGGCTGTTTCTCCTTTTTCAGACAATAAGCTGCTAGAGTTTCTATTTTTCTTTTTTTTTTTTTTTTTTCCTTTTGGTTTTCCTTCCACTCCCCAATGGTATGTTAGGATGTCTCCAGTTTGTAGCTAAGTCAGCTGTGCTTCAGAGTCCAGCTGCATTTTACCAGGGTGCCCCTCTTTTCCAGACTGGCAGACATTTCCTTTTGTTCTGTAATTCATTCTGTTTTTACCCCTCTTCTAACCAGGCCACCTTTCTGACTGCTCACACTGCTTGGCTGCTGTAAGTTATTATTTTCTTTCTAGAATATTCAATGCATCCTGCATTCAATCCAGAGGCTGAAGTCTGAGGCTCACATATGCAGCCTTTCTAAGGGATAAAATCGATGGCAGTGTCTGTGCCCAGCATGGAACTGGGTGTGTGCAGCTGGAGCCTTTTCCAGCCAGCTCTGCAGGGCTGTGTGTGACTGTCACTCCACAGGCACAGTAACTTGTGCATTTAAGATCTACTGCTGCTTTCCCAGCTTTGTTCTGGTGTGTATTCTTTAAAAGTCAAGGTCTCTAGAGAGATTCCTGTTTATGGACTTGTATAAATTGAGGTTTGGAAGTGCACTGGGGTTAATTTTTCTTCTCAGGTTAGAATTTGAATATGTTCAGGAGCCACGAGGTGCTGCCTTTCAACATTATGAAATATTGCTGAATATCTGAGCAGGGACACCTTGCCTGGGAGCAGGGGAGGCTTCCTAGCTTCTGCTGAGCTACTTTTGGGAGGAATCACAGCTCCTGCCTGCATGAGCCATGACAGGGACAATTCAAGGCTTCCCATGCTCCTGTGTGTAAGCATTCACACCCCAGGTCCCTGGCTGGGACTGTGGCACTCCTGGCTTTGTGCTGAGTCCTGTGCTGCAGAGAAAAGCCACTTGTCAGAATTGTGCCTAAACCTGCCATCCAAGACTACAACTGAAATGATTTATGTCCTTTATTATGGAACTAGATATGTCTTACTTCCTCATTTTATATTTAGGGAAAAACTCAAAGCCTTTGGCATTTTGATTTTCATGCATCTTCTTGGATTTATTGCTGGTGTGTTTAATTAACAAATATTGTAATAACTATCACAAATACCCTTGTGGGAAAGGTCTGTTAGTGTTGCTGGATCCCCTCCAGGATTAAACTCTGAGCACCCTACTCTGTCTCAGTGATTTGCTGCTTGGTTGGGTGGGGTGCTGGCTGCTGCTTTTAAAGCAGCCTAACTCATTCCATTAATGAATGTGTTGCCCACTACACAATCCTTGTATCCTAAAATAAGTCTTTCGAATGTAATAGGAGATATAAAAGGAGTAAGAAAATTACTTACCTGCAATTCTGTAGACATGGTAGGACTAGAAAGACCAACTTAAACTTGTCTATATTCCCCAGTACCAAGCCACTACCTGCTAAAGATAATTCTCCATAATAATATAACCTTTCCCTAAATGCCTCTAATTGTATTAGCAAACTTACTTCATTGAGCAGCTTTTAGTACTCTCTGAAGAACTTTAAGAGGTTTTAATCAACCCTGTTATTATTTTCCATTATCATCTTTAGCCTGCTTCTTTTGGTGCTGTTGGTTCTGACCAATGTGGCTAATTTCTTATTTATCCATTTCTGTGCTATGAAGCTTTTACATAATCAGTTATTATAATTTTCTTTCATTGAAGTGTATTGCAGAGGCTTTTTGGTGGGAGATAGGTTTATTATCATGAAAACAATCTTTACACTAATTTAGACCTCAACTAATCTCTTATTTATTCAAGTAAGGTAGTAAGACTGAATTATGTTTCTATAAATTTTCTGTGCTTTCTTGGGAATGTATAAACTGTTCTGAGCTTTTTGTCATCATTGTTTTGCTCAGACAAAATGCATTATGGTAAATTTACTGCTTTGTACCGTGCTGTGTTTCTAAATATTCTACCATGCAACATTTATGTTGATTGAAAAGGAAATTATTTCTCTATGTGCAGTAACATGATCCTGCAGACACTTGAACATGGAGAGAATAGTATTTCACTACTTGAAGCAAGTGTGGAATTCAGTTTGTTTCTGGTACACAGTTAGGGTTTGTCAAAGAGAAGATGGGCCTGGCAGCACTCAGCAGGGTGTTAATTGCCATGATGTTGGTCACCTGGGCCTGATTATCCAATTAGACTAAAAAAATTAAAATTGAGTTAGTCATCCACCTGCTCACCCCTCCTGAAAGGTCCTGTTTGGGTACAGGGATGCCAGAGAAGGGGAGGCAGTGCTAAAAGCCCTCCTGCAGCTTAGGTGAGTGGGAGTCTCTGCTATCCCTTGTCCACAAAGGTGTCATTCAATTGTAGACATCAGCTGGGATGATCAGCTGGGCTGGAAGAGCCCTGTGAGGTCACTGAGCCCAGGCTGTGACCATCCCCACCATGGCAACCAGCCCTGAGTGCTTCCAGACCTTCCTGAAACATCTTCCACACAGTGACTGCACCACGGGGCAGCCCATTCCAACAACTAATCCCACTAATTCTAATTATCTTATCCAAATAACTAATCACCCTCCCTGGGAAGAAATTCCTGCTCCTGTCCAACCCAAACCTCCCCTGGTACAGCTGAATGTGGGAAGATGGTTTGTAGGGATAGAGCAGAAGGCAATCTTTCCCAATTAATTACAGCTGTACTGATTACCCAGCAGTGGAAACAGCCTGGCCTGCCCAATGAGTTTGGGTGTTATAAAACAGTGGGTTAGCTGGTCAAGAGTTAGTTNATTGCTGAAGGCTTTGTCCTGCACTCAGCCCTGGCCAGACCCCAGCAGGCTGTTCCTGGTCAGGAACACCTCAGAGTGCAGCTGTCCCTGCTGGTTTGGGGACTCTGTCACTGCTGGCTGAGCCTCTGGGCCCCTGGAGCTAATCCTGACTGATTGGAAGCACCTCTGGGTTCATTGCCCAAACCCTGCAGCTCACAGGAGGCAGCCTGGCCAGCAGCATCACCCCGAACTTGGGCCCCCTGTGCCACGAGCAGGCACTNGCTTGGGATTCAGAGCGTGCTGCAGTTTGGGATGGACTCTGCTGGCTGTGCAAGGGACAGACAAGGTGAGAAGATGCTGTGAGAGGGACAGACAGGGTTAGGTGGCTGGGTAAAGGACAGCTTGGCTTTATCCAGTCATGTAGAGGGAAGAAGGAAACTTGCAGANAACCCTGCAGCTCACAGGAGGCAGCCTGGCCAGCAGCATCACCCCGAACTTGGGCCCCCTGTGCCACGAGCAGGCACTGGCAGCACTGTGGGCTCAGAGCAGGCACCACAGGGACAGGTGATCTCAGCCTCCACCTGAGTTCTGGGGTTCCTGTGGAAGCCACCAGGTTGTGGAGGTACTTGTATATAGAAACTTCTTATTTATCTATGCAAAATCTTCCTGGGTTAGTGTTCCTACAGGTGTCCACTTTGTTTGCTTTGCTGGACAAGTTTGTTCTTAGTATTGCCTTTTTTTAATGTCAGAAAAATTATATAGTGGATAAATTTAATATTTATAATTTCCATGTTTGAATAATATTGTGAAATCAGAATGGCATGTGATAACTTGGAAATAAGGTCCTGCAGAACGTGTGGGTACTGGGAGCACCAGTTCCATTTGGAAATGTTGCATCTGTGTGGTGGCTGCAGGATCTGAGGACTGTTGGTGTCCCAGTAGCAGGATTCTTGGAGGCAATAGGGATTTGTTTCTTTTAAGGGGAAAAATAGGGAAGATATTGGCTTTTTATGGGAGGGGAAAATAATGTGACAAAGTAGAAAGCAAAGATTCTTTGTGTTCTTAGACTGGACTGGATTCAGGAGCCACTTGGCTCTTGCATTAAATGCCTGTCTGATCTTGGGCAAAGCATTTAATTTTGCTTGAATTCTTTTTGCCAAGTTGTGACCACAGAATTTTTGTTGTCCTCTACTTGTTCCCCTTTCAGTTAGGAGCTGCTCAGGGCCTGTTTTTGTGGTTGGAACATCTAGCACTGAATGTGCAGAGGGTCTCTGCCTTTAGGACCTGCTGAAGTGTCTGTGAGAGCATCCAGCTGTTTCCAGCAGCTGCCAGTGCTGTCCCCAGGTCCTATGAGCTCACAGGGGGACTTGTCCAAGATGATGTGGGTGCCAGTTGATTTCCTGGGGGCTTTGTCTCTTCCAGCAGTGCTGGCCAGTTAGGCTTTAAGGCTTTTCCCCCTAATATTAGATGTTGCTAGGACTGCAGAAGAAAGAACTTGTGTTTTGCATAGGCTGATGTGTTAAAAATATCCACCTGGTAAGCCAAATTGATATTGAATTAACCTGCCTTCCTCTATAGTGTTCAGTAAGTTGCTTTACTTGAGATTTTGGAAGTGTGAAATGAAGAGCTGGTTGTAAATAATGCAGTGCAGGTGCCCAGGGATCAGATCCTGGGCTCTCCAGAGCTTTTAGAGTTCAGCTCTGCTCAGTCAGCTGGAGTTCTCAGTGCTGAGTGGATTTGCAGTCTTTCAGCTTTATTTGAATCTTGTAAGGTGGGAGCACGTTCAAAAGTCTGATGATGCCCAGTAATGCTGTAGTGATTTTGTCACTCTGTGTGTTTGCAGTATATTGAGATATGTTTGGTACCTACCAATGTGCCAGCAGATATTTGCTCCCCTTTGCTTCTCCCACAAATATTTATTATGTGTATTAGGTCATTGTTTTGGTCCAGCTGTCAAATGTTGAAGAACTGCTTACTAGTTATGCTGGAAGTAGAGCTAATGGAAAGGAAGGGTGAGGGATGATGTGTCAGATTTTTCTTTTACTTATTTCTGAAGTCTGAGGGCCACAGGTGCCTTTCTCTTAAGAGCTCGAAGTTTCTGCCTTAATGCATAAAGGAAACTCTCTTGAGAATTAATTATCCTGAGTATCAGGAAGGTTTGGGAGACTGCAGTGTTAATGAGCATGAAAACTTCCTGAAAAAAGTCAGAAGCAGCAGCAGTTACCTTTGACAAGTTCACAAATAAACCATTCTTTAATGTTCAAGGCAAAATGGCATTATAAAATCTTCTCAAAGGCAGGAAGTTGCTGTGATTTATAGGATTTGAAACCCTAGGAAAATGTTGCATGAAAAATGACATCATCCAAATGATGTCATCTTTTGAATTTAAGAAAAAGATTTCAAGATGTATATGAGGTCTCTGAGAAATTGCTACCGTTACTTAACCTTGAGGCCTGGGTGACCTGCAGTGTCTCAGGCAAGAGGAAGCCTTAATTCTTGGCAGCAACCTTTGCATTTCATGACTTTGGAAATTTAAGAAGCAGGAGTGTATCTAAATTTATTCTTTTAGCTCACAAAAGGAGCATGCAGTGTAAAAGGAATGGTTCCCCTCATTAATGACATCATCATTTGATAACCAGATGTAATTAGCAGATTTGAATAAGGGCGGTGGTAGTGGCAGCTGTTATTTACAGAGGGCACCATGTGTCCCAGTGCTCTAATCTGTCTGGAAATGATTCCAGAAATGACTCCTATCCCTGCCTCTGCACTGGCATTTTGTGCTGTGAAACAGACCCCTATTTGCTCCACCTGGCAAAATTAATTTTGTGCCTACTTGTTGGACTGACCTGAGACAGTGTGTTATTTGTTAATCTATAATTGAATTTAAAAAGCCTGGTTTAACATTAACCAAAAAAGTGCACCTTAGTGAAATCTGTTAAACAAGATTGAGGTGGAAAAATCTTGCTGTCAACTTTCTATTAATTTGCTGCATATCCCTGGAAAACAGTTGCAGCTGGAGCCCTGTGAGGTGCACCTCGGGGCTGTGGGGGTTAATATCTTTGTCAGTGATCTGGAATGCATCCTCGTGGATGCTGTGTCACTGCAGGGCACCGAATTGGGGGGCAGGAAATGAACTCGAGGGCTGTCTCTTGGAGGGACAGAGAAAAGGAACAGGAGGGATAAGTGTCATAGAGATTTCTAGTGTCTCATAGAGGACAAATGCAAGTTGCTGCTGCTGCAATGGTGCTGGGGGTTCTGGTGGGCAGAGCAGGAGGCTCAGCTCTGTCCTGGGCTCCATCAGCTCAAGTGCCTGCAGGTAAATCAGGATTCCTCTGCTGCTCACTGCAGCCAAGCTGCAGCACTGAGTGTGGTGTGTGGCTGGTGCTGGGTGGGAGAAGTGTGGATGAACTGGAGAGAGGCCAGCAAGGGGACTGAGACACAGGGACCACGAGGAGAGGCTGGGGAGAGCTGGGCTTGGTTTTTAGCAGCTGTTAAACAGCACTTGAGGAGTCACTGAGGAGAGGGAGCTGGGCTCTGCTCTGAGCTGTACAGTGGGAGGATGAGAGGATGGCCAAAAATGGAAAAGGAGGATGATCCCACTGGGCAGAAGGAAAAAAAAAAATATCATTGGAAGAAGTTTCCCAGAGAGGGTTTGGAATCCCTTGCTTGTGGGTTTACAGAGCTACTTGTTCTGACCCAGCTTTTGGAGTTCCCCTCTGACCTGAGTGATTTTATCTTTGGAAATCCTTAGAAACAGCCATGAATTCCTGCTGGGTTCATTTTTGTCTGCTGAGTGAATGCAGCAATGTAGTTCAGGATCACCTCATCTTCCTTCTTGTGTTTTGACTAGATACTGCTAAGTCCTGGAATTTGTAACAATTTTTGGAAGTTGGACGCTTCTTAGCTGCAGTTATTTTTAATCAAAGTTTCTAAGCAAAACCATGAACTTGTCTGCAGACTCCCTCCTGATATAAGCTTCTTAACTGTAATCCAGATTTTTAATATAACCACAGCCAAATATATCTCTTCAAGGTGCTTTTTTCTTTCTTTTAACAGGTGCTTGTGTGCAGTTGGTGCCTCCCAGGTGTGATATTAATCCCAATTGACTGTGGTTAATAAATTCAGTGATTTCATAGGCATTACTTGCAACAGCAGAATGAGGGGTTGATGATAATTGTAGAATATTTATTGTTCACCTTCTCTCTTTGCCTCCTGAGCTTGTGTGTGTGTACAATAGTTTCATTTTATTCTGTGTAAGAGGCAGAGTTTAAACAGCAGAGGCCTCACTCCACTTGGTCAATCTACAGCTCATTCCCACCTCTGTGTTTAACGTGAAATATTCTTTTCAGTACACTAAATTTCCTTTAAACACCCAAAGAACACTTTTTTCCCTAAAATATTTTTTGCAACAATTAGGGGGTTGATGTGAGTAGTAACATGGGCATTTAATTGCAGGATTCTTTATTATTTTAATAAAGAGAAGTTTTTAATAATAATGCTCCATCAGTAAAATCAATTTAAGTTCTGTGGAAGCTAACTTGGAACAAACATGGCACGAGGTGTTAAAGGATGGTCTGAACTGTTGGCAGAGACTAATGAAAAATAAAAGCAGCAGCTTTTTTGACATATAAGACAATTTATGAAATGATAAAATCACACAGAAAGAGAGAAGGGGATTGGCTGGTGGAACCTTTTAGCAGAGTAGTAGGTGATGAGAGTAAGATGTTTAATGGATGTGTTTATTTAGTGAAATCCTTCATTCAGAAATCCAAAACAAGAGAACCTAAACCCAGATTTTAGGTATATTTTTAAATACAGTTTATTTCAATTGAGCTTAACAGCTTGCCAGCTTGAGAATCCAATTGTCTGCATTTTATCCTCAAATATTAGGATTAATTTAGTGTACTACATTCCATTATTTGATACTTCAGAACCCTAATCCTGTTTGACTTTCAAAATTCTCTTCAGTAGTTGTTTGCCTGCATCCAGAGGACTTATTTTGCATTTGTGTGTAGTGGGAAGAAAACAAACTTCATAAAGTTTGAAGTGGGGAAAAACTCACGTGGCAATAGTCACAAAGTTTTGTCTTCTAAATTTTGAGTTGGGTGTACTTAAGAATTCATGTCAAACATGCAGCAAGCCCATGGCATTTGATTTTTGTGTAGTCATGTGAAAATGGTGTTTTAGAGAATCTTTGCTCTGTTTTCTGCTCTGTGCTGCTAATAGGGAAAGGACTGCCTTGAGAGGCTGCTGTGTGTTTTTGTGTTCATGGCTCCACATGAGCAGTGCTCTGCACACAGCTGTGACCTTCCTCTGTCCCTGGCTGAAGGAGGCAGTCTGCAAACACAGATTTTAGCCCATAGTCTGCAGTCAATAATGAGAATTGCCTTTTTCTCCCTCAAGGCCAGTGGAGTTTGCATGGGGTAAGATCTGTGTGCTGTTACACCTCTGCATAATGCTGGCATTTGTTACTGCAACACTGAGGAAAAAACAAGAAATCCAGCTTGAACTGGAAAAACCCAAACAATCAAGATGAAAGGCCTCATAACTGGGGAAGTTGTTGGGTGATCCACCTGTGAGTCAGTTTACAGTGTTGAAAACAAAAGGAGCACAGTAATTACCAACCTCAAAATTAGGGGGACAAACCCAAAAGGGCACAGAGAGCTTTCTGCTGGCACAGGTGGGTTTCTGATGCCTCACACATTTCAAGAGGGTATTCTGACACCTGGTCAAAGATCTGCTGAGTTTTAAATGCAGGGTGCTTCAATAATAAGCACACGTCATGTGCTTTGAGGAAAACCTAAATCCTTGAGGTTCATTAAAAACAAAATTGGAAAGAACAGATCCTGGTGCCAAGTATCAAGAATAACAATGTACATTGGCAAGGTTCAGCTTTATACTCAGAGCATAAATTGACAGGAAGGGTGTGCCCATGCCTGTTTCAATAGTTATTATTTAATATTATTTTCCTGCTTTTCAGTTAGGTTTTATTGATACCCAGATTTTTTTGATCGGCACTCTGAGTTTCAAGACATTTTTGTTTGCTCTTGAATTAAGACCTGCTTAACAGCTTGTTCTGGGGAATCAGACCTCTCTAGAATATTTTCTCTTGGGATAAGTCTTGTTGTTTTAAGTAAATGAGCTTTTGTGTGTGTCAGGAAGATTGCACAGTGATTTCTCTGTAGAAACTGATTAAAAGTGAAGGAATTACTACAATTGCAGATTCATAATATATGTAATTTTTCATTTCTAGTATGATTTATTGAGTAGGGCGCTGAGCTGACAAAGACCTGGATTCTCTCTGCTCTTGTGCTGACTCTCTGCTCTGTGTCCTTGAGCAAGTCCCTTCCTCACACTTGGTTTGGCATGTCTGGTTAGATTATGAACCCATCAGACCATGGGTTCTTGCCATGTGTCTGAACAAAGGTTTTAATCACATTCTCAGTCAGGCTTTCTGAGCACAACAAGCATCCTCAGAACACAGAACAGTTTGTGCTTTTTCCAGCCAATCTATTGAAGCTGCTGAGCTGAGACACAAAGATGCTGAGTCAAGGTGGGAAGCACAGCAGGTGTGGTACACCCTGAAACTCTGAAAATATCCAGGCTTGGCTTCACTGAAGGAAAGCAGGCCATTGGCACTTGGGTAATGGTATTTAATATCAGCATCTGGATTGTAAACCCTTGGTGTGTAAGCCTGCTCAGACAGCTGTGGAGGTATCTGAAAACCTTTATCCTGTTTCTGTTTGAATAACATGGAGTCACAGGCTGGTTTGTGTTGGAAGAGATCAGGGACCAGTCCCACCCCTGCCATGGGGACACCTTCCACCATCCCAGGTTGCTCCAAGCCCCGTCCAGCCTGGCCTTGGGCACTGCCAGGGATCCAGAGGCAGCCACAGCTTCTCTGGGCACCCTGTGCCAGCCCTGCCCACCCTCCCAGGGAACAATTCCTTCCCAATATCCCATCCAGCCCTGCCCTCTGGCAGTGGGAAGCCATTCTCCCTGTTGATCTTGTAAAACATCCCTCTGGATCTTGATATATCTAGAACATCCAGATGTAAGCAGTAGGGGCTACTGTATTAACAAACACACTTGTGCAATAATCCCAGAACATGGTTTGTCCCTTTTAGTCAAAGACTAGAAATTAGAGTTCAGAAAGTGAATGATCATTTGAAAAAAGCTTTTTCTTTTTAAATCACTTTCTGGTCACTTTGGTATGGGTGGTGGAGGGCAGTAAGAGAGGAAAAAAAGCTGAATTAAAACATCATTGAAGATCATGAATGTAATGATTTTCATAATTATAAGTCTCTTTAAGTCTCATGGCTTTGAAACAAAGAAATAATGTAGATTTTCATTATTTCTCTGAGCAAGAAAATCCGTGTAGAGCTGTGGTTAATGACACAGGGTGTGGTGGGGTCTGATGGGAAGTGATCCCTTTGTTGCTCTCTGTTACTTTCTCTCCTTTTTAGTTGATGATTTTTCTTCTTTCCTGCATTGTTTCCCTTCCCCCCTTTTTTTCTGATCTACTGAAGAAATGTAATCTTTTGAGCCCTTCTCAAAGAAAATAGAGCTAATAGCTGTATTTAGTGTCCAATACAACCCCAAAGACAGCAGCCTGCTGTATATTAGAACTACAGCATGTGCCTGAACCTCTGTGCTTGTCTGTTAGATTTGGAGGGTTATAGATGAGAATATGAGGCAGCTTCAGGACAGCAGATGAAATAGAGCTGTAATTGTCTGTGATCAATTGCAACAATGTAGGTCAAGTAGAAACTGCATTTTTGAGCTTTCTCATTTGTCTCCTGCCTTTGTCTAATATGGTATTGCTTGAAAGGAAATATCAGAACAGCACAAACTCAAATCTCTTAAAAATATTCATTTAGTTTGTAGAAAAATGAAGCTTTTTCTCAGCTTCTCCTGACAGTATGAGTTTATATTGTTGATATCACTTGTTCTTATATCTTCTTTATTTCATCTTTCCCTGTGTTTGCTAATCTGGAACCCACTTAACCTGTAATAATTGTGCACTTCAAATGAGAATTCAGTTACCATCCAGAACTGTGGCTTTCTCCATGGCTACCTGACCTGTCTGGTTTGGAACTTTGTGTTGTTTCATTTCTAAGTTATAACCATTGACAACATCAATGGCACAAAATTGTCAGCACATGCTGTAAATACAGCAGCAGCGTGGTTCAATTTCATCCTCATTTATGGCATTGTCAGTCCTCATTAACTCCAGCACCTTCCTGAAGGCTGGCATATGTAAGTCTGGATGAGTGTTATTAATTTTGCATCCAGCAATACTCAGAGGAAAGAGTGTGAGGGAGGAGTCACAGGCACACTGACTGCAGTGATTCCTGCCAGGACAGCCTGCGGGGGAGATGTGACTGCATGGCAGCTCTGCTGTACTCAGGCTGCATTTATTTCAACAGCTAGGCAGACTGCAGGACGAGGGAGAATCACTTTCCTTCAGCTCTTCCCCAGTTTTGCAGTTAACAAAGAAAATGTGTCCAGAAAGCTGACACACGTAAAATTAAAATTGGTCCCTCCCGTATCAGAGAAGGTCTGACAACACAAGTATTACTCAGGATTTTAAATGTGAAGTGAACATCATCTAATGCCCTCACTTTCAGCTTTTGATAGATCCCATTTCTCCCAAAAACAACAGCCTGACAGGCCATGAATGCATTTCACTTGTCTTCTTTGTGGGATGTATGAGCTATGTATTCTTCCTCTGCCTGTGCTCACCTACCTTTAATTTTATCTGTGGTTTACAGCCATCTCTGAGTCAAATATTGCATCTTTAAATGCAGGTGTGTGGTGCTTCAAGCAGCAGGGCTCTGATACAGGTTGGTGCCCTGAAGGTGCTGCTGCAAAGGAAAGGCTCAACAAGGGGAACAAGGAGAAGGGAAAATGTAGTTACATGTAATATTTGATATGTCCTGCTTTGAGTTGTATGAAGCAAACTGTTCATGAGATTTATTGGATGGCAAACTGAAACTGAGCTCTTTAAACATCCCATGGTCTGCTGCAAAACAGCTGCAGGAAGGTTGCTCTTTTTGAAATGCTGTGAGTTTGCAAGTAGAAAAATATGTGTTTTCTTTCTTTTCACCCTGGTAACCTGGGAAGGGAGCCAGTGTTGTTCTTTCAGCTGGCACAGCTTTGCTTGGTTCCTCAGGTACCTGTGCAAAAGTCAGACTGAACTCTCCCAAAAAGACTGAAAGTTGGATTATTGTTTTCATTTGTGTTATGTTGATTTTCAAGTTCCACTATGGGGAACTACAAGGAATTATTTTTCAACAGGTGGTCTAGGATGAAACAGCATAAAACAGGACAATATTGTATCTGAGAACCATTTATTGATAACATAAAAAAAAAAGGGAGTTGTCTAGAAAAGACGGGAGGGGGGAAGGAAAATGAAAAGGATGGGGGAGAGAAGGGGAGACAGAGAGGAAAGGCAGGCATTACCAGCAGAGGGCTGGGAGTGCCATCTGATTGGAAAACATCTCTGGAGGGCAGTGTCACATCTGCTCCTGCTTGTCCCATGCCAGGTGTGACATGGTTGCCCGGCAAGGTCTCACCAGAGATAGAGAAAAGACTTTCTCTCATCTTCTCCTGGTTGCCTCCTGCAAGTGCCACGAGTGCAACCCATCCCCTGCATGCCTGACAAGCAGTATTGAGCCAGAAATCCAAGTGAACTGCTCCTCACATTGAGTGAGGCCATCCCTGTGCAGGGAGAGGTGTGGTTTATTTCTCATGGCACTGAGCAGTGTGGGTGGCAGGGAGGAGGGCTCATGGCTCTGCAATGGAACAGAGCACAGAGGGACTGTCCAAGGCTCAGCAGATGTCACTGTGCATGGTGTGAATCCCAGGATACCTTCAGGGGTGATCCTTGTCTTTCTGGGAGCTTGGTTTAGACTTGGTTACATGTTTGTCATTGAAGTTGATGATAAATCCAAAAGGACTCGTGGAGGGAGTTATTCCATGGCTGTATTATTCTTAGCTGAATACTTCCCTAAATGCATGATTTCAGGAACAATATAGCAAGTTACACAATATTTTTGAGCTTTTCACTCACTTGACAGAAGTGATTTAAAGGTCTGCTCTGATTTGTGTGAATGTCCATTCTGTAAATAAATTCCCAGAAACCTAATGTCGCTGAAAATCAGGGAGAAAATAAAACCCTCCAGCACTATATTTGAAGTGATGGAGAATCAGGCATGACTTTATTTTCTGGCTGGGGTGTGCCAAGGAACGTACTCCAAACACACATTTTTGCAGGATTTTCTCCCAAACTTTATACAGTCAAAGCCCATAGAGAGACACTGTTCCAAAGTCCATTGGCCAGAGTTGAGCAATCCCCAGTGTTCAGTTTCCCATTGGATCCACATCTTCTCATGTTAATTACATCTTCATTCTTCCATTTCTTATTAGTCTTTTGATTTCTTATCAGTCTGTTCTGGACCAGATGTCTCCAACTCTGCCAGAGGTGGCATCTGAGGATAGATGTTTGTTGATATTCCATTGATGGCTTTTTATTTTTCTGGGTATCTCTGGGCTACTCCCAGACTGTTGGTATGTTAAGCCCATCTCCTCAGACTGAAACTACAGCTCTTAAAAATAAACTAAAGCAAATTCCTTTCCCTAAGGTAAGGTAAAGTCAAGCCTAACTAGAGAGACAAAATAACAATTAAGAAGTGGTATTGTTTCCAACAATAATTATATGGATTTATTGGATTCCCAGCTGGCCCTTGGGTAGGTGCTGCTGTGGGGTCAAATGGTAAAAAAACAAAAGTAAGGGTGCTTTGTTCTGTAGGGGGGAATCTCGGTTAACTTCCTCTCCAGAGCTGACAGAATTACCTGTGATGTGTTAGTGGGGCAGTTCTCTTAATGATGTGCTCTTAAAATGGTGCAAGCTCCTAATTATTAAAACTTTGCTAGGAGGATGCAGAGCTGTGCCTGAGCATGTGCATTTATCCCATTACAATCTGAATCTGTATGACTTGAAATAAAAAGACTTTTCCTAAGCATTGCATAGAATTTTGAAGGTTTTTTCATTCTGAACCCTGAAGTATTTAGCTCATGAGAGTATAAATGAACCAAACTCTTCAGCACCTTAGGGCAATGCATTTTTTTATTGATCCCAATTCTACGCTATTATTGTTGCTTAATGAGGAACTAATGTAATTTCTAATGAAACCACATGGTTGTTAAGTAGAAGAATTAATGTTCGGTTTCCCTTGTGACAAAATATACTCTCTTCAATTAAAATCCAGGAAGTAAAATTAATACCGATGTAAAATTTTGCAAGAATTAATGTCAAGACTGAAGCATTTTATTATGTATATAAATTACTTGGATAATGAGATTGAAAGCAAGTTATTGGAGTATCTGGGCAATCCATGAGCTCAATGGAGACCACTTAAATGGTGAAATCTGTAGAGGCAGCAGAAAGAATGGGATCTCCCTCATCCTTCTACCTGGCATTTTCTATTCCATTTAGTTCCTGCTAAGAACAGATCTGTACCCACCAAATGTTGAGCAGATCAGCAGCAGAAAGGAAGATTGACACAGGGACAAACAGCCCTGTTCAAAAATGAAGCTTAAATGTTTTGTGTTCCAGACTGAAAATTATCAGAACCAAACATCAATTTCTGGCTCCTGTTCATTACAGAACTACAGCTGGGAGGAAAGGGTCTTTGACACTGCTTTGGTGGAGCCCATTCATCTCATAGTTAGAAAACAAACCTAAAATGTGAGGTTGCAGTTGAAATGGAAGAGTTATTTGGGTTAGAAACAACCTCTGGGCTCTCGTACTTTTACAGGACTCTGTCTTCTTCCCAGTAATTTTTTCTGGGTTCTAGTTCCTTTGTTAACCATGAATTTTCAGAGGTGATGGAGAACAACCTGGGGATGCTTTTGGCTGTTCCCAGAGCACTGATTGATCCCTCTGGTACCACAGGCTTGTCTGAACAATGGACTGCAGTGCTGTGGGTGATGCCTGGCTCCTGCAGCCCTGCTCAGAGGGGAGCTGAGCTGGCTCCTGCTGCAGGGGCTGCAAAATCCTATTTCTGTCCCAGCTGGGTGCTGTGGGGTGGGGGAGGAAACGATGTCTGGGCCACTGTGTCACATCAAGTGCCAGAGAACAGTAACAGGGGGACCTCAGTCTGATCTCTGCCCAGCTGTGGTCACTCAAAAGTCAAAAATTAAACACTGTAGGGGAATGAAATATTTATTGAAGCAGACAAAAGATAAGTCTCTTATTTAATATGAAGAATTAAACTTCATTAGCTAAACTTCATTAGTAATAATGGCTGTTCTTTCTACCCTTCATGATCTCATTCCTCGTGGTGCTTTATTTGCTTGGCCATGGGGTTGTTTTCTCTTCCCCATCTGATGTGCAAAGCAGAACATCTGTAACAGGAGCAGCAGAGAAAACCTGGGATTACCAATGGCAGGCAGCATGAGGAATTGCTGTCAGCCACAGCAGTGCTGTCCTGTGGTCTTGTGCTTCCAAGCTGGAATCCATCCCTCTGAGTGCCCAGTTGCTCAGTGGGAGCCTGTCCTAAAGTGGTGTGTGCTGAGAATAAATCCCCACAGAAATTTCCCTGTTTAAAGCCACTTAACCCCAATGACTCCCTGAGCTAGTTGAAATTGGGGTTTTCCCAGGTGTGGCCTAACAAAATCCCTGAAAAGATGATTTATTTTTCCACATCTGTCAGTTTGATCATTGACTTTCTCCTCTGCTCTTGTGCTGGAATAACTTTTTCCAAAAGTAAAATGATTAAGCCATAAGCAGCAGTGGAACAGGGTGCCCAAGTATCTTGGGAAGTTCAAAAACTCTTTGAAAAAATTTTATGCCTGGAAGTTGTCCATTTTCTTGCAAGATTGATCCTGTAGCTGTTTTTTCATGAAATGGTGGAAAACAATGGACCTGCTGCTGGGGTTTCTTTGAGGTTTCCTGTAGTAAATATTTGTTTGTTTTAGTATGATTTGAGAGAGGGCCCCTTCTCAACTGGAATCAAGATATAAATCCTCTGTTATTTGGATATCTGTGGTCAAACTGTCCTGCTCTTGAACCTCCTGGAACAGCAGTAATGCAGAGACTTGCTCTTTTTGGCTGCTTGAGAGAAACCCTGGTAGGTAATGATGAGACTTGAAAGATTCGCTCCTGCCTCAGTAAAAAGGGGAAATTAGAGTTGACTGAAAAGGTTTCCTAAGTTCAGGGGTGGGCTGAGCTTGAAAATGTGATTTTGTTTGTGTTGGAAGCAGTAATTGCTCTGCAGTATGTTCTAGTGGGCACCTCCAGAAATTGCAGGACTTGCAAGAATCACCCACAGCAATATGCTGCCACACTCTCATTTTTTAATTTTTCCCCTTTATTTGTGCACTTAATGTGCTCAGCAGAGCTCCTGCTCATTTTCCTGCTGACTGCACTGTATTTTGGAGTGGCACTCTCCTTCCATGCATAATGGGAGATGCCCATTGTGGATCACTTGCAGGAGAATGTAATGACTCACAGATAGTGTGAGGTGCTTTATTGCATGCTAATTCAAATTACTGCAGTGTAATGATAATTGCTCCTTTATGAAAAGGACCCCAAGTGCAATCTAAATGAATTCCTACCCTCAGAAAACAAAGGGTAGTGCTGATAGGAAGAAAAAAATAAAAAACACAGCAAATTTGAGTTGAAGGGTCACGAGTGGGATTTTTTTCTTTGAGATTCTTAAATTGAAAATAATTGTAGTTACTAGAAAAAATGCCCAAGGGTCAGGATGGAAATTTTGAGCTCTTCTCAGAATAACACAAAAGGAGTTGAAAATAAAGATCTCGTATATCCAAAAGCTGCCAATCATGCTTTTAACTTTCAGTTTCTCTCAGTTCTTCCTCACAAATTATCTATTTACTGCTGAATGCTATTTTCTTGTCAGCATCCCAAACAGTTAAGAGCCTGACAAATCATCTGGTTAATTTACTTGGCTTTGAGATGAGCAGCAGATAATACAAATACTCACCACATGCTCCTGCCAGTCTCCATCCCATCAGGAAAGAACTGGAGAGGCACCACAGCAGGGCTGTGCTAACACCGATTCCTGCTTCATTTATCAGCAGCTTTGAGAAATTGTCCATGTGAACTCAGCTGGTTTAAGTTGCAATGCTTAAATATAACACAAAGTACAATAAAGCAGTTTGTAAAGTAAATGTAAATTAGGGTGGCAAGTAGGTAGCTCAGGTTCTAATGGACAGCTTGGAAAAGAGCTGTGAAATAACTGGAGGGCAAAGTAACCCTGAGGTGCTGTGATTTTGAGTGTCCTGGCAGGCCCTGGTGCCACCCTTTCCATGTGGCTTCCAGGGCACTGGGCCAGTCTGTCCTCTCTGCCCGCTGAGGATGTCACTGTCAGCTTACCCTGTCACAGCTCCACTCTGGCATCTTTAGGGATTTCCTTGTTTGTGTTTCCAGTAAGTGTCTCCATCCTTACCTTTCTGCCATGGCTTCTGTTAACACAGTTTGCCCACAGGTTCTGAAAACCTTTTGGTACTTTTTTTGCTCTTCAGTTTTTATTCCAGATTCTTTCTTTTTTTTTTT